>JAVXUO010001190.1:0-130020 GCA_033065855.1 Escallonia rubra | reverse complement strand
CCTTCATGTCATCCCAAGTTATATAATCCGGCGCATTCGCTTCCATCCTCGCAAAACGCGCTTCAAGCTCGCCCACAAGCACCAAAGAGACCACGACCCAGATGCTTAAAACACCAGTATTCATCATGAACACCTTTGGTAACAGTATCATTACTATAGTTGAAGAAGAAGGGGAGGTGGGGGTGAGAAAGAGGTGAAGGCAATAAATAGAGGAGCGGCTGGTGGTGGTGGTGGTGGTAGAGTAATCTCTCTTGCAGTCCTTGTGAGACGTAAGATATGAGAAGATGTGGGATTGCATGTTATGTTAAACAACACTAAAAGTATTTGCTCTTATTAGGAAGTGTAATACAAAGAGATTGCTGGATTTTAGTAGAACAAACTGCAAAGAGACCTGATGAAAGAAGAAAAGGTCAGTCATGAGATTTGTGCTTAGATTGGGTAACTATTTAATGGGAAGGAAGCTCTTTGAGATTTTGGGTTTCTTTTGGTGATGATTGAAAGGTGGTTTATTGAGGTTGGGGGTGTGGCGGTGGGGTTGGGGGGGGTGGTGGGCGGGGTGGTGGGTAGTTATGAAACTGCAAGAGGTGTATAACGGTTATGCTTCCTCCTCCTCAGCTTTAATTTTTTGTGACTGACCTGGGAGTGAAAATGGGTTTGGGGACTCTTATTTTGGAACGCGTGAACCCACGAATTGCTGATGCGGGTGTGTTTTGAACCAAGCTAGCTGCTGTTTGAGAACTGACCGGGCGGGCCCCACAGCCGGCCACGTCATAGGGTGGGACGGGGCTCGGGTTCGTTAAAGCTTAGCGAGAACTCGTGATCGCTTCGTTTTCGTTTTCTGCTCGTTTATCACCTAGGTCAAGAGCTTGGACAAATTGAGAAATTTAACTAGAACCGTTTTTAAAATTACAAAAAAGAATCCCTCTATCGACTGCCAGATGCATTTTTACTCCATTTCTTTCACCGTTCTTTGACTTTCTAAACTTCTCGGATAGAACTCAAACATTCAAATCTCGAATTGACCTAAAGTAGTACTCCGCATTTACATATTACACAAGTAGTGTTTGACTTATCGAATAACGAGTCAAGTTGGTGATCATCTGTTCAATCTTCTACTTCTAAATAGTTGCAAAAAGAGGCAAAAATAAGGAATCAGTTTCCCAAAAAGGTTTGTTATATCTATGATGACTTGGTGAACATTGAAGAAGAATGTAAAATCCTATGAAGTACCGAAACAAGAGATTGCAATTCGATTGCCTGCACAAAATTAGGGATTACATTAGTGCAATTCCAAATCTACAAAACCAAACCCAACTACGGAGTCCAAAAAGTTCACCGTAGAAGCCCAATTGGGCCAACTGAACTAGCCTGGTTTGGAGGCCCAATTAAGCTGGACTTGGGCCAGAGGATCTGGACTTCTGGCCCATACTCTTGATAATTCAATTCAGTAATTTTTTTTTGTTGTTGCTATTATTTCACGAATCCCATTTGGATAACACACAGCGATTCAAAATTGGATAAAGAGAGAGAAGCTCACAGAAGAGCCATGGCTATCTCAGCATCACTGTCGGCAGCAACAATCCCACTCTGCAATTCTTCCACCATTTATCCTAAACCCAAGTTCTCTGTTGTAACTTTGCCTTCAAATGCCTTGAAGCTACAAAGCCCAAGACTCTCCAGGTCATCTTTTACTAGGGTTTTTGCAGCACCTGAAGTATTGGAGTCCCCGGAAACCGTAGATGACCCTTCTGTCTTTGAGGTTCGCAGTTCTGCATTACATGGGGTTATCACCGTTACACTGAAGTTTTTCTCTTTTGTCTGGACATGGGTATGAGTATAATCATGCTTTTTTTTCTGGTTTAATGTTTGTAATTGTCAGGGTGAAGGGGTTGAGGCACCTGCTTCTTCGAAGCTCAGTGTTGGTAATGATGCTGATAAGGTAAATTTTGCTTCCTTCCATGCTACAGTTGCTCGCTGTCATAGAGTGTTTTATTGAACTTGGTAGGGTGAAATGGTTGAATAACTGAGTAATGAGATTCTTCGCGAATAGACATTGATTGTTGAGATTACGCATTGTATTTCTGGCAATTGATCATTGATGCAAAAAGCGTTTGTGACTATTCCTTAAGACATGGGACAAAACCATGAAGTGTTATTGCTTTTTTATCATAGGATACTTATTGCATGAGGTCTACCCTATGTTAGATGAAGAGGCGTTTGTATAGCTTCATTTGGCAATTTGGGGGTTTATTTTTCTTGTTGTGGAGCTTCATGGCTCCAACCAAATCATGGCAAAACGACTATGGGGGTGGGTGGGTGGATGTGTGTGTGTGTGTGTTGGCCTCTTGGGAGGAGGTGGGGCAATCAAGTGGTTTCTTTTGTTTTTGGAGAAAATAATTTTAGCACAAAGACGACAGTAAAATCCTTAGGGATGGGATCAACCTAAGCCAACAAAAAACTGCATTTTCTTGATGCGGCGCAGTGATTTTTAACTCTTTAGAGCTCGTAAAAGGATCATGTGAAATGATGGAAGCTTGAGAAAATGGTGGTTGCCAGTACCACACAAATGTTTCACTTTGCTTGAAAACTCATTCATGGAGAAGGAGAAAATGCAATTCTTTCCCTAAGCTTGCAAAGATGGGTACACGAACTCCTTTAGCTTCTCAGAAAAACCAACATATGGAAGAATGAAAACGAATTTCTCCCCTCTTTCTGCTTCCTGAGTAGTTCCGCTCGTACCCATTTCAACTACCAATCCTTCCTTGTTTACTGCTTTTAACTCAAATTGCACTCAACCATAACGTCAGTTTTCATCCATGTTTCCTGTATGTATTTTCCTAAGTGTCTCATCATCTAAATAAAGGTTAATAAGCTCTTCTAGTTTTTTTTTTTTTCCTATATGTTTCTCATACTTTTGTTGCATATTTTATTGATTAAGATGCACTTTTACAACTTTTTTTGTTGCCGTTAGTCATCTTGCTTCATTTTTGAGACGTGGTGAGTCAGGTTAGTTTCATTTGTTTGAACATTGCTTTCAATTTTGACCAAAGATCTACATCAACTCATTATGGACCTATGACCGGATGCATAGGCTGTCATATCCACATGCGACTTGCTATTAGATAGAAATACTCGATATGCATCCTAAATGCTAAAGTGATTGATAAGTTTCAGTTGTATCCACCACCCCAGGGTACGGCACATTCTGTCATCTTCATCTTCCACTCCTCCTCTCTTGATGTTTTTCCTGCTCTTTTTTCCTATACTTGTTCTTCTTCTTAGATTTTGTTAAGACATAATTCAAAAAACATAATTTAAGGAAAAAAATTCCTCTTATTCAGATGTCTGGATCTTGTGTTCCATACTTTTTGGTTGTACGTACAACATGGAAATTATTGACAGTAGCAAGTATCTTTGGGATTGGTAATTGTAAATGATTTCCACCGGTTAAAAGATTTCAGAACATGATGTTGATCTGGTTGCCAATATGAAGTATGAAAGTAACTCGTTTCTTAATTCGGGAACCTAAGGAATATCACGGATTTATTGCACATAACCTCTATTATCCAATTGGAATTTAACATGGGCATTCACATGAGAGCTGTCTTCCCAGTTCAAAGAATTTCTTTTATCTAACTCTGAAGAACCAATTTCTTATTGGTTAAACCAGGAGGACACGAGGTAATTGTGACATTTGTTGGCAGGTTGCTTAACCCAAGAAATGAAAACAAAAGCTCAGTGATTCATAAACATCTTCTATCCATATTTCTTTGCCTGAATGTTTCAAACAAGTGCTGCAATGGCTTGTGTACATGCTTGAATAGGAGCTCGACGAAATATTATAATCATATACTCACAGACAATGTATCTTTTTGATGTAAGTGAATCAGTGTGCCAACATGCAAATTTTCGGTCCTTTTGAGCTTGTATTCAAGACTTCGACTCCAGTATATGTTTGTCACATTGCATAAAACTAAATATACATTTTGCTCATCGTATGATTGTAACAAATAAGAATTCTAAATATTTGCATAACAATGAGAGTATGGGCCTGGCAACTGTTCCTCAGCAAAGATAAGAGCTTATCATGATCCTAATAGCTTCTAGAATTTTGGAAAACGGGTAGATTATTTGCTGAATTCTATTTGTAGATTATTTTGCTTTTGTGCCAGTCCTCCATGAGCCACGGGTGACATTGTGGATCAAGCTCTTTTAACTGACACTGAACTTGTTTTCCAATTCCATCTAGCATTGGTCCGTACTCCGTAAATCATGTCTATTATATATTAATTGAAAGGTCTGTGATGCTGTAGTTTGACCTGCAAATCTTACTTTAAACTTTTTATTAACGAAAAGTTGGAAGGACATTTCAGTGGCGCGGATGTAAAACCGTATAATTTCTTAAAAGAAGAAAACTTTTGAAGTCGTCCTGCTAACATTGTTTTCGTGGTTATATGTGAAAAATGTGGGCTGATTTGACTAGAGCCATGTTTCACATTGTTTTGGGGTGATTTGGGTAGCTGAACGAGAGCAAGCTAAAATAGTCACTGCAGGGATGAGGCCTACTATTTATTTCTTGGCTTTTATATTCAGATGTATGTGTAACTTTTTATCAGGATACTAATCATCTGAAGAAATTTCTTTTTCCCGGTACTCAGATGGCTCCAAAGCAGAAAATCAGGATTAAGCTGAGGTCTTATTGGGTGCCTCTAATAGAAGATTCTTGCAAGCAAATCCTGGATGCTGCAAAGACAACCAATGCAAAGACCATGGGTCCTGTGCCATTACCAACCAAGAAGCGAATTTATTGTGTACTCAAATCTCCGCACGTACACAAAGATGCAAGGTTCCATTTTGAGATCAGAACTCATCAGCGTCTCATTGATATTCTATACCCAACAGCCCAAACAATCGATTCATTGATGCAGCTTGACCTTCCCGCTGGAGTCGATGTGGAGGTCAAGCTCTGAAGAGCATTACTGCAGCTTTGGTGAAACAGTGTAATTTCGATTCTCCCTTTTGATGATTGGGAGCTTTTTGAATTTAAACTTCCGTGTCTGTAGAATGTGTGACAAACGAACATTAGCTGGAGAAGAACGAGGTGAACGCATATTTTTGTATCATAGTTCACAAGTAGTTTCATAACCTCAGCTTCATTAAAGGGATACTGGGAATCTAAATTTTGGTAGAAGCAGCTAGTTCCACTTGTTTAGTTGCTGGATAGTACACCACCTCTCCATCTCGTAGCAATAGAATTATCTGTGTCTTAAATGATAGATGCTATGTTGCCCCCTCGTCCTTTTGTTTGATTTGGTAAATCAAAGCTCTGAAAGCAGGTAATGGCGGAATCCAAAGTGTGCAAACTCCAAAGAAGAAGGTTCCGCTTGTCTTGCATATTCTTTACTGGTGAGAAATCCTCTCCAATGTTCATTCCTTCAGCCACTTGGCTCCTCTGCACCTCAAGAAACTGTTACGTCTATATCACCTCCCGTATGGCTCTGTCAAGGGGCAGAAGCTCCAAAATGTTCAATTGTCGCGCTAGTCACATGGATCTCCTATCCAAGAATTCACAGTTGACATGCTCAGTCTTTCTATAAACGTGATCTCCAGAAATTAATATCAGCTAACAAAAATATCATACAAATCTCTCCTCCTCTCCTCTCATACAGTGATCACAAATTGTCACAAGATAAAGAGACATTTTCGTAGGCATCTTTAACTATAATTTTTAACCGTATTTTTTTTTTAACTCAGCGCTTAAAAAAGATAATCCGTTACCATCAAATCGACTCTATATATAAAGCTTGTAAGTTATTCTTACAACTCGAGGCACATTAAAGTATTTCCAGCCCAAGATTCTTTACAAGTTAAGCAAGGAAAAGGAGCCAAGAGAAGAACCAAAAAGCACAAAAAAGTGAAGATTCGTTGGGAAGTGGAGAAGATTTTTGAGTGAAGTGGTAGTTTCTGTAGGAGATGGTGAAGGGCCATTTTCTGATGCCCCAATTCACTAGCCAAGTATCAGTACTGGCTGGGCTGCCCTACCTATCATATCATATCATATCATGATCTGAGAGTTGCTTTTGTTTGAAAGGTCATCAAAGGCTTAGCCATGTTGTCCACTCACACAGACACAGTGGCCTGGGCCAGGCTACACGATCTTATTGCACTTCAAAAAGTCTTATGCGGTTCATTTTATATATGTGTGTGTGTGATGATAATGGTTTCTCGAGAATTAACATTTTCATTTTTTTGGTTTGTCATTTGTCTTCATTTTTTGTAAAAACAAAAAAAGAGTTTTACAAACATCTTCCTACTAGGCTAAGGTCTTGTCTGTATTGTGCGTGCGTTCATCGTAAATGGATGTTGTTTTAGGGATCCAATTTTTTGCTTGGACATAATATTGGCCGTTTTATTTTGGAGTCGAATATCACTAAGGTTTTAGAGTTTTTGGCTTAGGTTACCTGAATTTTATAACTTTTTAGGGAACATTTAAAGCATATTGGTTTGACCAATTAAACCTTATTACATGAGAATCGATGCTTTAGATTCAACGAATTGAGTCTAATTTACACCTAGAAAACACGGAGACTTAGAGAGTAAAAGATAGATATATTCAGTTCTATATCTCCAGATACTTAGAATTCTGTATTACATCTGTGTCCTGAGTTTTCGTATATGGTCATCAAGTAATCACAAGAATCAATAATCAGTGAACCGGATTAAATCAAAGATTTGAGTGTTACTTAAGAACACCTCTACAGTGAAGCACTTTCACAGTTACTGACAACGTAACTGTTTTATATAATTACACTAAAGTGTATGAAAATCAATTAACAATAAAAAAAATTAAACCTTTGAAACGACCCAATAACCCCGCATCCTTAATTTCTCTCGCCCAGAATCTCCACAAAACAACCTCAACGGAGCGTTTCGGGGTCAAAATGGTCATTCTCCTACACAATACCTTAGGAATGTGAAAACAGACTTGACGTATATCCATTGGAATATTCCAGGTTTCCGTGATGGCTTTTCATGGAAGCCGACATGTTGTTTTAAAAATTGGTGGCACTAGAAATGGGATATTATGATATCTAGCTAAAGCGGTTTACTCAAGTAAGTGACTTAGGGAACCTGATTCGGTATCCGTTGGCCACTGCATCATTGGTGTCCTTGAGGCACCAAGAACAATCGTAGATTTTATTACCTTTTAAGTTGTCTCGTTGAATTTCGATCGATTTGTTTTTGTACTATTCGAAAATATTTAATTCAAAATCATCCAAATACGCCTTAGCTCGGCTCAGCATTGATAGTGGAGAGGTGGGCGGAAGCTCACGAGCTTTTATATGTTGAAATACTTATTGTTAGCTTTCCGACGTAAGATTGTATTATATTAGTCGGTTTGTGATACATTTTTAATTATCATTCTTAAGTTAGTTTGCAAACTTATATGACGTGCCTATATATGTGTGCTAGAATGATAAGAGCAACGTTTCATTTAAACTGTCGTTTAATAGTTATTGCAATGGCAGAATCTCTATAGATATAGCGGTCCAAAAGGCATTTATGAACAACTACACAATGATTGGGAAAACTAAATTTCGTGATAGTGTCACCCTCCTAAGAAAGCTTTTGATTCCAAGATCGAACAATGAATTGTCATGTACATGAGATGAGCCATAAAACTCAAACGCATGTTTGCATTTTACCTCTCGTCGTCTCTATTCTAGCATTAGCCGTGGACGGTCAATAAATCTGTGATGCAAGAGATGTAGCTCGTGGAGGTCATTTTGCAGTCGTCTACAATGAGGGTGAAGCTCACAAACTTTAAATGTTGAACTACTTATTATCAATTTTCTTGACGTGGAATTGTATCTCAACAACTCTCGATGTAGGAGTTGTTCTTCTTTTAATGAGTTCGCCTTATATTATTTGTTTTGTTTTATAATTTTAATTGTTATTCTCAAGTTACTCTAGAAACTTATACGATGTTCATAAAACCATGAACTGCAAAGATGCCCCTCTTCCTCTCATCCTTGGAATCTTCTTCAAGGGCTGGCTCTCCTCCACTCGGAGCAAGAGTTTCAGGTCATCTACGAACACCTACAAAACGAACGGAAAACTAAATTTTATTTCAGTATTGTTTTTGTTAGAAAGTTTTTGACTCCGACATCAAACAATAAATTCGTCGTCATGTACACGATATGAGTCGTAAGAATCAGACGCATGTTTGTATCCTACTCTCACTTTCTATATTTCAGGGTTAGCTCTCAATGGTCGACAAATTTATAACGAAAGAGACATAATTAATCGTTGTCAATTTACGATCATCTATAAGTACGCCATCACACGATGTACAAGAACTAGTCGAACTTACAAGTTCCGAGCATGTCGACCTGAAGTGTCCCCTAAAATACCAAGTAGTCACATCCATTGGGCTGCTTTTCACGGATACATGAAGGTCGAATGAACCATCAAAGAACTGAAAACCAAATTCGTTTGTAAATTGTAACGAGGACCACTTGGGCCCCCAGAAATCAGCACTATTATTATTGTATATATACTCCTATATTTAATTTTAGGATAAGGAACAGTTTAGAAAGAGTGGCGTCATCACAAACGTCATACACCTATTAGCCACCTTTTTAAGCTTTCTATTTTGGTCAAAGTCAAACTCCTCTTCCCAATCTCTCCCCCCCATCTCGTGGAAGTATGAACGCGCTTACTTAATCCAAAGGACTACCATGTTTTTTTTATTAAGACAAAACAATATAATGGGAGATTTTCCTAATATCTATTGTTTGTACAAGATTTTTCTTGTTTCTTTGACACAGACCATGATGGTCAAACTTGGTCAGCAGCACAGGAAAACGCTGTTGCTAGCTTGCTACATTTTTATAAAATGTTAGATTTTCATTATTGAAGGATGATAGCGTTACGTATGAAAATGACAGCGAAAACGAAAGAATTTGTAAAGTTTCCGATTGAAATGATGCTCATTAAAATTAGTTTTGAGGATGATATACACAACACAACTCAAAGAAGTGGAACAAGCGATCAACTAACTTTTGAACGTCTTACTAATCTTACCAATCAGAATGGATTTGAGAGCTTTCGGTTAATATACTCAGTATTATTTAGTTTTCTTTCTTCTTTGAAATAGTTCTCTATTTCTAATGAATTAATCTTACCCATACATGTAATATCAGGTACGTCGTTTGATCTGGTAAAATACGAACGAACAATTGTAACAGAGATCCCAAACACTAGCACTAACTGGTGTATTGTTTTGCACCACCCATTTGCCACTTTGCTTTAACAGGAAGTCCCAAAAGGAAGAGAGTGGACATTGCTGGTTGCTTGCTGCAGCATTTGAAGCCCTATAAATGTAACTGGCCATGCCTCCCTGAAGAACCAAAGGAACATTTCCACAATTATATCCTGTATTTCTGTTCATTAAATATTAACTATTATCCACTTCCAATTTTCCTCCAGGCAATCTCATAAAAAAGTAGAAGAAAAATTCCAATTCCATGAAAGTTCTGGTCTTTGCACCATACACGCCTCTATATACCCCCTTGCCCCCTTCCTCGTCACAGCCCCTAACGCGTATGTCCCCATATTTTCTTGGCTCGCCCATTTCACCTGAACCAGTATTCTTTCCTCTCAAACAAAGGAAAGTCCCCACCACCATGGCTGCTTGCGTTCAAGCTTCAAGAACAGACACTTGTGACCCAAAGAGATCCCAGCTTGAAGACCATGTTTACGTAAAATACTGCCGACATAGCTTCCACGATCTTGTTTCCTGCGCACCCATTTCGCAGGATCACCAAAAGATTTACAGAACTTCCCCCGAGGAAGATGAAGATCAAGAAGACTTTGTGTGGCTGACAATGAAAGGAGAAGCTAGATCCGACGTGGAACAGGAACCCATCTTGTCGAATTACTATTTTACCTCGATCTTGAATCATGGTTCGCTGGAGAGTGCTCTAGCCCATCATCTCTCAATGAAATTGAGCAATTCTAGTCTTCCCAGCGGTACCTTGTATGATCTTTTCGTGGGTGTGCTTGCAGAGGATGAAGAAATCATCAGAGCCGTTAAAGAGGATTTGATGGCAGTGCGGGAGAGGGACCCGGCTTGTATTAGCTATGTGCACTGTTTCTTGAATTTTAAGGGCTTTATTGCATGCCAGGCCCATAGGGTTGCACATAGGTTGTGGTCACAAGGTAGGAAGATTTTGGCACTTTTGATACAAAATAGGGTGTCTGAGGTGTTTGCTGTGGATATACATCCGGGAGCGATAATCGGCCGCGGTATCTTGCTTGATCATGCCACAGGATTAGTTATCGGAGAGACGGCTGTTATAGGTGATAATGTGTCGATTTTGCATAATGTAACATTGGGTGGAACTGGCAAGGCCTCTGGTGACAGGCATCCGAAAATTGGTGATGGGGTATTGATAGGAGCAGGGACTTGTGTGTTGGGAAATGTTAGGATTGGAGATGGGGCTAAAATTGGTGCTGGGTCAGTGGTGTTAAAGGAGGTACCTGCTAGGACTACTGCTGTTGGTAACCCAGCCAGGTTGATTGGAGGGAAGGAAAATCCAACTAGGTTAGATAAAATTCCTAGTCTTACCATGGACCATACATCACATATATCTGAGTGGTCTGATTATGTTATTTAGGAGATAGCCACATTTTTGTTCATGTGTTACTTTTCACTACTCTATTGGACCTTTGGGGGCTTTGTTCTTGTTTTTAAGTGAGAACCTAAGTTCTCCTATTAGCAGACATATCCTTTTTTAGTCGATGATGTACTATTATGCTTAGTCGAGCTCTTGATGTACCGAAGTAAATACAGTTCTCTGAATAAAAATGCTCTTTCGGTCTTCGATTTAATATTATTGTGTCAGTGTGATCATGTTGTGAATTTCAAAATGCACCATTTATCTGATGTAAAGCATGGACTCCTGCTATTTACTTGTTGAAAACAGCGTTGCAAGTTCTTCTGCTAAGCACTCGGAAATTCAGCACCAATGTCAACATTTGGTGCCCCTTTTGAAGTTTCTTTGTTTATCAGTGTTGTGACGATCGCCATGTACCATGGTATGATATAAGGGGTTCTCTCTTTTATCTTTCCTTGTTATTATCTTAAACTGAATATCTGATTCAGGCTTCTTAGCAGGATGGGGCATTCAGAAGCAATTCCATCCATTATTGGAGTGAGAACTTTCCTTGTTTCTTTCTGACTAAGGTATGCTCTGTCAATCATTCAAACTCTATTTAGATATACTCTGATGCCTGAATTTAAGGTTGTCATACTTTATACCATAACTAATTTCTGGCTATGGCCTGGCTTTATGTGGCTTGAAAAGTTCGTTATGTCGTCTATGTACATTAGAACACAAGTGACGACTAAATAAAAGATTGGAAAAGTGAATAACCTCAATCAATGTGTGAAAGGTATAGACCTAAGGTTTTGTATAGCTTTAAACAAGCTCCCATATTAGCTTTAAGCAAATCTGGAATTATTCTCTGTATCGCTTAATGCAGGATCGCATATTAGCTTAAAGTGCTCCTGCTCTTAAGTGGAGATTCGCGGGGGTCAAGATAATATGGGAGAACACGATTAAAGGAACTCAGTATCTCCAGACCTCGTGCTGGCTGTTTCAACCCTTTGCATCTCTGACTTCAGAGAATCCATAGTTCTGGTTTTTTCTTTTCCATTCAGATCCAGCATATCTGACTTACATTAAGCTCTTACTTTCTGTGGACTACCTCGCATGTTGATAGCGTGAAGAATCAAGAATCGAATAAAACTGGATAAACTCCAAAGCTTTTTCATCAAACACCCCAGAAGGCTCTCTGCAACTGTCACTTTGTTCCCTCAATGGAACTCCTACTGCCATCCTTCTCAATTTTTTTTGGCTTCTTCCTCTTTGTGTTTATGCTAGTCAATATGTGAAACAGATAAAAAACAATTGACTGAACTTCACCTCAAGAACCATGTAATACCTATGATTGGAAACATGCACCATTTAGCAGGCTCTCTACCACATCATGCCTTAGAAACTTGGCCAAAAAACATGGATCCCTGATGCACCTACACTTCGGTGAAATTTCAACTGTCGTGGTTTCTTCACCAGAAACTGCAAAAGAAGTGATGAAAACCCATGATGTCATCTTTGCTTGAGGCCTCATCTTCTAGCATCAAATATTGCGTCTTATGATTCACAAATGTTGCATGCGCTCCATATGGTGAATACTGGATACAACTGCAAAAATTTTGGTATCAGAGTTTGTAAGTGCAAAATGCATACATTCCTTCGACCAATAAGAAAAGAAGAGGTATCAAATCTTATTGAATTGGTTGCTTCTCACTCTAACATAGGATCACCTATCAATCTCACTGAGAATATTTACTCATCCACATATGGTACCACCTCAAGGGCAGCGTTTGGTAAGAAAAGCAAGGACCAAGAAACATTCATATTCGTGATTAAGGAAGCTGTAGTGGTGTCAGCAGGCTTCAATATTGCTGATGTGTTTCCTTCCATTAAATTGCTGCATTTTATCAGTGGCACGAAGCCCAAACTTTAGAGATTGCAACAGGAAGCAGACAGGATAGGTGAAAACCTGATCAGTGAACATAAAGTGGAGGCAACAAAGAACCATGAAGATGAAGCATATGATCTGGTAGACGTTCTTCTAGATGGATGGGAAAGATGAGTTTGCCTTAACGACCGACAACATCAAAGCAATTAGCCTGGTTAGTAACTTCGAGGCTTCTGATATAATTTTTGGTTTATGTTGTATATGTACTTCCAGGTAATAATTTTCAATCCAAGTGGAGCATAAACCAAATTCAAGTAGTTCACTTACGTGGTCCTTAACATGCAATCTGTAAGACTACACCTAAGTAGTCTACGCAAGGAACAACATTTAAAGTTATGAGTTTCATCTATTTGAATTCAAATTCATCAAATTTCTATCAGGACATTTTCAGTGCTGATAGTGAGGCATCGGCTACGGCTGTATATTGGAAAATGCCAGAAATGCCCAAACACCCCAACATAATGAGGAAGGCACAAGATGAGGTGAGAAAGGTTTGTAATTGCAACGGGAATGCTGATGAAACTGACACTGATGACCTAATACTTGACCTCAGTTATCAAAGAGACTCTTCCCACCAGCTCCTCTATTACTCCCAAGAGAATGTGGGGAAAGATGTGACATTAAGGGATATGAAATCCCGATAAAAGCAAAAGTCATAATTATTGCATGGGCAATTGGATGGAATCCCAAACACTGTACTCATGCAGAGTGCTTTAAACCATAGAGATTCCTTGATACTTCAATTGATTACAGAGGGATGAATTTTGAGTATATTCCATTTGGTTCGGAAAGGAGGATATGGCCAGGCATACCTTTTACTCTAGCTAATATTGAGCTTCCACTTGCTCAATTCCTGAAATAGACATGACAGAGGCCTGCCTTTAGTGTGACAGTTCCAAGGAAAGATGACTGGGACCTTAATGTTAGTCCGTTTGCTTATCAACCATAGATGTAGTTTGAGATTCTGTTGTATCATTGTTATTAAGAAAGAGAAGTGTTTGCTATGAGTAGACCCCGGTTGATTCAATGGGAGCTATTGAATAGGATACCACTGAATCAACCCCTCTCAAACTGTCAAGAACATCTACACACTAGCTACTTAAATTTCAGACACTAACCCGTCATTGTTCCAAAGCATTCCTATTTCAAGTTTCTCAAGTGGGAATTCCCCCATTTGGAAATTGGGTGGATCTGAATTGAAAGGACGGGAAATAAGGTTTTGTTCGTCGTCAAATTCTTTGCTTATCATCCTTGTTTGTTGACTTTAATAGTCTGAACACTGGCTGTTGAGGGGAAAAAAAGAAATTGTAAGTGTACTAGATACTCAAATTAGGAAATTGAAGTCGTTCTTTGATCATTTTTCTGGTTTGAATGTGAAGTTTGAAAACATTTTCCTCTATTTTGAAAGTTGTCGTGAAGTACCAGAAACTCAGAAAGAAAGCTTGGACCAGGGGTTGTTTCTACGATCTTAAAAACTTGGCGTCTGTATTTCAGCCCCCACCAAGAAGGGGTAGCTTTCTGTAAAGCACCAGCCTATCTGACTTGAGTGACTTCCCTTTAGCATTTACCTTCTCTAAGCATTGGGAATGTGACCGTAATCCATTGTTTGCGAGTGTGTGTGGGTAAGTAGACAGATTCTGGCAAGCAATTTTGGAGTCTCATTACCCGTTCAGGGGGACCTGCCTATCGCATCAAAGGAGTTGCTCTGGTTAGTTCTTTTTTTGGCTTCTGTGGAATATGTTTCTATGCTTCTTACCCCCAATTTAAGTTCAACGCATATGTCTCAATATGCGTTTCTCTGCAATGACTTCATGTTTCATCCATCATGTACAAGAAAACCACATATGTCGAAGTTTTTTTGAGCTTAATGTGACAACATTAGCAGCTTTACGCACGAATAAAGATCGGAGGTTTAAGTTCAACTTTTGGTTCCCGTAAGGTTACCTGTGAGATGGAAAGTTTTGACTAAGAAATCACTTGGTAGAAAACCCTCATAAAAATCTGCACGAAGAGAAGTGTGCTAAGGTGTTATTTCTGGTATTCATTTGGGCATTTGCATGCCAAGTTTGATCTCATCGAATCTCTCTCGTCTACTTAAAATAGTTGTGAAGTAGAAGAAATTATACCAGGATAGAAACAGTTGCAGTAAGCCTTACCTCTGGTGGTAACTTGAGCTGCCTGTTACTGCCATGGGGTATGTACAACTCCGTTCTCTCTGCCCACCCCCACTTCCCTTCGTCCTTATATAATGGGACAGGATCTACTTAAAGCATCTGTTATTAACAGAGTTACTAGAGTAGGCAACAAAAAACAAAACTCAACTGAACTTCACAAGGGTATATTGCATGTGCAAACTAGAAGCATCTTTTGGAACAGCAAAGCTATTTCTCTCATTCAACTAAAAACAAACTCAAAAGGTCAACTTCACCAGAGCATCTGAATGTGCTTAGATTTCGGAGAACTTGCATAACACCATATCACATATGAAACCTCCATACTATCCACCACACTCTTCTTTCTTGATGGAGTTCCAATTGCCATCCTTCTCAATCCTCTTGGGATTCTTTCTCTTCGTGTTTGTGCTACTCAAAATACGAAACAGATCCAAAACCATCAACTCAACTTCAAATTTGCCACCAGGGCCATGGAAGCTACCTTTTATAGGAAGCATGCACCATTTAGCAGGCTCTCTACCCCATCATGCCTTGATAGACTTGGCCAAGAAACACGGACCCCTGATGCACCTGCAACTAGGCGAAGTTTCTGCTGTTGTTGTTTCTTCTCCAGAAGCTGCAAAAGAAGTAATGAAAACCCATGACATCATCTTTGCTTCAAGGCCCCACATTCTTTCATCAAAAATCATATCGTATGATGCAACAGACATCGCCTTTGCTCCATACGGTGAATACTGGAGACAGCTGCGAAAAATTTGTGTATTAGAGCTTTTAAGCAATAAACGTGTTCAATCCTTCCAATTGTTGAGTCTCATAACATCTGTAGCTTCCAGTTGTAAAGCAGGATCACCTATCAATCTGATGCCAAGGAAAGTGAGTTCGTACTTACATGGAGGTGCCACAAAGACTGCAGTCCGAGTCAGATGCCAAGTATGTTGATGTAGGACACATCAAGGGTGGAACAAGGGCGAGACCAAGGGCTTCCCAAACAGAGCTTGAGGGTGACAGTGCTGCGAGGGCGATGGCGCGGGATGAATACACGATGACAGTCACAGTCCGATGCTTAGGTCCAGAGTCAAGGTCATGTATGTTTCTCTCTCTAGGATTCTAGAGTGAGAAAGTGAAAATGTGAGAAAGTGAAGAAGAAGTCATCCAAATGAATTCTCAAGACCTCTATTTATAGAGATTGAGATGATGATGTAGCCTCCAATCCAAGCCTTTGCGGAGTCCCATAGGCCTGGCAGCGGTGGGGAAGACCCGACGCCCAACTGCCAGGTGAACTAGGCGCGATGCCCTCCGAAGACCTGCTCCCGTCTCGGAGTGACCCGAGGGTCATAGTCCCTAGGGGTGCCGACGTAAGCCCCCAGTGCCGGAGCACGTAGGCCAGTCACGCAGGCACCCTGACGGAGATAGTGTCCCGGAGGAGTCGCCTATTCCGTAGGCCGAGGTAGCATCCCGGAGGAGCCGTCTACCTGGCAGAAGGGGAGTCTTTGTGCCGGAGCACTTAGAGCTCCCTGGCAAAGATAGTGTCCCGGAGGAGTCGCCTATTCCCGCGGGATGATGTACACTCCGGAGAGTGGGTTGAAGCATGTTCCATGACCAAGGCAAGGTGCGCATGGTGTGGTGAATGAGTGTGGTGCCCGGGGGCATGATGATATGATTGTGGCGCATGGGCGCGATGAAGTGAGTAAGGTGCAGGGGGCACATCTGTGTCAATGGCGCGGCGCATGGGCGCGATGGAGTGCGTAAGGTGTCGGGGGGCACGTTTGTGTCAATGGTGGCGCATGGGCGCGACAGAGTGCGTATGGTGCCGGGGACACGGTAGTGTGACAGAGAGCCTGGGGGCACGGCTGTATCAGCGGTGCGGCGCACGGGCGCGGCGAAGTGTTGAAGTGCGACGCCCGGACGCCGGCGACGGGGTCGCAGAGTTGTGTCCGGGCGACGGGGGTCGCGGAGTTGTGTCCGGGCGACGGGGGTCGCAGAGTTGTGTCCGGGCGACGGGGCTCGGGGAGTTGGTCCGGGCGACGGGGGTCGCGGAGTTGTGTCCGGGCGACGGGGATCGCGGAGTTGTGTCCGGGCGACGGGGGTCGCGGAGTTGTGTCCGGGCGACGGGGTCGCGGAGTTGTGTCCGAGCGACGGGAGTCGCGGAGTTATGTATGGTCCCTTGAAGAGAAGTGAATGTGCTAAGGATGGAGGCCAGAGGCCAACCCTTCGGGGAAGGCCAAGGCCGACCCTCATGGGGAGGCCGAGGCCGACCCCAATGGCGAGGCCGAGGCCGACCCCAATGGGGAGGCCGAGGCCGACCCCAAGGGGAAGGCCGAGGCCGACCCCAAGGGGAAGGCCGAGGCCGACCCCAAGGGGAAGGCCAAGGCCGAGGCCGACCCCAAGGGGGAGGCCAAGGCCAACCTCCTTGGGCAAGTGCCATGGTGCATCGACGGGCGACGGGCGAAGTGCGACGGTCGAAACGTGATAAGGCTTCGTGCGAAAATGAGCTTCTTAGTGACAAAGTAACGTGACGAAAGTGAGAAGTGCACGTGACTTGAGCGTGCATGCTTTGACCGGTTGTGAGCGTTGAAAATGACTGTTGCTTGTGCGGACGTGTCATGCAAAATGGGACCACAGTAGGCCTTTTGGTGGACCATGATAGGTTGGGAACACGATCTTACTGCGGCAGTGTACTCACATGCATTCGGTACTACCTCAAAGGCGGCCTTTGGTAAGAAAAGCCAGGACCAAGAAGCATTCATATCACTAGTTAAGGAATCCATAAAAGTGGGGGCCGGCTTTACCGTTGCTGATGTGTATCCTTCCATTAAACTGCTTCATTTGATCAGCGGAGTCAGACGCAACATGGAGAAGCTGCATCAAGGATTAGACGACATACTTGAAAGCATCATTAACGAACATAGAGCGAAGGCTTTGAAGGGCGAGGGTCAAGCATGCAAGGATCTGGTAGATGTTCTCTTACAATATCAGGATGGCAAAAATGACTTCTCCTTGACAACCGACAACATCAAAGCAGTTATCTTGGTTAGTACCTTTTCAGTATACTCGGTGCTCATTATGCGGATAAGCTTTTTTGTGATCCAAGAATGAGGTTTTCTTAGCTGCACAAAATTGACTCGTGGCATCAATTCTGTATCAGGACATCTTCGGTGCTGGGAGTGAGACATCAGCGACGACAATAGATTGGTCAATGATAGAAATGCTCAAGAACCCAAGCGTAATGAGGAAGGCACAAGATGAGGTGAGACAGGTTTGTACTAACAAAGGTGATGTTGATGAAGCAGATCTGGACGAGCTAGAATATTTACACTTGGTCATTAAAGAGACTCTTAGACTACACCCTCCAGCTCCTCTACTACTACCAAGAGAATGCAGCGAGAGGTGTGAGATTAATGGATATGAAATACCAGTGAAAACCAAAGTGATTGTGAATGCATGGGCGATTGGAAGAGACCCCAAAATTTGGGCTGACGCTGAGAGCTTTAAACCAGAGAGATTCCTTGACAGTTCAATTGATTACAAGGGGACTAGGTTCGAATACATCCCATTTGGTTCAGGATGGAGGATTTGCCCAGGCATGTCCTTCGGCCTTACCGTTGTTGAGCTCCTACTTGCAAAGCTTTTGTATCACTTTGACTGGAAACTCCCCAGTGGAATGAAGCAAGAAGAACTAGACATGACTGAGCGATTTGGCGCAACAGTTAGAAGAAAAGACGACCTTTATGTAATTCCCGTCGCTTACCAACCCCTGTCAGTTAAAACTTAGCTGTACTTGTCTTCTGCGTTGTGCCTATCTTTTTATGTGCCATCTGATACTTGAAGAGAGCAATTGCTTCCATATTGCTCATTTGAAAGGAATGAACTTCTCGGGTACATCCCTTGGTTCAATTGATTGCGAAAGGTGCAAATTTGTGTATATCCCATTTCGTTTCAGAAAAAGGATATAACGCGGCATGCTAGTAATTGCAATGCAATTTTCATTGGAAACTTTTTGTGGAGTCAAGCAAGAAGGAATAGCCTTCAGCGTGACAGAAGGAAAGATGACCTGTATGTTGTTCCTGTTGCTGATTAACACTAGCTGTAATTTTAAGTTTTGGTTGGGTCATTGCTCTTACTTTTTCCCTTGAGATAAGTCTGTTCTATGCCAATAATTATCCTCCACCTTCGTCATGGGTCCACCCCTCTCCCCGCCCGACTGAAAAGTGGTTGCTGTAAATAGATCCTACGCAATCCTCAACAATGCATTGGTGTTTTTCCTTGAGTAAGCCCTTCAGGTTTTCATCCACCAAGCACAAGACTATGTACGTAGCTGCAAGGTTTGACTATATAAGATCTGGTAGATGTAATTTTGCAGTCAAGGATGGAGAGCTCAATTTGCCTTTTAGCTGCCTGCAAGATAAGCAGCTTTCACACAAATTTCATGTGCACAAGCGAATTACGTACAGTAGAAATGCCTAAAACTTCGTGAAGGTTGTTGAAATAATTGGTCGAAAATACGATATGCACAAGGAAAAGTGTTCTTAATTATCGGAAGTGTGTTTCTTTCTGGTTAATCATATGGATGTTTGCATCCCGAGTATATCTCATCCCATTTTTCCGTCTAGAAGGAGAAAAATGTAGAGTGGCAACTTGAGCTACCTGTTACCACCACAATGTGTAAACAGTCTTCCCCCAATCCCACCGGCCGGCGGCGTCCCTTTCTTCCATACCCTACCATAGGATGCCGCAGCAAAAGTCAAAAGAACTCTGCATTTGAATATTGCTTGCGCAATTGACAAGCATATCTAAAACAAATTATCAACTCTGTCTCGTTCAACTAATTAAATGCATAACTGACAAATTACTATTCTCCAAAGACTCAATTATTCATGGAGCTCCAGTTGCACATCTCATAGATGCTTTGAAAACTTGCATAAAACCATATTACAGATGCAACCAAAATCCTATTCTCCAAACACTATTTTCTTGATGGAGCTCCAGTTGCCATCATTCTCAATCCTTTTTGCTTTCACCCTTTTTGTGTTTGTGCTACTCAGGACACGAAATAGATCCAAAGCCATTGGCTCAGCTCCGAATCTACCCCCAGGGCCATGGAAGCTACCTTTCATAGGAAGCATGCACCATCTAGCAGGCTCTCTACCCCATCGTGCCTTGAGAGACTTGGCCAACAAACACGGATCCCTGATGCACCTACAGCTCGGAGAAGTTTCCACGGTTATTGTTTCTTCTTCAGAAACCGCAAAAGAAGTGATGAAAACCCACGATGTCATCTTTGCTTCAAGACCCATATCATTGCATCCAATATTCTATGTTATGATTCGACAGACATTGCCTTTGCTCCGTATGGCGAGTACTGGAGACAGCTGCGAAAGATCTGTGCTTTGGAGCTTTTAAGCAACAAACGCGTTGAGTCCTTCCGGTCATTGAGAGAAGCAGAGACATCGAATCTCATCGGGCTAATAGCTTCCGAGTGCAGAACGGGATCAGCTATCAACCTCACTGAGAAAGTGTACTCGCACATATTTGGGACTACCTCGAGCGCAGCCTTTGGTAAGAAAATCAAGAGCCAAGAAGCATTCATAGCCTTGATTAAGGAAGTTATAAAAGTGGCTGCAGGCTTCAACATCGCCGACGTCTATCCTTCCATTAAGCTGCTTCATTTGATCACCGGAGTGAAGCGGAAAGTAGAGAAGCTGCATCAAGGATTAGACATGATACTTGAAGAAATCATCAGCGAACACAGAGAGAAGGCAACACACAAGGGTCAGGGTCAGGCATACAAGGATCTGGTAGACGTTCTTCTACAATTTCAGGATGGAAATCCTGATCAAATTGCCTTGACGACCGACAACGTCAAAGCAGTTATCCTGGTAAGTTCTAATTTTTAGGAATCTTGTCTCTCACCTTTTTTAATAATCTTTTGCTTCCTTTTTTCAAAATAAGATATTTCAAAATGATAAAATTTGTAAATTAAGGGATTTTAAAATGAGGACATTTAAAAATACTTAGTATTTCAAAATTTCATATCCAAACACACTCTAATCTCACAAGTTGATTGACCCCTATGCCAAATCTAATTATATATATATGAAAGTCGAAGCTGAGAGATGTTGTTCAGTCATCGCTTACTTCTATACTCTCTTAATTCGACATATGGACTTTCCTATTTTGAAATTTTAAAATATTTTAAATTTACTTATCTTTGTAATAATGATTTGGATTCTCTCTCTCTCTTTCTCACACACACACACACATAAATTGATTTGAATTTTTTCTTTCCATTCGAAATTCAATCAATTATATATATTTTATATTTTTCTCTCTTCTATGTCAACATGTCCACTCAAAAATTTTATTTATATTTTTACAATTCCATTAATTTCTAATTTTTGACAAAAGTAATTTTCTATATATTCTTTTTTAATATTAATCTTTTTTATTGTTTAAAGAAACACATTATTCTCTATCAGTTTTTCTATTAAATTACTATAATCTCCTTCATTTTATTTCATTACAAGTTTATATATAGTTTACGCTCCTTTTTTCAATAATTTATTATATATTGTTACTCTTTTCTTGGTTATCTTAAATAATACAACCTCAAGACACAGATTATTTTTATTGCTACTATCACTGCAATTGCTATTAGTTAGGAGAAACTATTTTCATTATTTTATACACTATTTTTCATCTTCATTTGTTACTAAAAACTAATAATTATTTCTCAAGTTTTTTTTTAGCGATAAAAATTGGTAAGAGAACTCCTTTAAAAAGGTAAAAAATAATTATTTTAATTATCTTATTGCCACTATCAATTTTGTAATTGTTATTAAGCATACAAATACGAGATTTCTCAATAAATATTTTGATAATTGTTGTTCCCGTCGGGATCAAAACTAGTATATATATGTGAATGCTGAAGCCAAGAGAATGTAGCATTCTCTTTCATGCTTGGTATGTCTCGTTTTATGACATTTGACATTCAACCAATCATAAGAAATTGTATTTTTCTCTCTCTTCCACGTCAGTATATTTCATTTAAAAACAAATCTCTCTCTCTCTCTCTAAGTTTTGAATTTATATCTCTCATTCAAATCTTGAAACTTTCCTATATTTTACACAAGTCTAATATGTTTTCACAATCTAACAAAATTAGTCTCTCTCATTTTACTTTATTATAAGTCATATAAAACATATAAGTATATATATATATATATATATATATATATTTATATATATATTGTATCTTCTCTAATGTCGCAAAACTTTTTATACTGTTTTAGGTGAGTTTTATTAATAAAAACCTCAAGCCGTGGGTTATTAGAATTGTTACTAAAAATGGTAGAAAACTCATAAAAATGTGAAAATAATATTATTTGTTATTATTATTTAACAGACAAGCTTTTAATTAGCCGTTGTTGGTCTCCTGTGCAACGCACGGGGTTAATACTAGTACTTGTGCTGAAAATGCAAACTTGCCCTTATGTGACAGTGTAAATAGCCTCTCTAAGGTAGCGTTTGAAATCACTTACAGTTTTAATTTTTTGTTTCCAAAAAAACAAAAATCAGTTTAGTTTTAATTTTTTACAAAATCAAATGGGTGTTTGATTATTTTGAGTTTTTTTTTCTTCTTTTGGGTGTTTGATTACATAGTTTTTATTTTGAGTTTTTTCTTTGGTGGTGGTTTGCGGTGGTGGTGGCCAGCTGTGGCGGTCATCGGCGATGGCTGCCGGTTGCCGTGGCAGGCAGTGGCCGGCCGGCAGTCGCTGGCGGTGTCCGATGGCAGTGGGCGGTGGAAGGCCGGAAGGGTGGTGGTCTCAAATAAAAATCAAAACTGAAAACCCAAAACTCATAAATGAGAGTTTTAAAAGACAGCCATGATTTTAAAATTGGTTTTCAAAACTGAAAACAGGAAAAAAAAACTGAAAACAAAAACGTTTTCAAACATACCCAAATTTTTGTTCACGAAAGGGTGTGCACAAGGTAGCCCTTTTTGGACCCTGTTTTATGCAAATCTATATCTATATATATATAAAAAGCTGAAGCCTTCGCTTAGAATTGCGACACGTAGGATTTTTAGAGCTTTATATTTACGCCACGTAGGACTTTTTAGGAACTTTCTCCTTCTGCCACATAAGCTTCAACTTTGCATGTGGTAGTCCCCTAACTTAATTGGTCTCTTTATTTAGAGTCCAACTCTTTTGAATTGGATATATATAATCAAGAATCCTATATGTTTTGGTATTCTTTTCCTTTTCTACTCTATTTAACTCTTTCTTATAATTTATTATTAAAAAATTCGTAGGTCTACTTTAGCCTATATTTATAAACTTTATAAAACTAAGAAACTAATTTTACACCTTCTAAAACTCTACCTAATTAATATACCCATATATTAGGCTTTAATTTTGCTTATTAAAACCTCAAAAGTACTTTGAAATACCAATATAAAATCTCAAAAATATAAAGTGCGAAAATCATACCCTACTTACTAATTCTTTTTGTAATTTTACAAAGTTCCATTCTAATCTATCATACAAATGTAGGCATGATCAATTAATTCGTAAGAATTTTAACTTCATTTACGTGTAAAACTTTTTATATACAAGACTATGTCTTTTTTACGGTACATCAAATATTAACTTAAAAATTAGGTATTGCAACTACAACAATATGTACCGTTTCTCTTTAAAATAAAGTTTGAAAAATATTATTCTAATTTGACATTATTTTAGCACTTCGCATTATTAATTGGTTAACTTACTAGAATTTAATTTGATTAGCAGCACTTAAATAGAATTTCAATATGAACAATATTTACAATTCTACTTCCTACGTTTTTACAATGGTTTTACTAAACATTTTGTGGGTATATTTGGCCGAAGTTTTGTAAACCTTAACTATAAAATTGGAATATCAATTTTACATATTTTAAATCTCTATCTAATCAATCTATATATTCTTATTAGGCCTTGAATTTGACTAATAACGCCTTAAAAGTACTTAAATATAACAAAATCAAATCTGACAAATGTATACATGAGAAACATTAACAATCTTTTCTCTTTACGGAACATAGAATATGCATTCTAATATACTCTGCCTATTATTTCTGCAATTTACAATCTAATTATGAGATTTTCAATATAATTATTCCTATCGATACTATCACGAATCTTTGTTCTTTTGTCAGTTATATGAAATCTTTAGTAGCAAGCAAACATAAGAAAATGAAAAATCTTTGAAATAATCACGCCTTAATGTATGCACACTACAATTAGGCAATAAAGACCGAGCAAATCTAACATTTCTGTTAGCGAGAATCTAAGCAAATGTAGAAAACATCTTTGGTTAATAATTAGCAGCCTAGAGTTTTACCGAGTATGATACTATGGTAATCTGTATGAGCAAATAATGGTCAAGGGACACAAGATGCTTTTCATGGTTTTTGGTGTTGTTAAGGCAACCTGAGGAGAATATGATGTCAAATTTCTTATAGAGTTGGTTGATATTAGTTTGTTTTTGTCGCATTCTGTGACAGGACATACAATTAATTCATTAGCAATTAGATATTAAGCTAACTAGCATGGAACTACAAAGAGAACATTTAGGTGGTAAAATATAGGGCGCAAGCATCAAGTGTCTAGCTTCAAAAACAAACTAGATGGTAATAACAAAAGTTTTAGTCTAGCATTCAGTCCGCTTATTATCAGTTTTAAAAAGATTTTGTTAGGTTGACAAAAGACACTCACCTGTTATTAGAAAGAGACATGGTAATAGAATTTATTTGTTGAAAGTATATGCCTGCTTCAATGTGCATATATGCAAGAAATATTGGCAAAAGAAAATGCCTCAGAACCTCTTATATTTTAATTCCCTGCTCTCCATTTATTGCTATAAAACGATCACACTTCACTATTTATATTTTGGTTTACGGTCCGCTTTCATGGATTAATTTTAGTGGATTAATTCGGATGTTGGTTCTCAAAACACACCAATCTGGATTGCTTAAAAGGAAAGAAAATGATAAAGTCCATTGGTTGAAAGAAATGAGAAAGTAGAATAAGGGCTTAAGTATAGTATCAAATGATTGCAACATTTGAAAAGTAAACCTATTGACACCTTGATAAAACATTCTACCTTCGCTCCATAATGTCAATTATGTTCTAGCTAATTTGTTGAAGAACATAATGTAAACTATGCTCCAAACACAATCAATGCTTTTGAATCTCACTATTTATTTATCTATTGTACTTGGTTAGTCATCATGTCATTAACTATTGATCTATTGTTATATATTTAATTACAGCGCCTGTCATATATTTCATTCTAGAATAATGAAAGAAGACTTAGAATCTCCAAAAGAGATTTGAAATAGAGTACCATTTTCTCTATTGAGATTGCTAAAAGTAACTTTGGAGAAAATCTTTCCTAAGCTTTTTTGTGAGTTTGTGGTCTCATAAACTAATATTTTAAGTTTAAGATGCTACACTTGATTTAGAACTAATTCTTTTTGAAATTAAATTACAAGAGGTAATTGAATTTGATTGGGGACAAAGTAGTTCGGATTAGTATAAGTCTTGGAGAATAAAAAGAAATGTAAAATAAATGAGATCTAACTTTTAACTCAATTACAAACCATACAACTTTTAACGCTAGCAAAATATGGAGGTAGACCTGCCATTGGTAGTAAAGGTGCAATTGATCTTGCACATGTGAATGATATTATATTTTTGGTAATGGTGGCGGTTGACTGCAATAGTATTATACAACGGAAGTGGCGGTAGTAGTGATAGTAATGGCGGGAACTGTAAAGATGGTAATAACTATAATGGTTGGTGACAATAATGGAGACTATTTAATGAAAATGGTAGCAGTAAGGTGTTGGTGTATTAGTATAAGATAGTGGGACAAATAATGTTGAGAATTGTAACCAGACAACTGGTAATTCATATTAACAAATGACGATTCTACGTTTAGTTCTTTGACAAAACATGCACGTTTGTAAAATCTGTCCTAGGAATAGTAACTCTTAATGTTTGCACTAGAGGAGCTTTTCCGCCGATCATGTTTTGATACCCATGTACAATTATCAAAAAGTTCTCTTTAGCCAAGTGGCCGCTTTGAGGTTTGAACAATTTCTTATCGAATCTAAAAGCACATGTAATGTTGTACTTCTCATAGAAGAATATATACGATATGACTGTAGGACTATTCATGGATTTGTCAATATTTTACACAAAAAGAAAGAGAAAAAGTGAAATTAAATCTACACTATTTTTCGCTGAGCCTACACCCTTTTGTCACTAAAAGAGGCAAATAGGCCTATCGTTATATAAAACATGCAAGCATTCTTTGTTAAATTGTGGTACACAGAACAATTAGTGAGGGTAAAAGGACTACAAAATCAGCATGTTTGTGAAAATTGTCATACATCTTTTTTCTTAACATAAATTTTGAAGTTTGAACTTCTTAATGGAATGAACCAATCTAAAAGCATATGTAATACTGTACTTCTCATGAAAGAATATATAAGGCGTGACTATAGGATATATGTGGATTGGCTAATATTTTACATAAAAAGATTGAGAAAAAGTAAAACTAAATCTACACTTTTTTTTTCGCTAATGATCTAAAATCAAAGTTTGGCTTAAATGTTCTCTCAGTTTTACTATAATTCAGTAGGACGTGGATTAATGTATTGGAGGAACTTACGTACCTTGAGTAATGTCAACTATTCCGTTCAAGATGCATAGTTGAATTACCTCATTTGTCTTTGAAAATAACTATCTTTTTTTGTTTTTTAGAACTTTGAAATTAATAGGCTATATTAAATATGTTATTAGCAATAAAATCAAATTAAATCGCATCCCGTGCATTTGCACGGGCACATTAGCTAGTATATATAAAAAGCTGAAACCTTCACTTAGAATTGCGACACATAGGATTTTTAGAGCTTTATATTTACGCCACATAGGACTCTTTAGAAACATTCTCCTTTTGCCACATAAGCTTCAACTTTGCATGTGATAGTCCCCTATCTTAATTGGTTTCTTTATTTAGAGTCCAACTCTTTTGAATTGGATATGTATAATCAAGAATCCTATTTGTTTTGGTATTCTTTTCCTTTTCTACTCTATTTAACTCTTTCTTATAATTTATTATTAAAAAATTCGTAGGTCTACTTTACCCTATATTTGTAAACTTTATAAAACTAAGAAACTAATTTTACACCTTCTAAAACTCTACCTAATTAATATACTCATATATTAGGCCTTAATTTTGCTTATTAAAACCTCAAAAGTACTTTGAAATAACAATATAAAATCTCAAAAATATAAAGTGCGAAAATCATACCCTACTTACTAATTCTTTTTGTAATTTTACAAAGTTCCATTCTAATCTATCATACAAATGTAGGCATAATCAATTAATTCGTAATTATTTTAACTTCATTTACTTGTAAAACTTTTTATACAAGACTATGTCCTTTTTACAATACATCAGATATCAACTTAAGAATTAGGTATTGCAACTACAACAATATGTACCATTTCTCTTTATAAAGTTTGAAAAATATTATTCTAATTTGACAACATTTTAGCACTTCACATTATTAATTGGTTAACTTACTAGAATTTAATTTAATTAGTAGCACTTAATAGACTTTTAATACGAAAAATATTTACAATCCTACTTCTTAAGTTTTTACAATGGTTTTTACTAAACATTTTGTGGGTATATTTAGCCGAAGTTTTGTAAACCTTAATTATAAAACTAGAATATCAATTTTACATATTTTAAATCTCTATCTAATCAATCAATATATTCTTATTAGGCCTTGAATTTTGACTAATAATACCTTAAAAGTACTTAAATATAACAAAATCATACATGAGAAACATTAACTATCTTTTCTCTTTACGGAACATACAATACTTAAAAGTATTTTTGATATATCAAGATAAGAGGATAGTTAAAAAATTAGTTTTAATCTATAAACTCAAACACTTTTATAAGTCACACACATTCTTTAATAGACGCAAAAAAAAAAAAAAAATCATGCCTAATATGACTAAATTTTCAAAAGTACTTTAAGATATAAAAATAGCAAGCTACTCTACAAATTAAATTTTAACTAAGTAACCTTACATTCTAAAGGTTCATCTCATCAACTAATTAAGTTATTAGGATTTAATTTGATTACTAAAGCTTAAATAAATTTTAAATTCAAAAAAATGTTTCCAATAGTATGTGAAATAAAAAACTAAACCAATACAGCTCATAAGTCTAAAATTATAATCATTTAAACATATTATCTGATATAAACTCAATCAACTATTTACAGTCTATTTGACAATAAGCATAATCATCATTATATGATTATCTATCTCAATCTTTTGCAAAATTTATATTAACTACTATGACACTTTTATGATAAATTTAGTTATCTAATAACTGTAAAATGTACATATTAGGCCTTAAATTTCACTTTTAACATCTCAATAAAAAAAAAAAATTAAAACAACAACACAAAATATCTCTAAGGTAAATTATGAAAATCATATGTGAACTTTTAAGATTAATATTTCACAAGATAAAAGATTTCTTCTTTTTTAATGTTTGACCTCAATATTGCAAAGTGTTACATGAGTAAGAATAGTCTTCACTTTATAACTGTTTAACCTCAATCATATGCAAAACTTTTGTAAAACACTCTAAAAATTTTATAATGAATTAAGATAATCATTAGTACTACATTGTACGCATATGTTTAAATTGATTGTCTTAGAAAGTCTTAAAAAATACATCAAAATGAATGGTCAAAAAATCATCAAACATGACTTTGAAGAAAACAATTACACACAGATATTGCCAATACATAATGCTATATAATCTCTTTTTATAGGGTATTTATTTGAAAGTAAGTGAAATAGCTCCACGTGCTTTATTTTTTATTACAAAGTTTCACAGCATGTTATAGTAAGTTATTTAAGTCTACCCAAATACTTACTAATAATAGTCATCAACTATATCAGAATCATCCATAAAATGGGAATGTTGATCAATGATGAGAACTGAAAAATGGAAAAGAAGAAAATGCCTACATTTACTTAGATAGAATATTGATAAAAAGTTCATCCAACGGTTAATAAGTAAATAAATAAAAATATAGGTATGTTTGATTTCTTGAATGTATATGCTCACTTTTTTTGGTACAAAACTAAAAGTAGTTCTAACATTACCTTAAAATGGAGTAAAATTATAATTTGATGTGCAATAATTGATTATTTATTGCATGCTTTACTTTTTGAATGCTTTATTTTGTATGTTTTAATATTAATATTATTAATAGTTTTCAGTATATAAAAAAATTGAACGGTTACAAAACTGTATGCAAATGTCCACATAAAATTTTACAAATCTAAATTCAAAGACAATAAAAATTTTATAAGACACAGAGTTTTTTTTTTGTATATGTGTAAGCATGATAAGCTAGGCATGAGCAAAAGTTTTCCTCCATTTGACATTTCTTTAACCCAAATCACGTAGTAAAATATTATTTCTAACAATACATGTTACGTAATAATAAAAAGAAGATATAAAGAATTAAAAAATTAGAATGGTAATCAAAACTAAATATATTTTCAATTTTATAGTAGTTTTAGATACATTGATATAATCTACTAGCATAGTGATGTACTAAAATGAGATACATCTTCAGTATTCTACATAGTTTTTGTCAATATAATTCTAATCGTATTATGTAGTGGTTTATTTGATTCGTAAAATCTATATTCATGAGTAAGCTCGATTATTATGATTTATGATGCATATATGCATCGACGCAGCGAAAGTCATTATATTTGTTATTATTTCAATTTAAAGCATTGTTTAACTATATTATAATATATGATTAATGAGAAGCAAATTATATCTCAAACCGACCAAATAACATCTCTACCCGTGCATTTGCACGGGTCCATTAGCTAGTTCATAATAAAGTAAAACACTATCATATGCTCTACCCTCTTGTATCAGGACATTTTTACTGCTGGAAGTGAGACAGCGGCAACAACTACAGATTGGGCGATGACAGAAATGCTTAAAAATCCAAGCGTAATGAGGAAGGTACAAGATGAAGTGAGAAGGGTTTGTGGTAACAAGGGAGATGTTGATGAAACTGATCTTCATGAACTAAAATACCTGCACTTGGTTATCAAAGAGACTCTTAGGCTACACCCACCAGCTCCTCTACTACTTCCAAGAGAATGCAGCGAGAGGTGTGAGATTAATGGGTACGAAATACCAGTGAAAACCAAAGTCATTGTGAATGCATGGGCGATTGGAAGAGACCCCAAAAATTGGGCTGACGCTGAGAGCTTTAAACCAGAGAGATTCCTTGATAGTTCGATTGATTACAAGGGGACTAGTTTCGAATACATCCCATTTGGTTCAGGGAGGAGGATCTGCCCAGGCACGTCATTCGGCCTAGCCATTGTTGAGCTGTCACTTGCAAAGCTTTTGTACCATTTTGACTGGAAACTCCCCAACGGAATTAAGCATGAAGAATTAGACATGACTGAAGCGTTTGCAGCGTCAGTTACAAGAAAAGAAGACCTGTATGTTATTCCCGTCGCTTACCAACCTTTGCCAGTTCAACAGTAGCCCTACTTCTGTTCTATAGCGTTCTTAGTTATCTACAAAGAACTTCTATATTACAGTGATAACAATAAATTGGTGTAACCAGTTCCAATGTTACGTTGAAAAGTTTGTACACTCAGTATCGATAAGTAAAAATATAATTGTGTTTTTTTAGTAAGAAATAGAACAAGAAGACAATAGCAATAGCCGTAAAAAACGACCTTATTGGACGAGTGCCTCTATGAGATGACATATTTTTAGAAGTCCACGGAATTATATCTTGATCGAAAATGACCCCAATCTTTGTTCAGAAAGTCATGCTACTCCACAGAATGGTTGGACTGGTAGAGTAGGGCTGCGAACTGGTACCACCTAAGCTGAAGGCAAGTCCTTTACGGATGCACTAATTGAGCAGGTGAAGACAATTCTAATTAGGGCAAGTTCAGCTATATTTAAGGTGATTTTTGGTCACTGGTGAACTAAAGGCATAAAGACCAAGTAGCATGACTTCTGCGATAAAACCCAAGCATAAAAGCTTATCTGCTGGAAAACCAACCACAAAACCTTCATGGAGCTTCTTCTTCCTTTTGTCTCCGGCCTTTTTGCTTTGCTTCTCTTTCTTTTCATGGTAGTACAGCATATGAAGAGGTCCAGACCAAAAGCTCAGCTTCGAAACTGCCCCCGGGGCCGTGGCAATTGCCTCTAATAGGAAACATGCACAATCTTTGCTCACTACCCCATCACCTCCTAAGAGACTTGGCCAAAAAATATGGACCATTGATGTACCTTCGTCTGGGCGAAGTTCCCACCATCGTTGTTTCTTCACCAGAAATTGCCAAAGAGGTCATGAAGACGCATGATCTCATCTTTGCTCAAAGACCATACCTTCTTGCTTCGAGGATTATCTCCTATGACTCCACAAACATTGGCTTTGCTCCATATGGTGATTACTGGAGGCAACTGCGAAAAATTTGCATCACGGAGCTTCTCAGTATAAAACGTGTCCAAACGTTCCGAAGAATCAGGGAGGATGAGGTCTCGAGCCTAATTAGAGAAATTTCAGTGAATGAGAAAGAGTCATTAAATCTTAGCAAGAAAATTTTCTCGCTGACATATGGGGTTACCGCAAGAGCTGCATTTGGTAAGAAATGCGACGACCAAGACGTGTTCATATCGCTTGTAGAGAAAATTATAGAGATGGCAGCAGGTTTCTGCGTTGCCGACATGTACCCTTCGGCCAAATTTCTTCAGGTGATCAGTGGATTAAGAGCCAGACTCGAGAAGGTGCATAAGAAGGTTGATAAGATACTTGAGAACATTCTTAATGAACACAAAGAGAGGATTTCCTTGGCAACAAAAACAGGGAAGGTGGAAGTGGACGACAAGGATCTAGTTGATGTCCTTCTAAGATTTCAGAAGAATGGTGACATTGAATTTCCATTGACTGACAACAACATCAAAGCAGTCATCTTTGTAAGTAGTTTTTTTTCTTTTGCATGATCTATTATCTTTGAGCTTTATTTGCAGAATGAGCCCTGCTTAGTTTATGCTTTTTGCACAGATACTTGCCAGGCTCTGCCCTTGAATCTTACTCCAGATTATCTTATCTGTACGTGTTAAGTCATTTCTTGCACATGAGAGCAAGTAGCTGCCACTTTCTTCTCATTTCGAAGTAACAAAACAGTACAATCTTCTTTTGGCGAGACCAGAATTGTTAACTTCTAGAGTTAAAAACAAGTAAACATCTAGGAGATTTTAACGCATTCACTAAGCCTATGACTGTACAACTTGGGCAAGAATGATGCCAAAATTAAGGAAAGGCTACTGGAAGAGAAGACCAAAACTAAGTGGAGTTGAATAATAAGAAATGGCCCGATGAATTTTCATTGAGCGGCGATACAAACCTATAGAGCTGGATGGCTCTAGGAATTTATGCAGCTGAGTTTATCTGACTTAGAACACACGTAGATAGTGTACAATCCAGTGACGGGTGACTTTTCCTTTTTCTATTTCTTACTCGTGGGGTGCTTAAAGAGAGAAAAAAAAAAGAAGCTATGGGGTCTCATTGGGAAAAAACACTGTATTGGTAGTATCACTAGCTTAACTCAAATGCCCAAGAATACTTTTTCAGGATATTTTCACTGCTGGAAGTGAGACATCATCAACAACGGTAGAGTGGGCGATGTCCGAAATGCTGAAAGCCCCACGTGTCATGGAAAGGGCACAAGCTGAGGTGCGAAAAGTCTTTGGCGAACGAAGAAATGTTGATGAAACGGGTCTTAGAGAATTAAGATACTTGCAAGCAGTAATCAAAGAAACCTTGAGGCTGCATCCCTCTGCTCCTCTGTTACTTCCAAGAGAAAGCCGCGAGCAATGTGAAATCAACGGATATGAGATACCAGTGAAAAGCAAAGTCATTATCAATGGATGGGCTATCAACCGAGATCCTAGGTATTGGCCTCAAACTGAGAGATTTTACCCTGAGAGATTCCTTGATAGTAGCATCGATTACAAGGGAACAGACTTTGAGTTCATCCCATTTGGTGCCGGAAGAAGAATATGTCCAGGGATAACTTTTGCTATAGCTAATATTGAGCTGCCACTTGCACAGTTGCTCAACCATTTTGACTGGAAGCTCCCCAATGGTACTAAGCAAGAAGAACTAGACATGACCGAGGCTTACGGGGTGACAGTTAGAAGGAAAAATGATCTGTGCTTGATTCCCGTACTCTATCATCCTTCTCATTAGAATGCTATCGAAAGGAAGTGGCGTGTTACAAGCCCGTGCCTTAATAATAATTATGTTGGGAATAATATGTATGTAAGCACAATGGATATTAAGCATGTAAGTAATAAATACAGCTTTCGTTTTTGTACCCTGCTCGGTGATGGCCAACCCTCGCCTGACTTTAACGAGAACTAAAGATGAGTGTTATCGTATTTAAGATCATGTAGCAACATTGGAAGCAAAATGTCTCTCTCTCTTGGTGGGTTGACTGCTATCCTTTTCTGGTATTGGCAAGCAAGATGCCAGTGCCCGTAGTCGCTCAACCAATTGAATATTGGAAATCCTTTGAGAGAGTCTCTTTGCCAAGATCACCAGGGCTGTACAACATCCTCTCCGCGGTTGTTCTAAATAATCAATGAACTGCAACTTTTTGGTCTTCATCAATAGAAAACATGAAGTTGAATTGACATGCAAGACACGATCAATATTTCTATGTATCTTAACAATATGAGTACTTGGTTGGCAAAAAACTTGACTTTTTTCAGAGAATATATAGCAACAGCGTTCTAGGCTTCAGGCAGTGGTGTTAAGTGGCAAAGCACTATTTTTAGGGAATCTTTTAGTGAAAATGACATCAATCATTGCTCTATAAGCCTTGCTACTCCAGGGCACGGTGTGGAGTCACGTACCCTGAAATTGGCACCACCTGCACCGAATGCAAGTCCTTTCTGGATGCGCTATGAGTCAAGAAGGCATGCAGGTGAAGACAATCTTGTCCTCATGAAGTTTCAGCTCTAGGCTCAGGTTGTTTTTGGTCTCTAATGAACTAAAGTCATAAATGCCAACTAATAAATAAATGCCAACTAATAATGAGGAAGGTACAAGAAGAGGTGAGAAGGGTTTGGGGTAACAGAGGAGAAATTGATGAAACTGATCTTCATGAACTAAAATACTTACGCTTGGTTGTCAAATTAAGAAACTCTTAGACTACACGCATCAGCTCCTCTACTACTTCCAAGAGAATGCAGCGAGAGGTGTGATTAATGGGTATGAAATACCAGTATAAACCAAAGTCATTGTGAATGCATGGGCGATTTGGAAAAGACCCAAAAGTTGGGCATTGATGCCGAATGCTTTCAGCCAGAGAGATTTGTTGATAGTCGATTGATTACATGGGGACTAGTTTTGAATACATCCCATTTGGTTCAGGGAGGAGGATCTGCCCAGGCGTGTCATTCGGCCTAGCCATTGTTGAGCTGTCACTTGCAAATCTTTTGTACCAATTTGACTGGAAACTCCCCAGTGGAATTGAGCACGAAGAGTTAGACATAACTGAAGCGTTTGCAGTGACAGACAGAAGAAAAGAAGACATGTATGTTATTCCTGTCGCTTACCAACCTTTGCCAGTACGTTAAACCGTAGCCCTACTTCTGTTTTACATCGTGCCTAGTTATCTACAAAGAACTACAATATTACGGTGATAGCGATGACATGGTGTAACTAGCTCCATGTTACGTTGAAAAGTTTCTCCTTATTATTCATATACAATTTAATAACGATGGTGGAAGAGACAAGTGCAGCCATGCATATTGCTCTCTCCACCTCCGCCTTTGTAATCTTTAAGCTACGTAAAGTTGTACACTCGGTATCGATAAGCAAGAATATGATTGTGCTTTCTAGCAGAAAATAGAACAAGAAGACAATATTTATAGCTGTCAAAAACGACCTTATGTGACAAGTATCTCTATGAGATAACAGATTTTTAGAAGTATACAGAATTATATCCTGAAAATGACCTCAATCTTTGTTCTGAAAGTCATGCTACTCCACAAGGCAAGTCCTTTACGGATGCAATTATAGAGCAGGTGAAGACAATTCTAATTAGTTCGGCTATGGATAAGGTGATTTTTGGTCACTGGTCAACTAAAGGCAAAAACATCAAGTAGCATGACTTCTGCGATAAAACCCAAGCATAAAAGCTTATCTGCTGGAAAACCAACCACAAAACCTTCATGGAGCTTCATCTTCCTTTTGTCTCCGGCCTTTTTGCTTTGCTCCTCTTTCTTTTCATGGTAGTACAGCATGTGAAGAGGTCCAGAGCAAAAAGCTCAGCTTCGAAACTGCCCCCGGGGCCGTGGCAATTGCCTCTAATAGGAAACATGCACAATCTTGTTGGTTCACTCCCCCATCACCTCCTAAGAGACTTGGCCAAAAAATATGGACCATTAATGTACCTTCGTCTGGGCGAAGTTCCCACCATCGTTGTTTCTTCACCAGAAATTGCCAAAGAGGTCATGAAGACGCATGATCTCATCTTTGCTCAAAGACCATACCTTCTTGCTTCGAGGATTATCTCCTATGACTCCACAAACATTGGCTTTGCTCCATATGGTGATTACTGGAGGCAACTGCGAAAAATTTGCATCACGGAGCTTCTCAGTATAAAACGTGTCCAAACGTTCCGAAGAATCAGGGAGGATGAGGTCTCGAGCCTAATTAAAGAAATTTCAGCGAATGAGAAAGAGTCATTAAATCTTAGCAAGAAAATTTTCTCGCTGACATACGGGGTTACCGCAAGAGCTGCATTTGGTAAGAAATGCGACGACCAAGACGTGTTCGTATCGCTTGTAGAGCAAATTATAGAGATGGCAGCAGGTTTCTGCGTTGCCGACATGTACCCTTCGGCCAAATTTCTTCAGGTGATCAGTGGATTAAGAGCCAGACTCGAGAAGGTGCATAAGAAGGTTGACAAGATACTTGAGAAGATTCTTAATGAACACAAAGAGAGGATTTCCTTGGCAACAAACACAGGGAAGGTGGAAGTGGACGACAAGGATCTAGTTGATGCCCTTCTAAGATTTCAGAAGAATGGTGACATTGAATTTCCATTGACTGACAATAACATCAAAGCAGTCCTCTTGGTAAGTAGTTTTTTTCTTTTGCATATGTTTTTTCTTCTGAGCTTTGTTTGCAGAATGAGCCTGTTTAGTTTATGCTTTTTGGATAGATACTTGCCAGGCTTTTGCCCTTGAATTTTACTACAGCAGATTACCTTAGCTGTTTAAAGTCATTTCTTGAACAGAACAGAATAGTTGAAGTAACAAGACAGTACAACAAAACAGTACAATCTTCTTTAGCGAGACCAGAATAGTTGACTTCTAGAGTAAAAACTAGTAAAAATCACATCTATATCTATCTATATATAGAAAAGCACGTACGAGGTTAAATGATTAATTTTGATCAATGAAAATAACTTGCAGAGAACAGTGTGTTTGATAGCCTTTAAGAATAAACATAAGCTTTCAGTAAATTGAATATTCTGTCAAAAACTCAATCTTTTTTTTTTTATTTGGAATTCATATTTGTATGTTAATGCGTACTACAAATTTTTAGTTATTGTGCATACATATATTTCAATGAAAACATATTCGTATATTGAAGCTATCATAAAATTGAAGTTTAATTCTAGATTTCAATTACAAACATATTTGTGTAGGAAAGATATAGTAAATCTGGAGTTTTTTGATATTTTTAAATGCGAAAGAATCTTTAGATCATACCATTCTGCTCCTAATTATAATTTGAGTTCGTTACAAGTACATAATCTTATATTCGTATTAGATTTATTGAAATACCCTTATTTGCATGACAGCATATCCTTCATATGGTTATTGTATTTCTATGATTTACTGTATCCCGAGATATCATATATTTATATGATAGCATATTTTTCTTGTGGCTATTGTCTTCCTATATTTTACTCTTATAAGTGACAGGATTAAATGAAACCAATTGATAAAGGCCTTGATTTATTTCGGCTCAAATGATTAATAATTGTTTTTTAGCTTGAAAACTCTCAAGTTTTGATATGCAATGGGTGAAATAACTAAATATTTTTTCTTAAAATATTCTTTTGAGGTATAAAAGTTTTCTAAATATTTTCACTTTTTAAAAGGTGAGGCCAAATTACTACTGTTTTGGCTAACTTTAAATATTTTTATGCTAAAGAGGTTCACTAATGCATCGACAAAAAATTATGAATATAATCAAAACAGGTAAAGAACTGCCCCCAGCGTATAAAATAGTGTCAAGGGATTGAAATAGCTAAACAATTTTTTTCATTAAATACCCTTTTCAGAAATAAAATGTTTACAAAAATTAAGTGTGTTTTTTTACTTTTAAGAATGCGAGCCTAAATTACAATGTTTTTGACTAAATATAAATAATTTGCTACTAAACAGGTTTAAAGTTCACTGATGTATTGTTAAGTTACAAAAATGTGGAAGTGAATTTAGCTCAATCGCATAAATATGATGGTAAGTCTCCGTTCACCTTTAAAGAAAATCTTATCAAAACAAAACATTAAAACTTACCGACATCAAAATCGATAAAATGAGCACCTTAATTTCCGCTACTCCTTAGAGAACCGTTCCTAAGCCCAAGTATTATAATGTTCTTTTTTATATTTTTTGAAGGTGCACCGGCTATTGCCTCTACTTACTTTTGCATATGACTGCAAATTTAAATTTATTGATATATGACAGAGTAAGAATATCTACAAGTTCCACTAGGCCTTGTTTCTCTAACTTTTATGTTGAATTTATGTGTTATTTTATGTTTGGTAGAATAGTGGATTGTTATAATTTTAGGACCCATGCCAAAAGGTTAAGGTGACTTTACAGTCAATGACACTAAGTTTCGAAAGGTAAAGCCGTACTGATCCATTAAAAAAATGTAAATTTTTCATTTTGTATATACAAGGTAATATAATAATTTATAAATCCTAATTTTCCAAATTAAGGTTTCAACCCAAATACTCCCTCCGCCTCGTCGCCGAACCTTCCTCGGGAAGCACTTAGCCTGAAAGTCGACAAACTGGCTCAGCCCCACTGGTCTTATCCCGGCGCCAGCGAATGCCGGCCTCCATGTTATCCCACCCGTCCTGCCACCTCTACCGCTGTGAACGTCCTCGGCAGCAGCATAAATATGAAAATTTCAAAGCCGCCAAATCAATCATAAATCTGTAACATTAGTTGAGTGTATGTGTGTGTGTGTAGGTGCGTTTAATTAGAGGTGTGGTGGGTCGTAGAAGACTGATTGGTGGTGATTGTGGTTTATGGATGGTCGATTTGAGGCGATGGTGGGTTGTTTGGTAGCGGTGGGTGAATTGGGTAGGTGGTGGGCTGATTGGACGCAATGGTAGGCTGATAAGTGGTGGTAGAAGGTTGTTCTGGTGTTGGTTAATGGTGGCGGCTGCCTTGGGCTTGGATAATTGTCTAACACAAATAAGAAATCTTATACATCTTCTTCCAAATTTTAAACCCCAATCAAATTTTCATTTAGTTTGTTGAATCGTGATGGTTTGTTACAGGTGAAAAAAGTGTGAAAGTTGTTGATTGGGGTGAGAAGTCTGGGTGAGAAAGCTGAAAAACATGATGATGGTGGGATGCAATTGTTGCTATTGTTGTGGCCGGTTGTGGGGGGTGTTAGGGGGGGTGCGTTCGTCTGTGCGTTCTCTGTGGCTGTGTTGAAGTTGAAGAAGTGTAGATAGATGATAGTAGTGGTGGTGATGGGGCTGTATGGTGAGACGAAAATATACGCTAAATTACATGCAAAACTAAATTAGTAGCCTTATTGTACTATTAAAATAAACAATGTCATGCTAGAAAATATCAAAGAGAGCTTTAGAGTACACTGTCAAGAAAAATTTTAAGTACACTACAGATTTTTTAATTGAAAAGTAAAAAAAAAAAGTATAATTAAGATTAAGTGTCGTTTTAGACAGATTATACTCGAACGTTGGAACTTAAGATAGAAAAAGTTGAAAAAAGACTTGCTTTATACTTTAGTATAAAATAAGATATGCATGAAGTTATAACCCCTTCGTCCCAAATTATTTGATCATATTTAACTGCACGCTTTATTTGGTGTATGATTCTTATTTTATGAGTTTCTCATTCTACCCCGCGGGGGGGGGGGGGGGGGAAAGGGGTTCGTTAGAGAGAAATGAGTTGGTAGATGATTAATTGTGGAAAGAGAAGTAGAATAAAAAATAGTGTACAGAAGGTAAAGATGTAAAAAAACCCAGAGGATCTTTCTTAATTTGAAAACTGATCAATTTTTTTGGACAGACCAAAAAGAAAATATGTTTGTTTTTTTTAGGACAGAGGGAGTAATAGACCAAATCATTACCAAAAGCAAATAAACTGCAAGGGATATTTTGGCCCCCAATAATCATCGCTACAAGAAATGACCATCACTGTACAGAAAGAAACAACATGGATAATGAATGATATTGAAAATCGTAAGTGATGATATTTTGAACTTTAGTGGTGATTCTTGTAGGAAAAAGTGCTTAAACTCTAAAATTGAACTATAGAAAAACTTTAGAAAGATCATTGAAAGCTAGGCTACTAAATTTGTTGCCTAAACAGTTCAGTCTCTATATGTGTCCTGGTAGATCTCTTGAGTTTGCTTGATTTTTTGTTTTAAAGATGTAACATTTAAGCTTCTAACCAATTTCGTCTTACAAACTTTGTTATATATTTATTAATCATAACTTTTTTCCCGTTAGATACTTTACTTTCGACAATCCTTTTCGGATTAATTTTTTAACTTTCATTAATTTCACTTAATTATAATTCAAACTTCATCTCAATCACACTTCCTAGACTTATATATATATGTCATCAAAACATATTACAAGAAATTACACAACTCCAATATATACACTTGACATTAATTATCACTAAACACTTTCTTCACTTTTATTACTGTACAGTCAAACTTGTTGTTTTTCGTGAGAGTTACATATTTGTGGAAGATGTTTGAGACTAGTTACAATGTCAGGGTGTACATTAGAGAATAAGATATAATATGAAACAATCAGAAATATCTTTATCGGAAACTTGATATGACGAAAGAAATAAGTATAATAAACAGTAAAAAATATTGGTGACATATAATTGGCGTAAAATATTCGTGTTTAAAAGTAAGACCATGTTTTGTGCAGTGAACTTTTCATGCTTCGTCTTTGATTATCAGTTAATAACTAATTTATTATTATAGTTCATTATAATAGTTGTATTAATTAATTTCAATTGCATTTTTCATCAAGGTTTGTAATATTTTTATTTCGAATTATTATATAACGTGCAAAACACATGATCCTTACTAGTCTAGGATAAAAGTCGAAAGAAAGTTTCCTCGTGTGATATTCACTAAGCCTGTAACTGCACAACTTGGCAAGAGTGATGCCAAAATTAAGGATAGGCTATGGGAAGGGGAAGACCAAAACTAAATGGAGTCGGATAGTAAGAAATGGAGAGATGAACCTTCATTGAGTGGCCATACGATCCTATAGAGCTGGATGGCTCTAGGGATTCATGCAGTTGAGTTTATCTGACCTAGCAACACAAGCTCATTTTTCTATTTCTTACTCGTGGGGTGCTTAAAGAGATAAAAAAAAAAGCAGCAATATGGGGTCTCAGTGGGGAAAAAAAGACTATTTAATTTGTTAGTGTCACCAGCCTCACTCAAATGTCCAAGAATACTTTTTCAGGATATGTTCAGTGCTGGAAGTGAGACATCATCAACAGCGGTTGAGTGGGCGATGTCCGAAATGCTGAAAGCCCCACATGTCATGGAAAGGGCCCAAGCTGAGGTACGAAAAGTCTTTGGCGAACGAAGAAATGTTGATGAAACGGGTCTTGGAGAATTAAGATACTTGCAAGCAGTAATCAAAGAAACCTTGAGGCTTCACCCCTCTGCTCCTCTATTACTTCCAAGAGAAAGCCGCGAGCAATGTGAAATCAACGGATATGAGATACCTGCTAAGACCACAGTCATTGTCAATGGATGGGCTATCAACCGAGATCCTAGGTATTGGCCTCAAGCTGAGAGCTTTTACCCAGAGAGATTCCTTGATAGTAGCATCGATTACGGGGGAACAGACTTTGAATTTATCCCATTTGGTGCCGGAAGAAGAATATGTCCAGGGATAACTTTTGCTATAGCTAATATTGAGCTGCCACTTGCGCAGTTGCTCTACCATTTTGACTGGAAACTCCCAAATGGTACTAAGCAAGAAGAACTAGACATGACCGAGGCATACGGCTTGACAGTTAGAAGGAAAAGTGATCTGCGCTTGATTCCCGTGCTCTATCATCCTTCTCATTAGAATGCTATCAAAAGGAATAATGTGTATGTAAGTTCAACGGTATTAAGCATGTAAGTAAGAAATACTGCTCTCATTTTCGTATGTTAGTTGGTCACGGCCAACCGCCACCAGATTTTTATCGAAAACCAAAGACGAGCGTTACAGTATTTAAGATCATGTAGCAACAGACTTGGAAGCAAAATGTCTCCCCCTCTCTCTCTCTCTCTCTTTTTGGTTGGTTTGGAATCCCCACTGTTCTCCTTTTCTGATATTCGCAAGCAAGATGCCAGTCCCCGTAGTCACTCAAACAATTAAATTGGAAAGCCTTAGCTTCAAGAACGCCATGGCTGTACAACATCCTCTCCACCGCTACACTTAACAATCAATGAATTGCATTTTTCGGTCTTCATCAAATAGAAAACCGTAAAGTTGAATTGACATGCTTGATCAATCTTACAGCGTTTCTTAACAATATGAGTACTTGGTTGGCAGAAAAGTTGACTTTTCCAGAGAATAGCAACAGCCTTCTTTTTTTTTTTTTGGTAGAAGAGTAGGAATATATACCAGAAGCAACAGCCTTCTAGGCTTCAAGCAGTGGTATTAAGTGGCAAAGCACTGTTTTTGGGAATCCTTCACTGAAAATGACGTCAATATCTTTGTTCTAGAAGTCCCAAGTCCATCAAGAGAGCATGCAGGTGAAGACAATCTTCTCCTCGTGAAGTTTAATTTAGCACTAGGCTCAGGTTGCTTTTGGTCTCTAATGAACTGAAGTCATAAATGCCAACTAGTATGACTTTTCTGTCTTTGCAAGATCAAAAACCAACTACATATGTGTAGCAAGACACTTTTTCTTGGCCACCAAGTTTACATGTCAACCAAGAATGCTTGCTCATCAAGATAATTGGCCATCAGTTGTTCCTTTCTTCATTATTTGATCTATTGTATTTAGAACTTGCCTATAAATAGGGTTGTATAGTAAGAAGAAGTCACCAATTCTATTCAATAAGCTATCTTACAATATCTACCGAAGAACCATAACAAAGTCCCCATGGAGCTTAATTTTCCGTCTTTCTCTGTTCTTTTTCCCTTTCTCCTCTTCCTTTTCATGGTAGTACAACTTGTGAAAAGGTTCAAAGCAAAGAATCCGACTCTGAGACTGCCCCCCGGGCCATTGCAACTGCCTCTCATTGGAAACATGCACAACCTTGTTGGTTCACTACCCCATCACATCCTAAGAGACTTGGCTAAGAAGTATGGACCATTGACGTACCTGCGACTAGGTGAAGTTCCCACTGTGGTTGTTTCTTCGCCAGAAATTGCCAAAGAGGTGATGAAAACACATGATCTCATCTTCGCACAAAGACCCTATTTTCTTGCTGCAAGGATTCTCTCCTATGATTCAACAAATATTGTCTTTGCTCCATATGGTGAATACTGGAGGCAATTGCGAAAAAATTGCATCATGGAGCTTCTTAGTGCGAAACGTGTCAAAACATTCAGAGCAATCAGGGAAGAGGAGGTCTCGAATGTCATTCAAGAAATTTTAGCGAAGGAGAGAACAACAATAAATCTTAGCAAGAAGATATTCTCATTGACATATGGGATTACTGCAAGAGCTGCTTTTGGTGAAAAAGGCAAAGACCAGGAACTGTTCCTGTCGCTTATGGAAGAAATTATAGAGCTGGGATCAGGCTTCAACATTGCCGATATGTACCCTTCTGTCAAATGGCTGGAAGTGATCAGTGGATTACAGCCCAGATTCGAGAAGATACATAAGAAGGTAGATAAAATCCTTGACAACATTCTTAATGAACACAAAAATAGGACGATTATGGCAACAGGGAAGGGAGATGCAAATGAGGATCTAGTTGACGTTCTTATAAGATATCAGAAGCATGGAGACCTTGAATTTCCGTTAACTGACAGCAATATCAAAGCAGTCATCTTGGTTAGTAGGCGCCCTTCACCTTATACTTCGCGTGCAATTATAAAATCTTGGTTACCAATTTTGTCCTTCACTTTTTTACCATTGCATTCGCTTTAATTTCTGCTCTCCGATCGATAATGGTGGGTTACTCGCTACCTTTTTCTAATTTATCGATACTATTTCAGGATATTTTCATTGCTGGGAGTGAAACTTCTTCAACAGCAATGGGCTGGGCAATGTTAGAAATGCTGAAAAACCCAAGTTTGATGGAAAGGGCACAAGTAGAGGTAAGAGAAGTCTTTGGCGAATGAAAAGTTGTTGATGAAACAGGTCTTCATGAATTAAAATTCTTGCAATCAGTAATCAAAGAGACCTTGAGACTGCACCCCTCTCTTCCTCTATTACTTCCAAGGGAAAGCAGAGAGCAGTGTGACATTAACGGATATCAGATACCTGCGAAGACCAAAGTTATTGTTAACGCATGGGCAATTAGCCGAGATCCTAGACATTGGCACGATGCAGAGAGATTTTACCCGGAGAGATTCCTTGATAGCAGCGTTGATTACAAGGGGACAAATTTCGAGTACATTCCATTTGGTGCTGGGAGAAGGATATGTCCCGGGATAGCTTTTGCTCTAGCTAATATTGAGCTGCCACTAGCACAGTTGCTGTACCATTTCGAATGGAAACTCCCGAACGGATTGAAGCATGAAGGACTAGACATGACTGAGGCCTTCGGCTCTACAGCTGGGAGAAAACATGAACTGTGCTTGATTCCTGTTGCGTATCATTCATCTCATGTAGGATGACAAGGAAGTAACAAGTTCCAAGCCCATACTGCCCAGATTTGGGTTAGAATATGTATTCGAGTTGTAATGCAGCGCATTTTATGTACTTATAAGGAACTTTCTTTGTTTCGCATTTACTATCTTGATTGAATCAGAGAAAAAGTTTGTCAACCATTGGCTCGGAGTATGTAGAAGCGGTGATCATTCTCTATGCTGCTGATATGGGGTGAGGCAAGTTTTAGCAGATGATCTGACATGAATTAGCACTTGCTTATGGGAATATTCACACAACGATGATAGAATGCCACCAAGTTAATAATAGCAATAGTCGTTCCCGCTAATAAGTCCAATATATTTCGATAGTGTAGACTATGCCCTTTGTCCCAACCGTCCTCCACGTCCATTGTCGTCCCACCACTGTTCGTTCTTGCCAAACACCACCGTCGCATCGCCGTTGCATTAGTATTGCCCCAAAATTGATGGGAATTTTGTTGTCAAGCATATCTTTAGTTGGGGGAGTGAAGCCACCAAGTTTGTGGCATGAAATTCACCGGTATGGAGAGAATTTCTCTTTTATGTGAAAAGGAGATAAATCTCTCTCTCTCTCTCTCATGAAAATTTTAAATACACGCTAAAATTTATAGAGTTGTTCGAAATAGAGTGGGAGCTCTACGGAACTATGATCGAACACTTGCCAACCAAAACTCTTTGTGCTTCTGTCTTTGTTTCATCTCAGAACAATAATTTAGTATCATTTTCCAATCGAGCACTTTTGATAAAATTTAATTTGTTTTTTACTTACCACGGAAAGTAAATCAAAGAATGCTTTACCTTCACAGACTTTGAATCTCATTATTAAGAAGAAAGTTGAGCATTGTGTTTGCAACGATCATTGAAGTTTGAAAAATGAATCAAGCTAATTTAGCGCTCGAATGTCATCATTCTTTTGAGATCAAGTCAGAAATTCAACGCCGTAATTAGTGTAAAAATTCACAAGAAACTGTGTAAGTATGCTCTTCTCTCACTTAAGCTTTCTCCTTGATTTGTGTGCTCTGTTTGGCTTTGGTAGTGGATTACCTTTGGCTGTATTACATTTTTTCTTCTACTTTTCTATGCTGACAGGAGGTCCACTCCATTGTCCATAATCAGATAGTATTTTCATTGCTGTATAAATTTACACATACCAGAACACCGCAATTGACTATTCGATGGCCGAAGCTGTGACTGTATTTATCTAGCAAATATTGCAAAGGCAAGTCTGCTAAGAGTGTAACTTGGGTGGGTTACTCGATCCAAGAAAAGTCATCTACTTTTAAGCTCAACGAGTTTTAATCTAAAAAACAATTGAATTAATTGGGTTAGGTTGAATTTAGTGGGTTTCAATGGGTTGATCAAAATAAAATAAGAAGTTGTTTTATTTAAACAAATAATATATATAGTGGTGGTGGCCGGCTGGCAACCACCCATAGCGACGCGGCCTGCAATGCAATGGCAAGTGGTGGTAGCCAAAAATTGATTTTTTATTCAAAGGACTTTGCACGAAGAGTGAAGAACCGTGGGGGAAAGGCCAAGGCCAAACCCCCATGGGAGGTCGAGGCCGACCCCATGGCCTTGGGAGAGGCCGAGGCCGACCCCATGGTCTTGGGTGAGGCCGAGGCTGACCCCATGGGGTTGGGCAAGGCCTTTGTGCGTTGATCCTGTTGCTCCGGTTGCACCGTCGGTCGACATTTTTGGTAAGGTGTTTGGGTGATCTTGGTGTGACGATTGCGCTAGCGTGAGTGACGTCAATGCGAAATAAAAATGTGTAAGTCGCGCATGAAGCACGTGAAGCGAGAAAAACACGTGTCTTGGGTGCGCGGGCACTGACCGGTTTGATGCGCCGGAAAATTGACTGTTGACAATGTTGACGTGTTCGCACGTAGTGGGACCCCTAGCGGGCCATTGGGTCTGACCAAGATGGGTTGGGAACACATGTCAACCAAGAATGCTTGCTCATCAAGATAATTGGCCATCAGTTGTTCCTTTCTTCATTATTTGATCTATTGTATTTAGAACTTGCCTATAAATAGGGTTGTATAGTAAGAAGAAGTCACCAATTCTATTCAATAAGCTATCTTACAATATCTACCGAAGAACCATAACAAAGTCCCCATGGAGCTTAATTTTCCGTCTTTCTCTGTTCTTTTTCCCTTTCTCCTCTTCCTTTTCATGGTAGTACAACTTGTGAAAAGGTTCAAAGCAAAGAATCCGACTCTGAGACTGCCCCCCGGGCCATTGCAACTGCCTCTCATTGGAAACATGCACAACCTTGTTGGTTCACTACCCCATCACATCCTAAGAGACTTGGCTAAGAAGTATGGACCATTGATGTACCTTCGACTAGGTGAAGTTCCCACTGTGGTTGTTTCTTCGCCAGAAATTGCCAAAGAGGTGATGAAAACACATGATCTCATCTTCGCACAAAGACCCTATTTTCTTGCTGCAAGGATTCTCTCCTATGATTCAACAAATATTGTCTTTGCTCCATATGGTGAATAATGGAGGCAATTGCGAAAAATTTGCATCATGGAGCTTCTTAGTGCGAAACGTGTCAAAACATTCAGAGCAATCAGGGAAGAGGAGGTCTCGAATGTCATTCAAGAAATTTTAGCGAAGGAGAGAACAACAATAAATCTTAGCAAGAAGATATTCTCATTGACATATGGGATTACTGCAAGAGCTGCTTTTGGTGAAAAAGGCAAAGACCAGGAACTGTTCCTGTTGCTTAAGGAATAAATTATAGAGCTGGGATCAGGCTTCAACATTGCCGATATGTACCCTTCTCTCAAATGGCTGGAAGTGATCAGTGGATTATAGCCCAGATTCGAGAAGATACATAAGAAGGTTGATAAGATCCTTGACAACATTCTTAATGAACACAAAAATTGAACAATTATGGCAACAGGGAAGGGAGATGCAAATGAGGATCTAGTTGACGTTCTTATAAGATATCAGAAGCATGGAGACCTTGAATTTCCGTTAACTGACAGCAATATCAAAGCAGTCATCTTGGTTAGTAGGCGCCCTTCACCTTATACTTCGCGTGCAATTATAAAATCTTGGTTACCAATTTTGTCCTTCACTTTTTTACCATTGCATTCGCTTTAATTTCTGCTCTCCGATCGATAATGGTGGGTTACTCGCTACCTTTTTCTAATTTATCGATACTATTTCAGGATATTTTCATTGCTGGGAGTGAAACTTCTTCAACAGCAATGGGCTGGGCAATGTTAGAAATGCTGAAAAACCCAAGTTTGATGGAAAGGGCACAAGTAGAGGTAAGAGAAGTCTTTGGCGAATGAAAAGTTGTTGATGAAACAGGTCTTCATGAATTAAAATTCTTGCAATCAGTAATCAAAGAGACCTTGAGACTGCACCCCTCTCTTCCTCTATTACTTCCAAGGGAAAGCAGAGAGCAGTGTGACATTAACGGATATCAGATACCTGCGAAGACCAAAGTTATTGTTAACGCATGGGCAATTAGCCGAGATCCTAGACATTGGCACGATGCAGAGAGATTTTACCCGGAGAGATTCCTTGATAGCAGCGTTGATTACAAGGGGACAAATTTCGAGTACATTCCATTTGGTGCTGGGAGAAGGATATGTCCCGGGATAGCTTTTGCTCTAGCTAATATTGAGCTGCCACTAGCACAGTTGCTGTACCATTTCGAATGGAAACTCCCGAACGGATTGAAGCATGAAGGACTAGACATGACTGAGGCCTTCGGCTCTACAGCTGGGAGAAAACATGAACTGTGCTTGATTCCTGTTGCGTATCATTCATCTCATGTAGGATGACAAGGAAGTAACAAGTTCCAAGCCCATACTGCCCAGATTTGGGTTAGAATATGTATTCGAGTTGTAATGCAGCGCATTTTATGTACTTATAAGGAACTTTCTTTGTTTCGCATTTACTATCTTGATTGAATCAGAGAAAAAGTTTGTCAACCATTGGCTCGGAGTATGTAGAAGCGGTGATCATTCTCTATGCTGCTGATATGGGGTGAGGCAAGTTTTAGCAGATGATCTGACATGAATTAGCACTTGCTTATGGGAATATTCACACAACGATGATAGAATGCCACCAAGTTAATAATAGCAATAGTCGTTCCCGCTTATAAGTCCAATATATTTCGATAGTGTAGAATATGCCCTTTGTCCCAACCGTCCTCCACGTCCATCGTCGTCCCACCACTGTTAGTTCTTGCCAAACACCACCGTCGCATCGCCGTTGCATTAGTATTGCGGCCTCACCCCCAAAATTGATGGGAATTTTGTTGTCAAGCATATCTTTAGTTGGGGGAGTGAAGCCACCAAGTCTGTGGCATGAAATTCACCGGTATGGAGAGAATTTCTCTTTTATGTGAAAAGGAGATAAATCTCTCTCTCTCTCTCTCATGAAAATTTTAAATACACGCTAAAATTTATAGAGTCGTTCGAAACAGAGTGGGAGCTCTACGGAACTATGATCGAACACTTGCCAACCAAAACTCTTTGTGCTTCTGTCTTTGCTTCATCTCATAACAATAATTTAGTATCATTTTCCAATCCAACACTTTTGATAAAACTTAATTTGTTTTTTACTTACCACGGAAAGTAAATCAAAGAATGCTTTACCTTCACAGACTTTGAATCTCATTATTAAGAAGAAAGTTGAGCATTGTGTTTGCAACGATCATTGAAGTTTGAAAAATGAATCAAGCTAATTTAGCGCTCGAATGTCATCATTCTTTTGAGATCAAGTCAGAAATTCAACGCCGTAATTAGTGTAAAAATTCACAAGAAACTGTGTAAGTATGCTCTTCTCTCACTTAAGCTTTCTCCTTGATTTGTGTGCTCTGTTTGGCTTTGGTAGTGGATTACCTTTGGCTGTATTACATTTTTTCTTCTACTTTTCTATGCTGACAGGAGGTCCACTCCATTGTCCATAATCAGATAGTATTTTCATTGCTGTATAAATTTACACATACCAGAACACCGCAATTGACTATTCGAAGGCCGAAGCTGTGACTGTATTTATCTAACAAATATTGCAAAGGCAAGTCTGCTAATAGTGTAACTTGGTTGGGTTACTCGATCCAAGAAAAGTCATCTACTTTTAAGCTCAACGAGTTTTAATCTAAAAAACAATTGAATTAATTGGGTTAGGTTGAATTTAGTGGGTTTTAACGGGTTGATCAAAATAAAATAAGAAGTTGTTTTATTTAAACAAATAATATATATAGTGGTGGTGGCCGGCTGGCAACCACCCATAGCGACGCGGCCTGCAATGCAATGGCAAGTGGTGGTAGCCAAAAATTGATTTTTTATTCAAAAGAATTTTAAAAGTTAAACCCAAGATAACTCTCTATATTATTCATGATGATGAATGTTACAATCTTTGTGGATGATAGATATTATAAAGTATACTAATATAGTACATCTTCCATAAAGACTTTAAAGTCTATTACAATCTTTGTCTTGATAGGTAGAAAATATTGTATTGTCCGGATTCAAGGATCATGACCATTCAAAATTATTTCAACATATAATATTGTATAACGTTTCACTGCCATCTTTAGTTTCTCCTCGTATAACACATGTTCCCAGATCCAAATGATCCATGCAATATTTACTCCTTAATCGGATTAGGGGAAACAAATGGAGAAAGAATACAAAGCAAAGATCTTCATAAGCTTTCCGCTTTATGAAAGATCATTTCGCAACCCAATTTAGATCCGTGTTGTACACGAAAGTGTCTCGATCTAAAGAGTATCCGACGACAAAAGATCAAACTAAATGCACGTAACCGTCAATAGCGACAAACGATTCTAAAAAATCTTTTGTCATCTCTCGCTAAAGACGATACAGCGACAAAAGCACCTCCTCCATAACCATAACATATGGACCCTGCCAATGCCATTTCTACCGGTGACATTCTACTATTTCCCTGTGAAACAGCATGTACGCTCTCTCTTTATTTATTTTTTCCTGATAGCATGACAGGGAGTCGGCCACTTCGTTCTTTCCACCGTTATTTCATGAACAAGATAACTCAGGCGTGCCTGGGTTTAAGATGGGTTATTTTGTCTGTAGTAGCTTGTATGAGGAATCCTCCTCCTAATGTCACTTTTGCAGACAACCAAACAACAGTCTCCCACTGAAAGAGGTAACATTTTAATAAGAAAAGAAAGAAGAGGAGGAGGTTGAAGCTTGACTAGTAACAGGAAGAGATTGAAGCTTGGCACTGTCAGAGGACTTTGAGTCTTCCTTTATTTTTTTCTAGTTGAAAACTTTTGGGTATTCCACGTGACTTGCAATTATGATGTTTTTGTTGTTAGCTAGCATTATGACTTTTAGACAAACCTATGGAAAAAGTTGCTCACAATATCGTTAGATGTTTTAAATTTGCATTTTTCCTGGTTTGATGTCAAAGTTGTCGGTATAAAGGTCGACTTTAAGTGGTATAGTTTCTTTAATTGTATTGCATTGACGAGCAACAGAAAAAGGTTCAAAGTGTACAGCGTGTGAGCTTTCAAAATTGAATGCATAACAAATTAAAGATGGTTAAAGATCCTTATCTACAAATTACAACTTAATGATTTATGTATGTGTTGTTGGTTACTATTCGTTTCGTTGATCGAGGATAGTCGTCTTCTAAATCTTAACCACACCAAAAAACTAGAGACCAAGATATCAAATAATCCCCATGGAAAAGTAGGTTTAACTTATTATTGACGTACGTATAATTTTGTCAAATTAATATACAAGTATCTAATATGGTCATTTAAAGTAGACTAAAGCATTGTTGGATTGTTTTGTAGTTAAAAACCTCAAAATATTTTACAAACTTGCAATTACGATGTTCCTATTGTGAGTTACAAGTATACTTTTGCACAAACTTGCAATTAAGATGTTTTTGTTTTTGCTCACAGTGATACTTTTAAAGTTGTATTTTTTTCTCGCTCAGCGTCAAACTTGTCGACGTAAAGATCAACTTTAAGTAAAACAACGCGCTTTAATTCCGTTTCATTGATGAATAATAGAAAATGACTCAGAGGGTATAACGCGTGAACTTTTAAAAACTGACTGCATAACAAGTGGTACACCGTGCTTTAAGTGCTTTGCGTTGCTAAAGCATTGTTGGATGGTGACCTTTGATGAGCTAATTAAAAGCATAAATACCGCATTATTTGTTCTTCATGGGTGCCCTTGTCAAACACGTGCTTCCAGTCTATTGACATTTGGCCACAAAGAAAATGATCAAGTGATGAGCCAAGAGTGTGGAAATATTTGCTGACCGAGAAAGCTATAGTTTGTACATGGTCCTGAACTCGTTCATTATCGCTTGAATAAGAATCTTTTGGTGTAGTGGATATCTGACGCAACATAAAACTGTTGCTAAATATTTCTTAGCGTGAATTTTTAAGAATTTTAGCAACAGCAACAACATATTTTGAGTGATAAAAATGTCAGTAAACTAGTCACTATACTCTGCAGTACAACGGAGGATTCGTATTCCGTTACTACCGAAATCAAAATTGCTCTTCGTGCACAAGTCTAGAAACTTTTTACGTCGTCAAGTTACAACGGTGGCACAATTTTTTTTTGTAATATTCGCGATATATAAACATCAAGGGATTATTTGAAATTGATTCTCAAAAGTAATTTTTTAATTAAATTATAATTAGTTTTTAAAATCAACGTGAAGCAATTGATATTTGGATAGAATGTATGACAATCAATTCCATGGTGACAAAATAACCACAAAAATTAATAGGGATGTTTTGATAGGTTACTTGGTCAAACCTAATTATGAAAAATAATTAATTCGTAATCCATATTTTTTGGACAGTGATTTAATTAAAATTTTGCGTTTAAAGAGTTGATTTAATCAGTTTTATATCTTTGTCAACACCTAACAGCTTGATCAATTCAGATTTAATCAGGTTTGATCATTTCATAATCAATCACAAACAAGACTCCTAGAATGGTAAAAAAGTAACAAGGTTACCTCCATTTTTTACACTCAGCAACAAACATGTTTCTTGCCCGTGGCAATAAAACTAGGCATGTCACCGGAAACTGCCATTAAACCTTAAATTTGTAGCAAATATATATATCGATTCAATTATTGTCATTAAAACGCGTGATATAAAATCTCGGCGATATTTGGGGCCCAAACAACGTTTTCGCTTAGTAGCTATCTTACTCCAATGTATGAAATGGGAACTTAAAGTTACTTCAATAAAGCTAGTTTCAACTATTATGGAACATATATTACCAAAACAAAACTATCATTATTATGGAATAAATAATATATCAACAGCATTACAGCCTGTAGCCTATGAATCCACCATGTCATCCGTCCCTGCAAACAAAAAGTTACTAATTTTAATTTTGAACCCAAAAAGAAAAAGAAAGAAAAGGCATGAAAACTCTTCAGCCCAACATTAAAAAAGGAATGAGCTCGTGCATCCAAAGAAGGACCTCTGAGGATTAAAGTAATGAAAATTTGACCATTTTATCGCAATAATTGAATATTGAAGGTAAATTCGAAAAGGTGTTGTATTAGAAAGGATTAAAAAGCTGCCAAATTTTTTTTTTAAGAAAACGTTTTCCCTGGTCATCGTTGGTCAAATCATAGAAACTATTCAGAGTTGCTTTTTTTTTTTCCACTTCAGACAAAAATCCTAGTAATTATGTTATTAACAAAAATGTAATACAAGTTAAAATATATTTATCAAGAAAAATATATGATACCGTTTCTTAATAGCGCATATTCAAACAAAGAGCAACACAAATTCAAACTTGTTGATAAAACCAAGAATGGTAAAAGAATAAATTCAATGGAGGTTCGTTTGATCATTGATGGTTCAATAATTCAAGCATTTTTCTTGTTAATTTCTTGCTACTTTTGTGCACATAGTCAAGCTTGAATTATTGAACCATCATGTTGTCAGGAATAAGTTCCAGCCTCAAGTGCTCTTGTGCTTTACCCATTCTACCATTGGAAAACACTGAAATAATCAAAACGCATATAGCTCTCAAATTTTACGGTTATAACAAGCAAAGCGTATTTTAACACAAAATTTTAACTCCATAGTTCCTAGCGAACATTTATTTACCTATCTTAAAGTACTTGTTCTGTTTTGATTTGTCGCTGTTAAACTTTTAACGATTATCCATAGTAGGACAAGTATTTAAAGTGTGTAGCTCTAACATGCTTGTCGAGAACTTGATCGATTCATCGCTATTAATCTTTTAACGACCGATCATAGTACACAAGTAATTGAAGTATGGAAGGAAGTTTTTTCAAGTCAACATTATTTATTTTTTTCTTTTTCATTGACACACATGCATAGCGTTTGCTCACAACTCCTAATTAATTTCATAAAATTGAGCATTCATTAACCATTAACATACTATTGGTATTTTAAGGAATATGTTTAGGTAAATTTGCTACCTATTTTTATGTGAAGGAACCTTTTCATTTTCTAAGAATCAGGGAAATATAAGAAAATGAAACGATGAGAAGGCCAAAAGAATATTACCGACGATTACTTATCAGCGACGAATTAAGGAGGAGAAAATTCGTCTTGCCCGTCTCCACCTCTTCTCCTTCTTCGAATTTTCGCATCACTGGGAAGGCAAAGCGCCAAACCCTTTCTGTTTTCTCCACTTGGTCTTCTCCGGTCCCCTGTGTATTGCTCTCTCCGTCAGCAGGGAGTCTTGCGCAATACGTTTATCCGTGCCCAAGGAATCCACTTTTGAGTTACTAGTTCTCAACTACAATTCAATTATATCTTCAACATCACACACACTCACTCTCGCAAACTCCTATAAAAGTCGCACACACGGATAAGGTTACATGTAACGTTTTCTGAGTAGCCTTTAGTTCAAGAATCCTGACATGCCCAACTCACACACATAGCCCAAACCCTCCACAAGTTATGGAGCTTTTTCAAGAAACAAAGAAGGGTATGTCAGTTCTTTCGTCTAATTCCTACTCAGTGATGCAAGTAAGCAGTGATTTCCTCCTTAAACCCACTTTCCTACGTGGGTTTTCTGGCTCATTACATTTAGTTTTGTTAATTGTTCTGTTTCTTTCATGGGTATTCAAGAAACTAAGGGCTCATGGCAATGAAGGTGCGAAGAGAAGTGTTAGGAACAAAGGGTTCTTGTATTACAAGCAGACCTTATTTTGTTGCTTGGGGTTGTCAATTTTTAATTTTGCTATTTGTTTCTTGAACCACTTTTACTGGTATAGAAATGGTTGGTCAGAGGAAAAGATTGCGACTTTGTTGGACTCTGTACTAAGAACACTTACTTGGTTAGCGGTCTCTGTTTACTTGCACAGCCAATTCTTGAACCCAAGTGAACATAGGTATCCATTCGTGGTAAGGGTCTGGTGGGGATTTTTCTTGTCAATTTCTTGCTATTGCCTTGTTATAGACACTGTTTATTACAAGAGGCACCAAATTTTCCAAATTCAATTCTTGGTGTCTGATGTTGTCTCTACGGTGATGGGGTTGTTCTTCTGTTATGTGGGGTATACTAGTAAGGTTGAGGGTGAAGATACCCTTCTTCAGGAGCCCCTCTTGAATGGTAACACCAGAGAATCCAAACAGTCAAATGGGGGTGAAAAGTCCCTGACCCCTTACTCCAATGCTAGTCTGTTTAGTATCCTTACTTTCTCTTGGATGGGTCCTTTGATTGCTGTTGGCTACAAGAAAACTTTAGACCTTGAGGATGTTCCTCAGCTTGCCAGTGTGGATAGTGTAGAAGGTGCCTTCCCAATTTTGAGAGATAAATTGGAGTCTGATAGTGGCAGCAGTAGTAGAGTGACCACACTTGGGCTGGTGAAGGCATTGATATTCACCGCATGGAAGGAAATTCTATTGACAGCCTTCCTTTCACTTGTGTACACGTTGGCTTCCTACGTCGGCCCCTTCCTCATCGATACATTCGTTCAATACCTGAGTGGACGTCGAGAATTTGATAACGAAGGTTATCTTTTGGTATTGACATTCTTTGTTGCAAAGCTTGTCGAGTGCTTGGCACAGAGACACTGGTTCTTTGGGTTGCAGCAGGTTGGAATTAGAGCGCGGGCAGCCTTGGTTGCCTTGATCTACAACAAAGGTTTGACCCTTTCGTGTCAATCAAAGCAGGGTCACACTAGTGGGGAGATCATTAATTTTATGACTGTTGATGCCGAGAGGATTGGCGATTTCAGTTGGTACCTGCATGATTCATGGTTGGGGCTCGTGCAGGTTGCCTTGGCATTGTTAATACTGTATAAAAATCTCGGGCTTGCCTCTATTACTACATTTGTTGCTACTGTACTTCTAACGTTGGCAAATATTCCACTAGGCAGTTTGCAGGAGAAATATCAGGATAAGTTAATGAAATCTAAAGATTCAAGGATGAAGGCAACTTCTGAAATGTTGAGGAACATGAGGATTCTCAAGCTTCAGGGTTGGGAGATGAAGTTTTTGTCCAAAATTGTTGAACTCAGGGAAACTGAGACGGGATGGTTGAGAAAGTTTGTGTACACATCAGCCATGACCACTTTTGTCTTCTATGGTGCCCCTACATTCGTTGCTGTTGCCACTTTTGGTACATGTATTATTTTAGGGATTCCACTTGAATCAGGAAAGATATTGTCTGCACTTGCAACATTTAGGATTCTTCAACAGCCTATTTACGTTCTTCCTGAAACAATTTCGATGATAGCTCAGACCAAAGTTTCGCTTGACCGACTTGCCTCATTCTTTCGTCTTGATGACCTGCAGCCTGATGTTGTAGAGAAGCTTGCAAGAGGTAGTTCTGACATAGCAATCGAGATAGTTGATGGTAGGTTCTCCTGGGACATATCTTCCCCTAATCCAACGCTGAAAGAAATAAATATCAAAGTGTCTCATGGCATGAGGGTTGCTGTTTGTGGAACCGTTGGCTCAGGTAAGTCGAGCTTTCTGTCCTGTATACTGGGAGAAATGCCCAAACTTTCAGGGAATGTAAAGCTCAGCGGGACGAAAGCCTATGTTGCCCAGTCACCCTGGATACAGAGTGGGAAGATTGTAGATAACATTCTGTTCGGTAAGGAAATGGACAAAGAAAGATACGACAGAGTTCTTGAAGCATGTTCCTTGAAGAAGGACCTTGAAATTCTCTCCTTTGGTGATCAGACAGTTATAGGTGAGAGGGGAATCAATTTGAGTGGAGGACAGAAGCAGAGAATACAAATTGCGCGAGCTCTATATCAGGATGCAGATATTTATTTATTTGATGATCCTTTCAGTGCTGTGGATGCTCATACAGGAAGCCATCTCTTCAAGGTACCTTTACCGTTCTACTCTTAATTATTTTACTAAGATTATGAAATTTGAAACTGGTATTCTTATTGGATGGGAAACTTGGTGACAGTTATGACTCCAAGAATATTTATGCTTACTAAATATTGCTCCAAGAACATGTTAGGGTTCTTGTTGTCATTGTAGAAATGAAACGTCGTTTCTGCTTGTTTTCGGATTGCTAATTCTTCTATCTAATTTGCTCGCATTGAGAAAAAACTTTATTTTGCCTTCGCTTGAAGTCTAACCTTTGTACAACAGGAATGCTTATTGGGGCTTCTGGATTCAAAGACAGTGATTTACGTTACTCATCAAGTAGAGTTCTTGCCTGCTGCAGATCTCATCCTGGTGAGTTATTGACGTCTCTAATTTTTCGTAGCCTGTGCATTCATGGACACAGCTCACCCCTATATAATGACCTTTTGATCAGGTTATGAAAGATGGAAGGATCACCCAAGCTGGAAAATACGATGATATACTTAAATCAGGAAGTGACTTTATGGAGCTTGTTGGTGCACATAAGGAAGCTTTATCAGCACTGGATTCTATAGATGCAGGGACACGGGAAGATAAGGGTGTGGAGAGTGTCACGAGTGTTGCGCAGAAAGAGGAGACCAGAAACGACGAAAATGGCAAAGAAGATGATATTATAGGGCCTAAAGGACAACTTGTCCAGGAGGAAGAAAGAGAGAAAGGTAAAGTTGGTTTCTCAGTCTACTGGAAATATATTACGACAGCATACGGAGGGGCTCTTGTGCCCTTCATATTGTTAGCACAAGTTCTCTTTCAGCTATGTCAGATTGGAAGCAATTATTGGATGGCTTGGGCAACTCCCGTGTCAAAGGATGTGGCCCCTCCGGTGGGAAGTTCTACCCTCATAATTGTTTATGTAGCTTTGGCAATTGGAAGCTCTTTTTGCGTCCTTTGTAGATCCTTGCTTCTCGTGACTGCTGGGTACAAGACTGCAACACTACTGTTCAATAGAATGCATTTATGCATTTTCAGGGCTCCTATGTCTTTCTTTGATGCCACCCCAAGTGGAAGAATACTAAATAGAGTAAGACAATGCATTTGCCTTTGTTATTTTTTGTTCATGCTTTTGTTGCTGATTTTACGTAACTTGGAATGTTGATTTTGAGAATTAAGAAGTGTACTAACTAAATTTTTTTCCCATTAAAGGCATCTACAGATCAAAGTGCAGTGGATTTGAACATTCCATTCCAAGTTGGTGCATTTGCCTTCTCAATGATACAGCTCCTGGGAATTATCGGCATTATGTCGCAAGTCGCGTGGCAGGTCTTCTTGGTTTTTGTTCCTGTGATTGGAATCTGCATCTGGTTACAGGTAGCCGTAATTTTGCCTTATTAGAATCTCTAAATTAATGTGATAGCACCAGCATTGTCATGATCTCTTTGGATAGGGGGCTGTGTGTAGAAAATCATCTTACTTCCAGAGACAATTAATAGGACAACTTGTCAAACTGCCAATACTGATGTGTGAGTGTGACATGATTCATTTTAAGCAAAACTGTATTGTTGCACTTCTGATTTATTACGATCTTATAGATATTGAACTATGTGTACTTTATGACCTTGGCTTTTTCCGAGCATGTATCCACTTGCTTGCATAAATTTCAAATTTGAGGGTAGAATAGCAATTCATTTTGTCCTTGTTGTCTGTATCTGATTTTGGCATATTGAATCCTTGTTGTGGCAATTTCCAGTTTCAGTTCTCTTTTGGTGGTTTTATTTGTTTCCGATAGTCCTTGTGAAGTATTTCTTTACTTGTTTGAAATAAATTCTAGGGGAAGCATAGAAAACCAATGGATTCGCTAGTTGCCAATCATAAAAGTTCTGCCTATTGAAAATTGCAGCAATATTACATACCTTCAGCACGAGAACTGGCAAGGTTGGTTGGAGTTTGTAAAGCGCCAGTTATCCAGCATTTTGCTGAAACAATCTCAGGATCAACTACTATTAGGAGCTTTGATCAGGAATCCAGATTCAGGGACACAAGTATGAAATTGATTGATGGATATTCTCGTCCAAAGTTCAATACTGCTGGTGCAATGGAATGGCTATGCTTTCGCCTGGATATGTTGTCTTCCGTCACATTTGCTTTTTCTTTGGTATTCATAATCTCCATTCCAGTGGGAACAATTGATCCAAGTAAGTGCGCCTCTGTATCATCTTTATCGCATTTTCTTTGCTGGCCAGAGCATGTTGAAAACTAAAAGACTCACTTTTGTGTGTGCCTGTGTTTGGGCGGTCCCTGCATGAAAATGAAGGCATTGCGGGCTTAGCAGTGACGTATGGCCTTAATCTGAACATGTTACAAGCTTGGGTCATATGGAACCTGTGCAATTTGGAGAACAAAATAATATCAGTTGAAAGAATATTTCAATATACTGCCATCCCTAGTGAGCCGCCACTTGTTATAGACTCAAATAGGCCGGAGCGTCACTGGCCATCATATGGAGAAATAGATATTTGTAGTCTACAGGTAATTTACATTTCATAAGGGTTTTTCTCAATGCCAAACGTGACTTCATGTAATTTTGGCCTTTAATTTCGTCATTTAAGCTATCTGCCTTCTTGTATTTAATGTTGTTGGTGATGGCCATAGGTTCGATATGCCCCACATATGCCACTTGTGTTACGAGGCCTTACATGTACATTCGGTGGAGGTACGAAGACTGGAATTGTAGGGAGAACTGGCAGTGGTAAATCAACCCTTATTCAGACTCTTTTCCGCATTGTGGAACCCGCAGCCGGCCATATTGTGATAGATGGTATCAACATCTCTTCTATTGGACTGCATGATTTACGATCTAGATTGAGCATCATTCCGCAAGATCCAACCATGTTTGAGGGAACCGTGCGAAGCAACCTTGATCCACTCGAAGAGTACTCAGACGAACAGATTTGGGAGGTGGGTTTTATTTGTTTTGGAATTTATTCTGGTTTCACGAAGAGATAGGAGGAACTCCATTATGTATATGTAACATTGCTTAGCTGGCTGTTTTATTATTGCTTCAGGTTCTTGTTAAGTGCCAGCTAGGAGATGAAGTAAGGAAGAAGGAAGGCAAGCTTGACTCTACAGGTTTTCCTCCATCCACTATCCTAAATTTGCAGGAGCCTCTTTGACCTGCAATATCATGCAAATTCTTATTTCTTTCTGTTCCTACAACTTTTGCAGTTAATGAGAACGGAGAGAACTGGAGCATGGGTCAAAGGCAACTGGTTTGCCTGGGGCGTGTGCTTCTCAAGAAAAGTAGGGTCTTGGTGCTTGATGAGGCTACTGCTTCAGTTGATACAGCTACAGACAATATGATTCAGCAAACCCTTCGGCAACACTTCACTGACTCTACAGTTGTAACCATTGCGCATCGAATTACATCTGTGCTTGATAGTGACATGGTCCTACTGTTAGATCATGGTTCGTATGCTTTCTTAAGATATTCTATAATGCCTAGTATGTTGTCTTCCCGTACGGAACCTTGATGCTCATTAGATTCATTCAAAACAATTGGGTGCAGGACTTGTTAAGGAATATGATTCCCCAGCAAAGTTGCTGGAGAACAAGTCGTCGTCGTTTGCGAGGCTTGTAGCAGAGTATAGTGTGAGATCAAATTCAAGCTTCGAAAATCTGGCGTACATTGGAATGTCTTGACCAGGGATGTTGCATGATATTGGCGAAAAGGAGATGCTCAGAACATTTTTCCCTGCTATTTATAGTTAACTAATAGAAAGTGTGATATGCGATCTACTGCAAGTATTGTACACTGGTAGAACTAGCTGATAAGTGACTTCTTAGTTGCGATTGCCGACACAAATCATAAGTCAATAGTGACGACAGTATTACTTCTTCTAACGGCCTAAGATGAAGACTCGTTACTGTTCTTGAGCTGAACATGCCGGAACTGGACTCCCCAGAAGTACAGATAGATACTTCGGTTAATCTGTTATGCCCAGCATCGCCCAGACCTCAGTGACTTGGAATAAGTTGGGAGTTGTTACAGCTCAAGTCTACAACGTGCACTGCCCACTGGTTTGCTTCATCTGCCTGCAAGCACAGATGCCAGGAGTAGACTGCTAAAATTTTAGTCTATCCCATGGTTGGATGCTGGAGAAGGGTAGAAGTCTCCATTGTTGAATGTTGATTTGTTGTACACAGCAATGTTCGTGATATGCCTAAATAAGAATCAAATATTGGACTTGTGGAACTCTCAACATAGTGAGAAGTTCATATGGTGATGCCAAACATTGTGCATCAAGCCAGCTGTGAATGCAGGACTACAATAAAGCTTTTCTTTTACCGGTAAGGATGACGTGCTTTGCACGTTACATAGTGGTTCGAAGTAAAAATGGTGTAAACTTTGGTCAAAAGTACAATGCAAATTGATTAATACAAATATTATAATTAAGCCGTAATAAGTAAATCAGTTGTTAACGGCTAATCAAAGACTTGAAGTATGGCAATTCATTACACGAAACATGCTCTTACTCTCATACCTAAATTGTTAATGTCAATCATCATTTGTCACTTTTCGTTACATTAAGTTGCCGTTAAAGAGAATATTTGAATGTTCCATATTATATTGTTATCCAAGGTACACAGACATTTTAATCAGTTTCAAACCTCTTTCATACGGTAATTGAAGCATGAAGGACTAGACATGACTGAGGCCTTCGGCTCTAGAGTTGGGAGAAAACATGATCTGTGTGCTTGATTCCTCTTTCATATCATTCTTCTCATGTTGGATGACAAGGAAGTAACATGTTGCAAATGTCCAGATTTTGGTAAGAATTTGTGTTCGAATAGTATCTGTTCAGACTTGAAATCCAAAGCATGTTATGTATAAGAAACTTTCTTTGTTTGGCATTTCCTATCTTGATTGAATAAGAGAAAAAGTTCGTCAACCTTTGGCTTTAAGTACGTAGAAGTAGCCATCATTCTATATGCTGCTTATATGGGTGAGGCAAGTTTTAGCCGATAGTCTGGTATGAACTAGCGACTTGCTTATGGAGACACACACATAGCGATGATGGAACGCCATAAGTTCGACAGTAGTGTAGGATATAGCCTTTATCCCAACCGTCATCCACATCCATCGCCATCCCATTAGTGTTAGTTCTTGCCATCCATCGCCATCCCACTAGTGTTAGTTCTTGCCAAACTCCACCGTCGCATTGTCATTGCATTACTATTGCAGCCCCACCCCCCAAAAATTGATGGAAATTTTGTTGTCAAGCATATCTTTAGTCTATGACCTATGGGGGAGTGAAGCCACCACGTTTGTGGCATGAAATTCACCGGTATGGAGAGAATTTCTCCCTTTATGTGAAAAGGAGACAAATCTCTCTCTCCACACAAATTTTAAATACATCTAAAATGGTATAAAACGGTAGAGTCATTCGAAACAGAGGAGAGCTCTGTAGAACTATGCTTGAAGACTTGTCAACCAAAATTCTTTGTGCTTCTGTTTCTGCTTCATCTTAGAACAGTAGTATAGTGTGGTTCTTGAATCGAGCACTTTTAAAACTCAATTTCTTGCCTTAGGGGTCTTCACATACTCGAATCATCACTATTACGGAAAAACAAAAAGTCAAGCATTGTGTTGTAATAATGATTCAAGTTCGAAAAATGTAGGAGTCCCCTCTACCTCAGGATCACGCTAATTTAACCCCTCGGTATCATCATTCTTTTGATATCAAATCAAAAGTTCATCGTTGTAATTAGAGTTGAAAAATCACAATCTAACCCGTTTTCACATTAATCGGGAGTAAGTTTGTGCTTCAAATGGTGCAATTAAACAAAAGGGGGACACTTTCCTGCCTTCGTGTACCTCTAACTATGCGCTCTCTCTCTCTCTCTCCCCCTCTCTATCTCTCTCTCTCTCCCCTTCTGCTTGAACTGTGTGCTCTGTTTGGCTATTGGTCACCTCTGGCTGTATTACATGTTTTCTCTTGCTTCTCTATGCATTGATACGAGGTCCACTCCATTGTCCAAATCAATTACTAGTATTTTCATTGCTGTACAAATTTTGCCACCATCCAAACCCCTTACCTTACCATGTACAGTGAACGGCAGGCATTACACGCACCAAAACACACGTAATTGACTATCCTAAACTGTGACAGTATTTTTCTAGTAAGCATCGCAAAGGCAAGTCGGCTACGGGTGTAACTTGGGTGGGTTACTCAACCTAAGAAAACTCGTCTACTTTTAAATTCAAGGGATAATATCATTTTACTCCCCTGAAATATCTCCGTTTTGTTATTTTGGTCCCTGCATTTTAAAATTCGTTAAATCAGTCCCTGTACTTTGTGCCGTCATCAATTTAGTCCCTCCCGTTAGCATTTCTGTTAAATAATGAAAAATATGGGATAATACCATTTTAGTCCCTGAACTATCCCCGCTTTTTTATTTTGGTCCCTGTACTTTAAAGTTCGTTAAATCAGTCCATGTACTTTGTATCGTCATTAATTTAGTCCCTCCGTTAGCATTTCTGTTATAAATTTAGGAATATTTCTGTCAAGCCCTAACCTTATAGTCCTCAACCTCTCCCCCTTACCTTTCCCTCTCTTCTCCCTTCCCCATCTTCCTTTCCTCCCTCTCTTCTCCATCCTAGCAGCCACCACCAAAATCATGAACTCCAAATTTCATCCCTTTAAAACTAAACTCATCAATCATCTTCCACTACAATTACATATGACTCACCACATGGAACATCTCTTACCTGATTTAACATACCCTTCCTCCTCCCTCTCAACACCAACACCCCAATTACAGCAAAGGAAACTAGGAAGCCCACCCAATTCCTTCCATTCTCAGATCTGTAACGAAAAATGACAAGAATCTGCAAAGGAAACCCAGGAAGGTCACCCATCTCTATGGAGGGCTTATGCATTCCACCAATTGCTAAAGAAAAGGCAGAAGCGGTGATGGTTGATTTACGGTGGTCGCAGCAGATGTGGGGGAAGAAGAATGGGGAAGAGTGGGGCGTTAATGACAGGTATGATGAACAGGGATGCTTGTGTCTGAGAATGGTGGTGATCGAACAGCTGGTGGTGATGGTTGATTTATGGTGGTGGTAGCAACGGTGGAAAGGCGGTCGCGGGGGGGGGGGGGGGTGGGTTGGGGGACGGCAGAAATGGAAGATATATGAAATATTTTTTCATTATTTGACTAAAATACCCCCGAGTTTTAACAGAAATGCTAACGGAGGGACTAAATTAATGACGATGCAAAGTAAATGGACTGATTTAACGAACTTTAAAGTACAGGGACCAAAATAAAAAATCGGGGATAGTTCAGGGACTAAAATGGTATTATCCCATATTTTTCATTATTTAACAGAAATGCTAACGGGAGGGACTAAATTGATGACGGCACAAAGTACAGGGACTGATTTAACGAATTTTAAAATGCAGGGACTAAAATAACAAAACGGGGATAGTTCAGGGGAGTAAAATGGTATTATCCCTAAATTCAACGAGCTTTAATTTCAAAATTGAATTAATTGGGTTGGTTGGGTTTAAGTTGGATCGAGTGAGTAAAAATTTGTTTTATTTAAACAAAAAATTGAGTGGTGGTGGCCGACTGACAGCGATCGTCAATAACGTGGTCAAAGGTGGAGGCGACGGCCAGCAGTAGGGGAGGCTGCCGACGATGCGATGGCAGGTGGTGATGGTGGTGGTGATTGGCCGTGGTGGTTCTTATTTATGGAAGTCAAGTTACTAACAAAATATGTGTCTTTACCCAAATGGGTTTTAAAAGCCAAATTCAAGATAACTCTATTATAAACTCAAGCCATCCTAACCCATTATGTAATTACGCAGGTCGAGTTGGGTAAAAACTCACTTTTTTTAGGTTGGATTGGTTAAACCTATAAAAGTCCAACCCAAGTTACAGCCCTAAAGTCTGTTGTTGCTAAGCTAAGCCAAGGATATTCTCACTTGTTGCAACTGTTTACTGCATGCAGAGAGTTTTCAGAGTTTTCTATGTAAGGACAAACATCCAAGAACGATTTTTGCAAAAGGCCCTTGCCTAGAAGAATCTTCTTGAGCGAATTAAGAACTTTATCTTGATCGGTAGAAAATATAGCATGGTTCCGAATCAAGGATCCTCACCATTCAAGACTATTGAATATATAGTATTGTACAGTGTTTCATTGCCTTCTTTAGTCTTTCCTTGTATAACTTTGGTTCCGTGATCCAAATGGTCCGTGCAATATTCACTCCTTAATTCAGTTAGAAGAAACAAATGAAGAAAGAATACAGAGCAAAAATCTTCAAAAGATTTGCGTTGCCAAAGTATGAAAGATCATTTCGCAGTCCAATTTGGATCCCTGTTGTATACAAAAGTGTCTCTAAAGAGTATCTGACGACAAAAGATCAAACTAAATGCACGTTGCCATCAGTAACGAGACATGACTCCATAAAATCTTCTGTCATCTCTCGCTAAAGCCGATGTAGCAACAAAAGCACCTCTGTCATATCATATGGACCCTGCGAATGCCATTGCTACTTCTACCGGTGACATTCTACTGAGAGTAGTTCTTTTTTCTCCTGATAGCACGACAGGGAGTCGACCACTTTGCTTCCTTCCACCATTACCCCATGAACAGGATAACTCGGGCGTGCCTGGGTTTAAGATGGGTTATTTTGTCTCTAGTAGCTTGTATAAGGAATCCTCCTCCTAATGTCACTTTTGCAGACAACCAAACAACAGCCTCCCACTGAAAGAGGTAGCATTTTAATAAGAAAAGAAGGAAGAGGAGGAGGTTGAAGCTTGACTAGTAACAGGAAGAGATTGAAGCTTGGCACTGTCAGAGGACTTTCGAGTCTTCCTTGATTGTTTTCTAGTTTAAAACTTTTGGGTATTCTACAAATTTGTAATTGCGATGTATTTGTCGTTAGTTTCAATTATAACTTTGAGATAAATCTATGAGAATGATGCTCATAATATTGTCAAACTTGTCGGTATAAAGATGGACTTCAAGTGTTACGGTGTCTATAATTATATTGTGTTGCTGAGTATAAAAAAAGACTCGATGTGTATAATATGTGAGCTTTTGATATTGACTGCATACCAAATTAATGATATGGGATCTGCGAATGACTATTTCTTACAAATTACACCTTAATGGTTTGGAAATTTAATTGTTGGTTACCATTCGTTAATCGAGGATAGTTGTCTTCTAGTAAGTCTTAATCACACCAAAAAACTAGAAATCAAGATATCAGATAATCCCGTAGAAAAGTAAGGTTAACTTATCGTTAACCTACGTATAATTTTGTCAAAGTACTATACAACGGATATATACCTGTAATAATCAATATGGTGATTTGAAGTAGGCTAAAGCATTGTTGGAATATTTTCTAATTGAAAACCTTACGCACTTCACAAACTTGCAATTACTCCTTTTGGTGGTCATTAAGTAATACGTGTTTTTTTTAATATTTATTCTTCTCATAATTTTTGTAATTCTATTTCCCTCTCAACATTTGATCTTCCACAACCTGACTCACATTCTTGCCTCCTCTCTCATTCTATCTCTAGGAGTATAATGAGAAACTCATAAAATATGACTCGTATCCTAAATAAACGTACAAGTAAAAAACGATCAATTAATTAAGGACGGATAGGGTACAATATTTTTGTCATGCATTACAACTATATTTTTGCACAAACTTGCAATTACGATGTTTTTGTTGTTCCTCACGGTATTATCAAATGTTTTAGAGTTGCACTTTTTCTTTTTCGGCATCAAACTTGTGGGCACAAATTAGTGGTATAGCGTAATTTAATTGCATCACGTTACTAAATAAGGAAAAGACTCGAAGTGGTGACCTCTGATGAGCTGATTATCAGCATAATAATAAGTACCGCATAATCTTTTTCTTCATGTGTGCTTCTAGTTAATTACAAAGTCCTTCATTTGGCAATATTTTTGGCAACATATACAGTGAGCAAAATCTAGAGTAGGCCAGTCTATTGACATTTGGCCCTAAAAAAAAAAAAAAAAAGGCTTAACTAATGAGCCAACAGTGTGGAAATAAATATGTTCGGCGATAAGTTCTCATAAATTTGAGCAATAGCAGCAAAATATTTCGAGTGACAAAAAAAACGTCAATAAAAAAAAACACTACACTTTGTAGTACAACGGAGGATTCGTATTCCAATACTACTGAAATCAAAATTGTTCTACATGCACGAGTCTAGATACCTTTTATGTGGGCAAGTTACAATAGTGGCACAAATTTTTTGTGATAGTCATAATCATTAAGGACCGTTTGAGATTGATTCACATAAGCAATTTTTTAATAGATTATAATTATTTTTTAAATGAACTTTAGCTATGTAAAACAAGATTAGCTTTAAGCAAATGATATTTGGATACAGTGTATGACAATCGATTCACTCTGACAAAATAACCAAAATTTTTAGTGTTTTAATAAAAGATGCAAAGGTCTTTGTCATCAATAAGGATATTTTGGTACGTTACTTGGTCAAACCTAATTACTCCGTATGAAAAAGTAAGAGTAATTTAAGCAATTTTTTAACTTCAAAAAGCTGATATAACCAGTTTTTGTCAATACCTAGCGGTGCGATTAATCCAGATTTAATCAGTTTTGATCATCTCATAATTAATACATAAATAAAAAAATGTTTTGCTTGGTCATCGTTTGGTCAAACCATAAGAATTATTCATAAATTTTTTTTTTTACTTTGGACAAAAACCTGGCCAATCATATCATTATTAAATATGTAGTACCGAATACAGCAGTACATATATCCAAAGAAAAAACATAAAATCGCTTTCTTGAACTTAAATAAAAGAACAATACGTAGACAAGTGTCTCCATATAACCAAAAATGATGAAAGAATAAACTCTACTAGAATTGGTTAATTATTAACGGGAAAACGAATATGTGCGTCACCATAGGTAAGATGCCTGTGGTGCACCCAAAATGGCGCCGTTTTGGATTTGGGTAAAAACTAAAACTCTCGTGTTTGCTGGTCTTCTTCTCTCCTTGTCAATTTCTTGCTAGACTTGTGCACATAGTGAAGCTTGAATTAGTGAACACCATCACATTCATGTCCGTCCAGAGCTCTTGTGCTTTCTTTACCTATTCTGCCCCTGGACAACACTGAAAGAGTCAAAACACGGATAGTATATACTATAGCCGTCCAATTCCGAGTTTCCAACGTGCCTCCCTGACTCATATATCTGGTTGGTGTTGGTTTCCTTGCTCAGCACACTATGAGTCAGAACGCCCCGTGGCATTCAAAATCCTGTCCTTCGCCAAATCCAGAGATTTTCCCGCATTACTGTCACGTGTCAGTCAAAGGTACAAATTTCTTTGGCTCAATTCAAATAAAAATTACTGTTAAGCATCTTTAGCGATAAAAAGAATTAGTAATCACAAACTTTTCGGTGATAACAACAAAAACGTAATTTAACAGAGAACTTTAGCTCCAAAGTTACTAGCGAAAATCTATTCACATAATCAAGTTCTCGTCCAGATCTTGATTCATCGCTATCATAATAGGACAAGTATTTGAAGCGTAAAAGTAAGTCTTTTTAAGTTAACATTATTTATTTTTTCTTTTCACCGACGCGCACACACACGTTACTTTTGCTTACTTTTCATAATTAATCTCATAAAATTACTCATTACTTCACCATTAACATACTATTGGTTTTTTAAAAACGCAAGGCACTTAAACAAGATAGGAAATTTTTAGGAATATGTTTGGGTAAATTTGCTACGGCAATGGCAACTTTAAAATACCTATTTTCACATCACTGGGAAGGCAAAGCCCCAAATCCTTTCTGTTTTGTCCACCTGGTCTTCTCCGGTCCCCTGTGTATTGCTCTCTCCGTCAGCAGGGAGCCCTGGGCACTACGATGTAACATGTAGTCTTTTCCTGGTATCCTTTAGCTCAAGAATCCTGACATACCCAACTCACTCACAGATCCCAAACCCTCCACAACAATGTCAGTTCTTTTGTCTAATTCCTACTCACTGATGCAAGTAAGCAGCGATTTCCTCCTTAAACCCACTTTCCTACGTGGGTTTTCTGGCTCATTACATTTAGTTTTGTTAATTGTACTGTTTCTTTCATGGCTATTCAACAAACTAAGGGCTAATGGCAATGAGGGTGCGAAGAGAAGTGTTAGGAACAAAGGGTTCTTGTATTACAAGCAGACCTTGTTTTGTTGTTTGGGGTTTTCAATTTTTAATTTTGCTATGTGTTTCTTGAACCATTTTTACTGGTATAGGAAAGGTTGGTCAGAGGAAAAGATTGCGACTTTGTTGGTCTCTGTACTGAGAACACTTGCTTGGTTAGCAGTCTCTGTTTACTTGCACAGCCAATTCTTGAACCCAAGTGAACTTAGGTATCCATTCGTAGTAAGGGTTTGGTGGGGATTTTTCTTGTCAATTTCTTGCTATTGCCTTGTTATAGACACTGTTTATTACAAGAGGCACCAAATTTTACAAATTCAATACCTGGTGTCTGATGTTCTCTCTACCGCTATGGGCCGGGGTTGTTCTTCTGTTATGTGGGGTATGCTAGTAAGGTTGACGGTGAACATACCCTTCTTCAGCATCCCCTCTTGAATGGTAACGACGTTAGAGAATCCAAACAGTCAAATAGTGGTGAAAAGACCCTGACTCCTTATTCCAATGCTAGTCTTTTTAGCGTTCTTACTTTCTCCTGGATGGGTCCTTTGATTGCTGTTGGCTACAAGAAAACTTTAGACCTTGAGGATATTCCTCAGCTCGCCAATGCTGATAGTGTAGAAGGCGCCTTCCCAATTTTGAGAGATAAATTGGAGTCTGATAGTGGCAGCAGTAGTAGAGTGACAACACTTGGGCTGGTGAAGGCATTGATATTCACCACATGGAAGGAAATTCTGTTGACAGCCTCCCTTGCACTTGTGTACACGTTGGCCTCCTACGTCGTCCCCTTCCTCATCGATACATTCGTTCAATACCTGAATGGACGTCGAGAATTTGATAATGAAGGTTATCTTTTGGTATTGGCATTCTTTGTTGCAAAGCTTGTCGAGTGCTTCGCACAGAGGCACTGGTTGGTTAGGTTGCAACAGGTTGGAATTAGAGCGCGGGCAGCCTTGGTTGCCTTGATCTACAACAAAGGTTTGACCCTTTCGTGCAATCAAAGCAGGGTCATACTAGTGGGGAAATCATTAATTTTATGACTGTTGATGCCGAGAGGATTGGCGATTTCAGTTGGTACATGCATGATCCTTGGTTGGTCCTCGTGCAGGTTGCCTTGGCATTGGTAATACTGTATAAAAACCTCGGGCTTGCTTCTATTGCTGCATTTGTTGCTACTGTACTTGTAATGTTGGCAAATGTTCCACTAGGCAGTTTGCAGGAGAAATATCAGGATAAGTTAATGAAATCTAAAGATACAAGGATGAAGGCAACTTCTGAAATGTTGAGGAACATGAGGATTCTCAAGCTTCAGGGTTGGGAGATGAAGTTTTGTCAAAAATTGTTGCGCTCAGGGAAACTGAGACGGGATGGTTGAGAAAGTATGTATACAACACCCATGACCAACTTTGTCTTCTGGGGTGCCCCTACATTCATTGCTGTTGCCACTTTTAGTACAAGTATGATTATGGGGATTCCACTTGAATCCGGAAAGATATTGTCTGCACTTGCAACATTTAGGATTCTTCAACAGCCTATTTACGTTCTTCCTGACACAATTTCGATGATAGCTCAGACCAAAGTTTCGCTTGACCGACTTGCCTCATGCTTTCATCTTGATGACCTGCAGCCTGATGTTGTAGAAAAGCTTCCAAGAGGTAGTTCTGACATAGCAATCGAGATAGTTGATGTAGAGGTGTCAATGGGCCGGGCTTGGGCCGGCCCAGCCCGGGCCCAGAGGGCCTCCAACGAAATCGGGCTGGGGCCGGGCCTGAAGGAGTGAAAACCGGGCCGGGCCGGGCCGGGCCGGGCCGAAACTGGTATACTTGGGCCCAGTCCAAGCCTAGGCCCTAGGCCCAATATTTAGGGCCGGGCCCAGGCCCAATTTTTTTTTGTTTTTGTTTTTGTTTCCCAACTTCTTGTTATTTATTAGTGTCGATGGCCAACAAGAATACATCAAATTAATTGGTTGAGATTGATACGTGTTAATTTGGTGTAATATTGACAAGTCTTTTTTGGCCTACTAATATTATAATTTATAAGTAGCATTTTTCGAAAGTTTGGTAAATAGAAAATGACAATTACATCTATCGAATTGCTTAATACAGTAGCTATTTAAATTTTCGCAAATGTTTGCATGGCATTTGATTATTGCAACAAAGAAGAACGATCATCATAATTAATGTTAAGATTTAATACTCATTCGATCATCGTTGGACACGCACACTTATATATAATAATGTGTGTATATAATAATATTGGGCCAAAAGAGGGCATGTGTGTAGGGCCAAAAAATGGCCAGAAATAGGGCCAACCTTAGGGTCAAAAGAGGGCCTGTGTGTAGGGCCGCCCAAAAGGGGGCCAGTTTTTGGGCCAAAAGGGGGCCAGATTTCGGGCCAAAAGGGGGCCGGGCCGGGCCAAAAAGGGGCCGTTTTAGGGCCGGGCCGGGCCTGTTTCTCGAAAAATTCGGCCTGGCCCTGGCCCAAGCCCTAGGGGTTAGGGCCAGTCCGGGCCCAAAAACGGGCCGGGCCAGCCCGGGCCAAAAACGGGCCGTGCCGGGCCAGCCCGCCGGCCGCCCGGCCCATTTGACATCAATTTCGATGATAGCTCAGACCAAAGTTTCGCTTGACCGACTTGCCTCTAGGGATGGCAAAAAAATCCGAACCCGCAGATCTCTGCCCCGCCCCGCCCCGGTAGGAGCGGGTTTTTTTGACTTTGACCAAGTCATGGGGCGGGTATGGTATTTTTTGAAAAAACCCGCAGCGGGTTAGGGGCGGGTATGGTATTCACCCCATTCCGCCCCGCGACCCGCCTCGGTACACTAACCCTAATAATTTAGCTGATCTTAGTCGTCCCCTAACACTTTAGCTGATCTTAGCCGTCCATCATATACCTTATATATATATGTTCTTTCTTTTCTGGCAAACCCTAGATCTCAATTCTCAACCTGTGCCATCACTCTCCAATCTCCATCTCCCAAATTCCGGTTCTGTCACCACCGCCAGCTTTCCCAGTGGGTGGTGACGTGGTAGTATAGCCTAGAGGTGAGGGAAGACGAGAAGGCTCTTCAAATTAAGAGGGACATGCCCGGCGTCGGCAAAGAGAACGGTGTGCTCCGGTGTAGTTTTGCGTTTCCGGCGTCGATGATGGGTTGGTGTTTGGTTGCGGGGTATGTTGTCGGAGTCCTCGAGGCGCTCGCGAAGAGTTGCGGAGCTACCTGTTCGCGTTATGGTGGTTGCCGGTGGCTGTAATCGGTTCACAGGGTACTCGGTTGGTTTTTCCGATGGTGTTTGGCCTGCCGGCGATGGGGTCTTGTCCGGCGAAGTCTTGGTTGTGCAGGTCTCGGCTAATGAACGTTGATAATCTGATTTTTCGTGGGTGAATCTGGCCTCCGGGACTCTGCAGCGGTGGATGGCCGGCGTCGGTGGTGTTTCCGGTGCCGGCGTGAAGCACCGGAATTGAGACCATGTGTCCGTGATGGTACCAGGTGGCTGGGAGTTGCGTTGGTGACTCATCAATGGTGTTGTCGAGTTGCGTTAAACCAAACAGAAGGGAAGGGGGACGGGGCGGGGCGGGGCGGGTTGATTTCGGGTTTTCGCGTGTTACAGTGACGGCGGGGCGAAACGGGGCTGGTGCGGGTTTTCTAAATCCACGTAGGATCGGTTATGGTATTTTACAAACATAACCCGGTGCGGGGCGGGGCAGGGCAGGACAAAGTTCAATGACTAGCGGGGTGAGTTCGGATTTTAACAGATCCGCATCCGACCCGCCCCATTGCCATCCCTACTTGCCTCATTCTTTCATCTTGATGACCTGCAGCCTGATGTTGTAGAAAAGCTTCCAAGAGGTAGTTCTGACATAGCAATCGAGATAGTTGATGGTAGGTTCTCCTGGGATATATCTTCCCCTAATCCAACGCTGAAAGAAATAAATATCAAAGTTTGTGGAACCGTTGGCTCAGGTAAGTCGAGCTTTCTGTCCTGTATACTGGGAGAAATGCCCAAACTTTCAGGGAATGTAAAGCTTAGCGGGACGAAAGCCTATGTTGCCCAGTCACCCTGGATACAGAGTGGGAAGATTGTAGATAACATTCTGTTCGGTAAGGAAATTGACAAAGAAAGCCATCTCTTCAAGGTACCTTTACCGTTCTACTCTTAATTATTTTACTAAGATTATGAAATTTGAAACTGGTATTCTTATTGGATGGGAAACTCGGTGACAGTTATGACTGCAAGTATATTTTTGCTTACAATTGCTCCAAAAACATGCTAGGGTACTTGTTGTCATTAATGTAGAAACGAAGCGTCGTTTCTGCTTGTTTTCGGAATGCTAGTTCTTCTGTCTAATATCCTCCTCCTAATGTCACTTTTGCAGACAACCAAACAACAGTCTCCCACTGAAAGAGGTAGTTAACATTTTAATAAGAAAAGAAAGAAGAGGAGGAGGTTGAAGCTTGACTAGTAACAGGAAGAGATTGAAGCTTGGCACTATCAGAGGACTTTGAGTCTTCCTTTATTTTTTTTCTAGTTGAAAACTTTTGGGTATTCCACATGACTTGCAATTATGATGTTTTTGTTGTTAGCTAGCATTATGATTTTTAGACAAACCTATGGAAAAAGTTGCTCACAATATCGTCAGATGTTGTTTTAAATTTGCATTTTTTTTTAGGTTTGGCGTCAAAGTCGTCGGTATAAAGGTCGATTTCAAGTGGTACAGTTTCTTTAATCTCATTGCGTTGACGAGCAACAAAAAAAGACTCAAGTGTACAACGTGTGAGCTTTCAAAATTGACTGCATAACAAATTAAAGATATGAAATCTACTCATGATCTTTTTCTACAAATTACAGCTTAATGGTTTATGGATGTGTTGTTGGTTACTATTCGTTGACCGAGGGTAGTCGTCTTCTAAGTCTTAACCACACCAAAAAACTAGAGGCCGAGATATCAAATAATGGAAAAATAAAGTTAACTTATTGTTGACGTATGTATAAGTCGTCAAAGTAAATATACAATAGACTGATACAAGTAATTAATATGGTCATTTAAAGTAGGCTAAAGCACTATTGGATTGTTTTGTAGTGAAAAACCTCACGGTATTTTACATACTTGCAATTACTATACTTTTGTTGTGCATTACAAGTATACTTTTGCACAAACTTGCAATTACGATGTTTTTGTTTTTGCTCACAGTGATGCTTTTAAAGTTGTATTTTTTTCTCGCTCAGCGTCAAACTTGTCGGCGTAAAGATCAACTTCAAGTAATACAACGTGCTTTAATTCCGTTTCATTGATGAATAATAGAAAATGACTCAGAGCGTATAACGCGTAAACTTTTAAAAAAATGACTGCATTACAAGTGGTACACCGTGCTTCAATTGCTTTGCGTTGCTAAAGCATTGTTGGATGGTGACCTTTGATGAGCTAATTAAAAGCATAAATACCGCATTATTTGTTCTTCATGTGTGCCCTTGTCGAACACGTGCCTCTAGTCTAAAGGTCCTTCGTTTGGCTAGAGGCCAGTCTATTGACATTTGGCCACAAAGAAAATGATCAAGTGACGAGCCAAGATTGTGGAAATATTTGCGGACCGAGAAAGCTATAGTTTGTACATGTCCTGAACTCGTTCATTATCGCTTGGATAAGAATCTTTTGGTGTAGTGCTTGGATAAGAATCTTTTGGTGCAGCGCATATTTCTGACGCAACATAAAATTATTGCTAAATATTTCTCAGCGTGAATTTTTATGAATTTTAGCAACAGCAACATATTTCGAGTGATAAAAAAGTCAGTATTTTACATACTTGCAATAAAGTTAACTTATTGTTGACGTATGTATAACTTTGTCAAAGTAAATATACAATGGACTGATACAAGTAATTAATATGGTCATTTAAAGTAGGCTAAAGCACTGTTGGATTGTTTTGTAGTTAAAAACCTCACCGTATTTTACATACTTGCAATTACTATACTTTTGTTGTGCATTACAAGTATATTTTTGCACAAACTTGCAATTACGATGTTTTTGTTTTTGCTCACAGTGATGCTTTTAAAGTTTTATTTTTTTTTCGCTCAGTGTCGAACTTGTCGTCGTAAAGATCAACTTCAAGTAAAACAACGCGCTTTAATTCCGTTTCATTGATGAATAATAGAAAATGACTTTAACGCGTGAACTTTTAAAAACTGACTGCATAACAAGTGGTACACCGTGCTTTAAGTGCTTTGCGTTGCTAAAGCATTGTTGGATGGTGACCTTTGATGAGCTAATTAAAAGCATAAATACCGCATTATTTGTTCTTCATGGGTGCCCTTGTCAAACACGTGCTTCCAGTCTATTGACATTTGGCCACAAAGAAAATGATCAAGTGATGAGCCAAGAGTGTGGAAATATTTGCTGACCGAGAAAGCTATAGTTTGTTGTACATGGTCCTAAACACGTTCATTATCGCTTGGATAAGAATCTTTTGGTGCAGTGCATATCTGACGCAACATAAAACTATTGCTAAATATTTTTTGGCGTGAATTTTTACGAATTTTAGCAACAGCAACAACATATTTCGAGTGATAAAAAAGTCAGTAAACTAGTCACTATACTCTGCAGTACAACGGAGGATTCGTATTCCGTTACTAGTCACAAAACTATCATTATTATGGAATAAATAATATATCAACAGCATTACAGCCTGTAGCCTATGAATCCACCATGTCATCCGTCCCTGCAAACAAAAAGTGACTAATTTTAATTTTTGAACCCAAAAAGAAAAAGAAAGAAAAGGCATGAAAACTCTTCAGCCCAACATTAAAAAAGGAATGAACTTGTGCATCCAAAGAAGGACCTCTGAGGATTAAAGTAATGAAAATTTGACCATTTTATCGCAATAATTGAATATTGAAGGTAAATTCGAAAAGGTGTTATATGAAAAAGAATTATAGAAACTATTTAGAGTTGCTTTTTTCCCACTTTGGACAAAAATCCTAGTAATTAATTATGTTATTAACAAAAATGTAATACAAGTTAAAATATATTTATCAAGAAAAATTTATGAAACCATTTCTTAATAGCGCATATTCAAACAACACAAATTCAAACTTGTTGATAAAACCAAGAATGGTAAAAGAATAAATTCAATGTAGGTTCGTTTAATCATTGATGGTTCAATAATTCAAGCATTTTCCTTGTTAATTGCTTGCTACTTTTGTGCACATAGTCAAGCTTGAATTATTGAACCATCATGTTGTCAGGAATAAGTTCCAGCCTCAAGTGCTCTTGTGCTTTACCCATTATACCGTTGGAAAACACCGAGAGAATCAAAACGCATATAGCTCTCAAATTTTACGGTTATAACAAGCGAAGCGTATTTTGACTCTAGAGTTACTAGCGAACATCTATTTACCTATCTTAAAGTACTTGTCCAGTTTTTGATTTGTCGCTGCTAAACTTTTAACGATTATCCATAATAGGACAAGTATTTAAAGTGTGTAGCTCTAACATGCTTGTCGAGAACTTGATCGATTCATCGCTATTAAGCTTTTAACGACCGATCATAGTACACAAGTAATTGAAGTATGGAAGGAAGTTTTTTCAAGTCAACATTATTTGTATTTTCTTTTTCATTGACACACATGCATAGCATTTGCTCACAACTCCTAATTAATTTCATAAAATTGAGCATTCATTAACCATTAACACACTATTGGTATTTTAAGGAATATGTTTAGGTAAATTTTCTACCTATTTTTATGTGAAGGAACCTTTTCATTTTCTAAGAATCACGGAAATATAAGAAAATGAAACGATGAGAAGGCCAAAAGAATATTAGCGACGATTACTTATAAGCGACGAATTAAGGAGGAGAAAATTCGTCTTGCAGTCTCCACCTCTTCTCCTTCTTCGAATTTTCGCATCACTGGGAAGGCAAAGCGCCAAACCCTTTCTGTTTTGTCCACTTGGTCTTCTCCGGTCCCCTGTGTATTGCTCTCTCCGTCAGCAGGGAGTCTTGCGCAATACGTTTATCCGTGCCCAAGGAATCCACTTTTGAGTTACTAGCTCTCAACTACAATTCAATTATATCTTCAACATCACACACACACACGCACTCTCCCAAACTCCTATAAAAGTCGCACACACGGATAAGGTAACATGTAACCTTTTCTGAGTGGCCTTTAGTTCAAGAATCCTGACATGCCCAACTCACACACATAGCCCAAACCCTCCACAAGTTATGGAGCTTTTTCAAGAAACAAAGAAGGGTATGTCAGTTCTTTCGTCTAATTCCTACTCAGTGATGCAAGTAAGCAGTGATTTCCTCCTTAAACCCACTTTCCTACGTGGGTTTTCTGGCTCATTACATTTAGTTTTGTTAATTGTTCTGTTTCTTTCATGGGTATTCAAGAAACTAAGGGCTCATGGCAATGAAGGTGCGAAGAGAAGTGTTAGGAACAAAGGGTTCTTGTATTACAAGCAGACCTTATTTTGTTGCTTGGGGTTGTCAATTTTTAATTTTGCTATTTGTTTCTTGAACCACTTTTACTGGTATAGAAATGGTTGGTCAGAGGAAAAGATTGCGACTTTGTTGGACTCTGTACTAAGAACACTTACTTGGTTAGCGGTCTCTGTTTACTTGCACAGCCAATTCTTGAACCCAAGTGAACATAGGTATCCATTCGTGGTAAGGGTCTGGTGGGGATTTTTCTTGTCAATTTCTTGCTATTGCCTTGTTATAGACACTGTTTATTACAAGAGGCACCAAATTTTCCAAATTCAATTCTTGGTGTCTGATGTTGTCTCTACGGTGATGGGGTTGTTCTTCTGTTATGTGGGGTATACTAGTAAGGTTGAGGGTGAAGATACCCTTCTTCAGGAGCCCCTCTTGAATGGTAACACCAGAGAATCCAAACAGTCAAATGGGGGTGAAAAGTCCCTGACCCCTTTCTCCAATGCTAGTCTGTTTAGTCTCCTTACTTTCTCTTGGATGGGTCCTTTGATTGCTGTTGGCTACAAGAAAACTTTAGACCTTGAGGATGTTCCTCAGCTTGCCAGTGTGGATAGTGTAGAAGGTGCCTTCCCAATTTTGAGAGATAAATTGGAGTCTGATAGTGGCAGCAGTAGTAGAGTGACCACACTTGGGCTGGTGAAGGCATTGATATTCACCACATGGAAGGAAATTCTATTGACAGCCTTCCTTGCACTTGTGTACACGTTGGCTTCCTATGTCGGCCCCTTCCTCATCGATACATTCGTTCAATACCTGAATGGACGTCGAGAATTTGATAACGAAGGTTATCTTTTGGTATTGACATTCTTTGTCGCAAAGCTTGTCGAGTGCTTGGCACAGAGACACTGGTACTTTAGGTTGCAGCAGGTTGGAATTAGAGCGCGGGCAGCCTTGGTTGCCTTGATCTACAACAAAGGTTTGACCCTTTCGTGTCAATCAAAGCAGGGTCATACTAGTGGGGAGATCATTAATTTTATGACTGTTGATGCCGAGAGGATTGGCGATTTCAGTTGGTACGTGCATGATTCATGGTTGGTGCTCGTGCAGGTTGCCTTGGCATTGTTAATACTGTATAAAAATCTCGGGCTTGCCTCTATTACTACATTTGTTGCTACTGTACTTGTAATGTTGGCAAATATTCCACTAGGCAGTTTGCAGGAGAAATATCAGGATAAGTTAATGAAATCTAAAGATTCAAGGATGAAGGCAACTTCTGAAATGTTGAGGAACATGAGGATTCTCAAGCTTCAGGGTTGGGAGATGAAGTTTTTGTCCAAAATTGTTGAGCTCAGGGAAACTGAGACGGGATGGTTGAGAAAGTTTGTGTACACATCAGCCATGACCACTTTTGTCTTCTGGGGTGCCCCTACATTCGTTGCTGTTGCCACTTTTGGTACATGTATTATTTTAGGGATTCCACTTGAATCAGGAAAGATATTGTCTGCACTTGCAACATTTAGGATTCTTCAACAGCCTATTTACGTTCTTCCTGACACAATTTCGATGATAGCTCAGACCAAAGTTTCGCTTGACCGACTTGCCTCATTCTTTCGTCTTGATGACCTGCAGCCTGATGTTGTAGAGAAGCTTGCAAGAGGTAGTTCTGACATAGCAATCGAGATAGTTGATGGTAGGTTCTCCTGGGACATATCTTCCCCTAATCCAACGCTGAAAGAAATAAATATCAAAGTGTCTCATGGCATGAGGGTTGCTGTTTGTGGAACCGTTGGCTCAGGTAAGTCGAGCTTTCTGTCCTGTATACTGGGAGAAATGCCCAAACTTTCAGGGAATGTAAAGCTTAGCGGGACGAAAGCCTATGTTGCCCAGTCACCCTGGATACAGAGTGGGAAGATTGTAGATAACATTCTGTTCGGTAAGGAAATTGACAAAGAAAGATACGACAAAGTTCTTGAAGCATGTTCCTTGAAGAAGGACCTGGAAATTCTCTCCTTTGGTGATCAGACAGTTATAGGAGAGAGGGGAATCAATTTGAGTGGAGGACAGAAGCAGAGAATACAAATTGCACGTGCTGTATATCAGGATGCAGATATTTATTTATTTGATGATCCTTTTAGTGCTGTGGATGCTCATACAGGAAGCCATCTCTTTAAGGTACCTGTGCCTTTCTACTCTTAATTATTTTACTAAGAATAGAAAATTTGAACTGACATTCTTAATTGGATAGGAAACTTGGTGGCAGTTATGACTCCAAGAATATTTATGCTTACTAAATATTGCTCCAAGAACATGTTAGGGTTCTTGTTGTCATTGTAGAAATGAAACGTCGTTTCTGCTTGTTTTCGGAGTGCTAATTCTTCTATCTAATTTGCTCGCATTGAGAAAAAACTTTCTTTTGCCTTCGCTTTAAGTCTAATCTTTGTACAACAGGAATGCTTATTGGGGCTTCTGGATTCAAAGACAGTGATTTACGTGACTCATCAAGTAGAGTTCTTGCCTGCTGCAGATCTCATCCTGGTGAGTTATTGACGTCTCTAATTTTTTATAGCCTGTGCATTCATGGACACAGCTCACCCCTATATAATGATCTTTTGATCAGGTTATGAAAGATGGAAGGATCACCCAAGCTGGAAAATACAATGATATACTTAAATCAGGAAGTGACTTTATGGAGCTTGTTGGTGCACATAAGGAAGCTTTATCAGCACTGGATTCTATAGATGCAGGGACACGGGAAGATAAGGGTGTGGAGAGTGTCACGAATGTTGCGCAGAAAGAGGAGACCAGAAACGACGAAAATGGCAAAGAAGATGATATTATAGGGCCTAAAGGACAACTTGTCCAGGAGGAAGAAAGAGAGAAAGGTAAAGTTGGTTTCTCAGTCTACTGGAAATATATTACGACAGCATATGGAGGGGCTCTTGTGCCCTTCATATTGTTAGCACAAGTTCTCTTTCAGCTATGTCAGATTGGAAGCAATTATTGGATGGCTTGGGCAACTCCCGTGTCAAAGGATGTGGCCCCTCCGGTGGGAAGTTCTACCCTCATAATTGTTTATGTAGCTTTGGCAATTGGAAGCTCTTTTTGCATCCTTGGTAGATCCTTGCTTCTCGTGACTGCTGGGTACAAGACTGCGACACTACTGTTCAATAGAATGCATTTATGCATTTTTAGGGCTCCTATGTCTTTCTTTGATGCCACCCCAAGTGGAAGAATACTAAATAGAGTAAGTCAATGCATTTGCCTTTGTTATTTCCTGTTAATGCTTTTGTTGCTGATTTTACCTAACATGGAATGTTGATTTTTGAGAATTAAGAAGTGTCCTAACTAATTTTTTTTCCCATTAAAGGCATCTACAGATCAAAGTGCAGTGGATTTGAACATTCCATTCCAAGTTGGTGCATTTGCCTTCTCAATGATACAGCTCCTGGGAATTATCGGCATTATGTCGCAGGTCGCGTGGCAGGTCTTCCTCGTTTTTGTTCCTGTGATTGGAATCTGCATCTGGTTACAGGTAGCCGTAATTTTGCCTTACTAGAATCTCTAAATTAATGCGATAGCACCAGCATTGTCATGATCTCTTCGGATAGTGGGTTGTGTGTAGAAAATCATCTTACTTCCAGAGACAATTAATAGGACAACTTGTCAAACTGCCAATACTGATGTGTGAGTGTGACATGATTCATTTTAAGCAAAACTGTATTGTTGCACTTCTGATTTATTATGATCTTATAGATATTGAACTATGTGTACTTTATGACCTTGGCTTTTTCCGAGCATGTATCCACTTGCTTGCATAAATTTCAAATTTGAGGGTAGAATAGCAATTCATTTTGTCCTTGTTGTCTGTATCTGATTTTGGCATATTGAATCCTTGTCGTGGCAATTTCCGGTTTCAGTTCTCTTTTGGTGGTTTTATTTGTTTCCGATAGTCCTTGTGAAGTATTACTTTACTTGTTTGCAATAAATTCTAGGGGAAGCATAGAAAACCAATGGATTTGTTAGTTGCCAATCATAAAAGTTCTGTCTATTGAAAATTGCAGCAATATTACATACCTTCAGCACGAGAACTGGCAAGGTTGGTTGGAGTTTGTAAAGCGCCAGTTATCCAGCATTTTGCTGAAACAATCTCAGGATCAACTACTATTAGGAGCTTTGATCAGGAATCCAGATTCAGGGAGACAAGTATGAAATTGATTGATGGATATTCTCGTCCAAAGTTCAATACTGCTGGTGCAATGGAATGGCTATGCTTTCGCCTGGATATGTTGTCTTCCGTCACATTTGCTTTTTCTTTGGTATTCATAATCTCCATTCCTGTGGGAACAATTGATCCAAGTAAGTGCGCCTCTGTATCATCTTTATCACATTTTCTTTGCTGGCCAGAGCATGTTGAAAACTAAAAGACTCACTTTTGTGTGTGCCTGTGTTTGGGCGGTCCCTGCGTGAAAATGAAGGCATTGCGGGCTTAGCAGTGACGTATGGGCTTAATCTGAACATGTTACAAGCTTGGGTCATATGGAACCTGTGCAATTTGGAGAACAAAATAATATCAGTTGAAAGAATATTTCAATATACTGCCATCCCTAGTGAGCCGCCACTTGTTATAGACTCAAATAGGCCGGAGCGTCACTGGCCATCACATGGAGAAATAGATATTTGTAGTCTACAGGTAATTTACATTTCATAAGGGTTTTTCTCAATGCCAAACGTGACTTCATGTAATTTATGGCCTTTAATTTTGTCATTTAAGCTATCTGCCTTCTTGTATTTAATGTTGTTGGTGCTGGCCATAGGTTCGATATGCCCCACATATGCCGCTTGTGTTACGAGGCCTTACATGTACGTTCGGTGGAGGTACGAAGACTGGAATTGTAGGGAGAACTGGCAGTGGTAAATCAACTCTTATTCAGACTCTTTTCCGCATTGTCGAACCCGCAGCCGGCCATATTGTGATAGATGGTATCAACATCTCTTCTATTGGACTGCATGATTTACGATCTAGATTGAGCATCATTCCGCAAGATCCAACCATGTTTGAGGGAACCGTGCGAAGCAACCTTGATCCACTCGTAGAGTACTCAGACGAACAGATTTGGGAGGTGGGTTTTATTTGTTTTGGAATTTATTCTGGTTTCACGTAGAGATAGGAGGAACTCCATTCTGTATATGTGACGTGCAAGTGTTGTTCAGACTGCTTAGCTGGCTGTTTTATTATTGCTTCAGGTTCTTGATAAGTGCCAGCTAGGAGATGAAGTAAGGAAGAAGGAAAGCAAGCTTGACTCTACAGGTTTTCCTCCATCCACTATCCTAATTTTGCAGGAGCCTCTTTGACCTGCAATATCATGCAAATTCTTATTTCTTTCTGTTCCTACAACTTTTGCAGTTAATGAGAACGGAGAGAACTGGAGCATGGGTCAAAGGCAACTGGTTTGCCTAGGGCGTGTGCTTCTCAAGAAAAGTAGGGTCTTGGTGCTCGATGAGGCTACTGCTTCAGTTGATACAGCAACAGACAATATGATTCAGCAAACCCTTCGGCAACACTTCACTGACTCTACAGTTGTAACCATTGCACATCGAATTACATCTGTGCTTGATAGTGACATGGTCCTACTGTTAGATCATGGTTCGTATGCTTTCTTAAGATATTCTATAATGCCTAGTATGTGGTCTTCCCGTATGGAACCTTGATGCTTATTAGATTCATTCAAAACAATTGGGTGCAGGACTTGTTAACGAATATGATTCTCCAGCAAAGTTGCTCGAGAACAAGTCGTCGTCGTTTGCGAGGCTTGTAGCAGAGTATAGTGTGAGATCAAATTCAAGCCTCGAAAATCTGGCAAACATTCGAATGTCTTGAACGGTATGTTGCATGATATTGGCGAAAAGGAGATGCCCAGAACATTTTTCCCCTGCTATTTGTAGTTAACTAATAGAAAGTGTGATATGCGATCTACTGCAAGTATTGTACACTGGTAGAACTAGCTGATCAGTGACTTCTTAGTTGCGATTGCCGACACAAAAGTCAATAGTGACGACAGTATTACCTCTTCTAACGGCCTATTAAGATGAAGACTCATTACTGTTCTTGAGCTGAACCCAAGGAGTTTGGCATGTCAATCTTAACAGCAATTGCATGAACATGCTGGAACTGGACTTCCCAGAAGTACAGATAGATGCTTCGGTTAATCTGTTATGCCCAGCATCGCCCAGACCTCAGTGAGGAATAAGTTGGGAGTTGTTACAGCTCAAGTCTACAACATGCACTGCCCACCGGTTTGCTTCATCTGCCTGCAAGCACAAGTTCCATTGTTGAATGTTGATTTGTTGTACACAACAATTTTCGTGATATGCCTAAATAAGAATCAAATATTGGACTCGTGGAACTCTCAACATAGTGAGAAGTTCATATGGTGATGCCAAACATTGTGCATCAAGCCAGCTGTGAATGCAGGACTACAATAATGCTTTTCTTTTACCAGTAAGGATGATGTGTTTTGCACGTTACATAGTGGTTCGAAGTAAAAATGGTGTAAACTTTGGTCAAAAGCACAATGTAAAATGATTAATACGAATATTATAATTAAGCCATAATAAGTAAATCAGTTGTTAACTGTTAATCAAAGACTTGAAGTATGGCAATTTCATTACACGAAACATGCTCTTACTCTCATACCTAAATTGTTAATGTCAATCATCATCAATATTTGTCACTTTTCGTTACATTAAGTTGTCGTTAAAGAGAATCTTGACTGTTCCATATTATATATTGTTAGCCAATGTACACTGGCATTTTAATCAGTTTCAAACCTCTTCCATATGCGGATTGAAGCATGAAGGACTAGACATGACTGAGGTCTTCGGCTCTAGAGTTGGGAGAAAACATGATCTGTGCTTGATTCCTCTTGCATATCATTCTTCTCATGTTGGATGACAAGGAAGTGACATGTTGCAAATGTCCAGATTTTGGTAAGAATTTGTGTACAAATAGTATATGTTCAGACTTGAAATCCAAAGCATGTTATGTATAAGAAACTTTCTTTGTTTCGCATATCCTATCTTGATTGAATAAGAGAAAAAGTTCGTCAACCTTTGGCTCCGAGTATGTAGAATATGCTGCTTATATGGGTGAGGCAAGTTTTAGCCGATAGTCTGGTATGAACTAGCACTTGCTTATGGAGACACACATATAGCGATGATGGAACGCCATAAGTTCGACAGTAGTGTAGGATATAGCCTTTATCCCAACCGTCATCCACATCCATCGCCATCCCACTAGTGTTAGTTCTTGCCAAACTCCACCGTCGCATTATCATTGCATTACTATTGCAGCCCCACCCCCCAAAATTGATGGGAATTTTGTTGTCAAGCATATCTTTAGTCTATGGCGTATGGGGGAGTGAAGCCACCAAGTTTGTGGTATGAAATTCACAGGTATGGAGAGAATTTCTCTCTTTATGTAAAAAGGAGACAAATTTCTCTCACACACAAATTTTAAATACATCTCAAACGGTACATAGTCATTCGAAACAGAGGAGAGCTCTGTAGAACTATGCTTGAAGACTTGTCAACCAAAATTCTTTGTGCTTCTGTTTCTGCTTCATCTTAGAACAGTAGTATAGTAGCATAGTGTGGTTCTTGAATCGAGCACTTTTAAAACTCACTTTCTTGCCTTGTCTTCACATACTCGAATCATCACTATTAGGGGGGGGGGGGGGGGGGGGGAGTCAAGCATTGTGTTGTAATAATGATTCAAGTTCGAAAAATGTAGGAGTACCCTCTACCTCAGGGTTAGGCCAATTTAACCCCTCGATATTATCATTCTTTCGCGATCAAATCAAAAGTTCATCGTAGTAATTAGAGTAGAAAAATCACAATCTAACCCGTTTTCACATTAATCGGGAGTAAGTTTGTGCTTCAAATGGTGCAATTAAACAAAAGGGGGACACTTTCCTACCTTCGTGTACCTCTAACTATGCTCTATCTCTCTCTCCTTTTCCTTCTACTTGAACTGTGTGCTCTGTTTGGCTATTGGTCACCTCTGGCTGTATTACATGTTTTCTTTTGCTTCTCTATGCATTGATACGAGTTCCACTCCATTTTCCAAAATCAATTACTAGTATTTTCATTGATGTACAAATTTTGCCACCATCCAAACCCCTTACCTTACCATCTACAGTGAACGACATGCATTACACGTACCAGAACACACGTAATTGACTATCCGAAATTGTGACAGTATTTTTCTAGTAAGCATCGCAAAGGCAAGTCGGCTACGGGTGTAACTTGGGTGGATTACTCAACCTAAGAAAACTCGTCTACTTTTAAATTCAACGAGCTTTAATTTCAAAATTGAATTAATTGGGTTGGTTGGGTTTAAGTTGGATCGAGTGAGTATATTTGAGTTTCAATGGGTTGATCGAAAACAAAGTAAAAAAAAAATTTATTTAAACAAAAAATTGAGTGGTGGTGGCCGACTGACAGCGATCTTCAGTAACGTGGTCAAAGGACAAACATCCAAGAACGATTTTTGCAAAAGCCCTTGCCTAGAAGAATCTTCTTGTGAGAATTAAGAACTTTATCTTGATAGGTAGAAAATATAGTATGATTCCGAATCAAGGATCCTCACCATTCAAGACTATTGAATATATAGTATTGCACAATGTTATATTGCCTTCTTTAGTCTTTCCTCATGTAACATTGGTTCCCTGATCCAAATGGTCCGTTCAATATTCACTCCTTAATCCGGTTAGGAGAAACAAATGGAGAAAGAATACAGAGCAAAAATCTTCAAAAGATTTGCGCCGCCAAAGTATGAAAGATCATTTCGCAGCCCAATTTGGATACGTGTTGTATACAAAATTGTCTCTAAAGAGTATTCGACGACAAATGATCAATTAAATGCACGTTACCATCTGTAGCGACAAATGGCTTCAGAAAATCTTCTGTCATTCTCGCTAAAGTTGATATAGCAACAAAAGCACCTCAGTCATAACATTTGGACCCTGCGAATGCCATTGCCATTTCTACCAGTAACATTCTTCTATTTCCCTGTGAAACAACATGTACGCATTCTTTCCACCATTATTTCTTGAACAGGATAACTCAGGCGTGCGTGGGTTTAAGATGGGTTATTTTGTCTGTAGTAGCTTGTATAAGGAATCCTCCTCCTAATGTCACTTTTGCAGACAACCAAACAACAGTCTCCCACTGAAAGAGGCACATTTTAATAAGAAAAGAAAGAAGAGGAGGAGGTTGAAGCTTTTTTTGTTGTTGTTGTAAGCGAGGAGGAGGTTGAAGCTTGACTAGTAACAGGAAGAGATTGAAGCTTGGCACTGTCAGGGGACTTTTGAGTCTTCCTTAATTGTTTTCTAGTTAAAAATTAAGGATAGGCTATGGGAAGGGGAAGACCAAAACTAAATGGAGTCGGATAGTAAGAAATGGAGCGATGAACCTTCATTGAGTGGCCATACGACTCTATAGAGCTGGATGGCTCTAGGGATTCATGCAGTTGAGTTTATCTGACCTAGCAACACAAGCTCATTTTTCTATTTCTTACTCGTGAGGTGCTTAAAGGGATACAAACAAAAAAAAAAAAAAGCAGCAATATGGGGTCTCAGTGGGAAAAAAAGGACTATTTAATTTGTTAGTGTCACCAGCCTCACTCAAATGTCCAAGAATACTTTTTCAGGATATGTTCAGTGCTGGAAGTGAGACATCATCGACAGCGGTTGAGTGGGCAATGTCCGAAATGCTGAAAGCCCCACATGTCATGGAAAGGGCCCAAGCTGAGGTACGAAAAGTCTTTGGCGAACGAAGAAATGTTGATGAAACGGGTCTTGGAGAATTAAGATACTTGCAAGCAGTAATCAAAGAAACCTTGAGGCTTCACCCCTCTGCTCCTCTATTACTTCCAAGAGAAAGCCGCGAGCAATGTGAAATCAACGGATATGAGATACCTGCTAAGACCACAGTCATTGTCAATGGATGGGCTATCAACCGAGATCCTAGGTATTGGCCTCAAGCTGAGAGCTTTTACCCAGAGAGATTCCTTGATAGTAGCATCGATTACGGGGGAACAAACTTTGAATTTATCCCATTTGGTGCCGGAAGAAGAATATGTCCAGGGATAACTTTTGCTATAGCTAATATTGAGCTGCCACTTGCGCAGTTGCTCTACCATTTTGACTGGAAACTCCCAAATGGTACTAAGCAAGAAGAACTAGACATGACCGAGGCATACGGCTTGACAGTTAGAAGGAAAAGTGATCTGCGCTTGATTCCCGTGCTCTATCATCCTTCTCATTAGAATGCTATCAAAAGGAATCATGTGTATGTAAGTTCAACGGTATTAAGCATGTAAGTATGAAATACTGCTCTCATTTTCGTACGTTAGTTGGTCACGGCCAACCGCCACCAGATTTTTATCGAAAACCAAAGACGAGCGTTACAGTATTTAAGATCATGTAGCAACAGACTTGGAAGCAAAATGTCTCCCCCTCTCTCTCTCTCTCTCTCTTTTTGGTTGGTTTGGAATCCCCACTGTTCTCCTTTTCTGATATTCGCAAGCAAGATGCCAGTCCCCGTAGTCACTCAAACAATTAAATTGGAAAGCCTTAGCTTCAAGAACGCCATGGCTGTACAACATCCTCTCCACCGCTACACTTAACAATCAATGAATTGCTTTTTTCGGTCTTCGTCAAATAGAAAACCATAAAGTTGAATTGACATGCTTGATCAATCTTACAGCGTTTCTTAACAATATGAGTACTTGGTTGGCAGAAAACTTGACTTTTCCAGAGAATAGCAACAGCCTTCTTTTTTTTTGGTAAAAGAGTAGGAATATATACCAGAAGCAACAGCCTTCTAGGCTTCAAGCAGTGGTATTAAGTGGCAAAGCACTGTTTTTGGGAATCCTTCACTGAAAATGACGTCAATATCTTTGTTCTAGAAGTCCCAAGTCCATCAAGAGAGCATGCAGGTGAAGACAATCTTCTCCTCGTGAAGTTTAATTTAGCACTAGGCTCAGGTTGCTTTTGGTCTCTAATGAACTGAAGTCATAAATGCCAACTAGTATGACTTTTCTGTCTTTGCAAGATCAAAAACCAACTACATATGTGTAGCAAGACACTTTTTCTTGGCCACCAAGTTTACATGTCAACCAAGAATGCTTGCTCATCAAGATAATTGGCCATCAGTTGTTCCTTTCTTCATTATTTGATCTATTGTATTTAGAACTTGCCTATAAATAGGGTTGTATAGTAAGAAGAAGTCACCAATTCTATTCAATAAGCTATCTTACAATATCTACCGAAGAACCATAACAAAGTCCCCATGGAGCTTAATTTTCCGTCTTTCTCTGTTCTTTTTCCCTTTCTCCTCTTCCTTTTCATGGTAGTACAACTTGTGAAAAGGTTCAAAGCAAAGAATCCGACTCTGAGACTGCCCCCCGGGCCATTGCAACTGCCTCTCATTGGAAACATGCACAACCTTGTTGGTTCACTACCCCATCACATCCTAAGAGACTTGGCTAAGAAGTATGGACCATTGATGTACCTTCGACTAGGTGAAGTTCCCACTGTGGTTGTTTCTTCGCCAGAAATTGCCAAAGAGGTGATGAAAACACATGATCTCATCTTCGCACAAAGACCCTATTTTCTTGCTGCAAGGATTCTCTCCTATGATTCAACAAATATTGTCTTCGCTCCATATGGTGAATACTGGAGGCAATTGCGAAAAATTTGCATCATGGAGCTTCTTAGTGCGAAACGTGTCAAAACATTCAGAGCAATCAGGGAAGAGGAGGTCTCGAATGTCATTCAAGAAATTTTAGCGAAGGAGAGAACAACAATAAATCTTAGCAAGAAGATATTCTCATTGACATATGGGATTACTGCAAGAGCTGCTTTTGGTGAAAAAGGCAAAGACCAGGAACTGTTCCTGTCGCTTATGGAAGAAATTATAGAGCTGGGATCAGGCTTCAACATTGCCGATATGTACCCTTCTGTCAAATGGCTGGAAGTGATCAGTGGATTACAGCCCAGATTCGAGAAGATACATAAGAAGGTAGATAAGATCCTTGACAACATTCTTAATGAACACAAAAATAGGACGATTATGCCAACAGGGAAGGGAGATGCAAATGAGGATCTAGTTGACGTTCTTATAAGATATCAGAAGCATGGAGACCTTGAATTTCCGTTAACTGACAGCAATATCAAAGCAGTCATCTTGGTTAGTAGGCGCCCTTCACCTTATACTTCGCGTGCAATTATAAAATCTTGGTTACCATTTTTGTCTTTCACTTTTTTATCATTGCATTCGCTTTAATTTTCTGCTCTCCGATCGATAATGGTGGGTTACTCGCTACCTTTTTCTAATTTATCGATACTATTTCAGGATATTTTCATTGCTGGGAGTGAAACTTCTTCAACAGCAATGGGCTGGGCAATGTCAGAAATGCTGAAAAACCCAAGTGTGATAGAAAGGGCACAAGCAGAGGTAAGAGAAGTCTTTGGCAAACGAAAAGTTGTTGATGAAACAGGTCTTCATGAGTTAAAGTTCTTGCAATCTGTAATCAAAGAGACCTTGAGACTGCACCCCTCTCTTCCTCTATTACTTCCAAGGGAAAGCAGAGAGCAGTGTGACATTAACGGATATCAGATACCTGCGAAGACCAAAGTTATTGTTAACGCATGGGCAATTAGCCGAGATCCTAGACATTGGCACGATGCAGAGAGATTTTACCCGGAGAGATTCCTTGATAGCAGCGTTGATTACAAGGGGACAAATTTCGAGTACATTCCATTTGGTGCTGGGAGAAGGATATGTCCCGGGATAGCTTTTGCTCTAGCTAATATTGAGCTGCCACTAGCACAGTTGCTGTACCATTTCGAATGGAAACTCCCGAACGGATTGAAGCATGAAGGACTAGACATGACTGAGGCCTTCGGCTCTACAGCTGGGAGAAAACATGAACTGTGCTTGATTCCTGTTGCGTATCATTCATCTCATGTAGGATGACAAGGAAGTAACAAGTTCCAAGCCCATACTGCCCAGATTTGGGTTAGAATATGTATTCGAGTTGTAATGCAGCGCATTTTATGTACTTATAAGGAACTTTCTTTGTTTCGCATTTACTATCTTGATTGAATCAGAGAAAAAGTTTGTCAACCATCGGCTCGGAGTATGTAGAAGCGGTGATCATTCTCTATGCTGCTGATATGGGGTGAGGCAAGTTTTAGCAGATGATCTGACATGAATTAGCACTTGCTTATGGAAATATTCACACAACGATGATAGAATGCCACCAAGTTAATAGTAGCAGTAGTCGTTCCCGCTAATAAGTCCAATATATTTCGATAGTGTAGAATATGCCCTTTGTCCCAACCGTCCTCCACGTCCATCGTCGTCCCACCACTATTAGTTCTTGCCAAACACCACCGTCGCATCGCCTTTGCATTAAATATTAATATTGCGGCCTCACCCCCAAAATTGATGGGAATTTTGTTGTCAAGCATATCTTTAGTTGGGGGAGTGAAGCCACCAAGTTTGTGGCATGAAATTCACCGGTATGGAGAGAATTTCTCTTTTATGTGAAAAGGAGATAAATCTCTCTCTCTCATGAAAAATTTAAATACACGCTAAAATTTATAGAGTCGTTCGAAACAGAGTGGGAGCTCTACGGAACTATGATCGAACACTTGCCAACCAAAACTCTTCGAATCTCATTATTAAGAAGAAAGTTGAGCATTGTGTTTGCAACGATCATTGAAGTTTGAAAAATGAATCAAGCTAATTTAGCGCTCGAATGTCATCATTCTTTTGAGATCAAGTCAGAAATTCAACGCCGTAATTAGTGTAAAAATTCACAAGAAACTGTGTAAGTATGCTCTTCTCTCACTTAAGCTTTCTCCTTGATTTGTGTGCTCTGTTTGGCTTTGGTAGTGGATTACCTTTGGCTGTATTACATTTTTTCTTCTACTTTTCTATGCTGACAGGAGGTCCACTCCATTGTCCATAATCAGATAGTATTTTCATTGCTGTATAAATTTACACATACCAGAACACCGCAATTGACTATTCGATGGCCGAAGCTGTGACTGTATTTATCTAGCAAATATTGCAAAGGCAAGTCTGCTAAGAGTGTAACTTGGGTGGGTTACTCGATCCAAGAAAAGTCATCTACTTTTAAGCTCAACGTGTTTTAATCTAAAAAACAATTGAATTAATTGGGTTAGGTTGAATTTAGTGGGTTTTAATGGGTTGATCAAAATAAAATAAGAAGTTGTTTTATTTAAACAAATAATATATATAGTGGTGGTGGCCAGCTGGCAACCACCCCTAGCGGCGCGGCCTGCAGTGCAATGGCAAGTGGTGGTAGCCAAAAATTGATTTTTTATTCAAAAGAATTTTAAAAGCTAAACCCAAGATAACTCCCTATATTATTCATGATGATGAATGTTACAATCTTTGTGGATGATAGATATTATAAAGTATACTAATATAGTACATCTTCCATAAAGACTTTAAAGTCTATTACAATCTTTGTCTTGATAGGTAGAAAATATTGTATTGTCCGGATTCAAGGATCATGACCATTTAAAAGCCAAATTCAAGATAACTCTATTATAAACTCAAGCCATCCTAACCCATTACGTAATTACGCAGGTCGAGTTGGGTAAAAACTCACTTTTTTTAGGTTGGATTGGTTAAACCTATAAAAGTCCAACCCAAGTTACAGCCCTAAAGTCTGTTGTTGCTAAGCTAAGCCAAGGATATTCTCACTTGTTGCAACTAAACGAGTTTTCAGAATTTTCTATGTAAGGACAAACATCCAAGAACGATTTTTGCAAAAGGCCATTGCCTAGAAGAATCTTCTTGAGCGAATTAAGAACTTTATCTTGATTGGTAGAAAATATAGCATGGTTCCGAATCAAGGATCCTCACCATTCAAGACTATTGAATATATAGTATTGTACAGTGTTTCATTGCCTTCTTTAGTCTTTCCTCGTATAACTTTGATTCCCTGATCCAAATGGTCCGTGCAATATTCACTCCTTAATCCAGTTAGAAGAAACAAATGAAGAAAGATTACAGAGCAAAAATCTTCAAAAGATTTGCGTTGCCAAAGTATGAAAGATCATTTCGCAGTCCAATTTGGATCCCTGTTGTATACAAAAGTGTCTCTAAAGAGTATCTGACGACAAAAGATCAAACTAAATGCACGTTGCCATCAGTAACGAGAAATGACTCCATAAAATCTTCTGTCATCTCTCGCTAAAGCCGATGTAGCAACAAAAGCACCTCTGTCATATCATATGGACCCTGCGAATGCCATTGCTACTTCTACCGGTGACATTCTACTGAAAGTAGTTCTTTTTTCTCCTGATAGCACGACAGGGAGTCGACCACTTTGCTTCCTTCCACCAGTACCCCATGAACAGGATAACTCGGGCGTGCCTGGGTTTAAGATGGGTTATTTTGTCTCTAGTAGCTTGTATAAGGAATCCTCCTCCTAATGTCACTTTTGCAGACAACCAAACAACAGCCTCCCACTGAAAGAGGTAACATTTTAATAAGAAAAGAAGGAAGAGGAGGAGGTTGAAGCTTGACTAGTAACAGGAAGAGATTGAAGCTTGGCACTGTCAGAGGACTTTCGAGTCTTCCTTGATTGTTTTCTAGTTTAAAACTTTTGGGTATTCTACAAATTTGTAATTGCGATGTATTTGTCGTTAGTTTCAATTATAACTTTGAGATAAATCTATGAGAATGATGCTCATAATATTGTCAAACTTGTCGGTATAAAGATCGACTTCAAGTGTTACGGTGTCTATAATTATATTGAGTTGCTGAGTATAAAAAAAGACTCAATGTGTATAATATGTGAGCTTTTGAAATTGACTGCATGCCAAATTAAAGATATGGGATCTGCGAATGACTGTTTCTTACAAATTACACCTTAATGGTTTGGAAATTTAATTGTTGGTTACCATTCGTTAATCAAGGATAGTTGTCTTCTAGTAAGTCTTAATCAGACCAAAAAACTAGAAATCGAGATACCAGGTAATCCTGTGAAAAAGTAAGGTTAACTTATCGTGAACCTATGTATAATTTTGTCAAAGTACTATACAATGGATTAATACCCGTAATAATCAATATGGTGATTTGAAGTAGGCTAAAGCATTGTCGGAATATTTTCTAAATTGAAAACCTTACGCACTTCACAAACTTGCAATTACTCCTTTTTGTGCGTCATTAAGTAATACGTGTTTTTTTTAATATTTATCCTTCTCATATTTTTTGTAATTCTATTTCCCTCTCAACATTTGATCTTCCACAACCTGTTTTTCTGTCTCGTGACTCACATTCTTGCCTCCTCTCTCATTCTATCTCTAAGAGTAGAATGAAAAACTCATAAAATATGACTCATATCCTAAATAAACGTACAAGTAAAAAAACGATCAATTAATTAGGGACGGATAGGGTATACGATATTTTTGTCGTGCATTACAACTATATTTTTGCACAAACTTGCAATTACGATGTTTTTGTTGTTCCTCACGGTGTTATCAAATGTTTTAGAGCTGCACTTCTTCTTTTTCGGCTTCAAACTTGTCGGCACAAATTAGTGGTATGGCGTAATTTAATTGCATCACGTTACTAAATAAGGAAAAGACTCGAAGTGGTGACCTCTGATGAGCTGATTAAAAGCATAATAATAAGTACCGCATAATCTTTTTCTTCATGTGTGCTTCTAGTTAATTACAAAGTCCTTCATTTGGCAATATTTTTGGCAACATATACAGTGAGCAAAATCTAGAGTAGGCCAGTCTATTGACATTGGGCCCTCAAAAAAAAAAAAGGCTTAACTAATGAGCCAACAGTGTGGAAATAAATATGTTCGGCGATAAGTTCTCATAAATTTGAGCAATAGCAGCAAAATATTTCAAGTGACAAAAAAAACGTCAATAAAAAAAGCACTACACTTTGTAGTACAACGGAGGATTCGTATTCCTATATTGCTGAAATAAAAAATGTTCTACGTGCACGAGTCTAGATGCCTTTTATGTGGTCAAGTTACAACAGTGGCACAAATTTTTTGTGATAGTCATAATCATTAAGGGACCGTTTGAGATTGATTCACATAAGCAATTTTTAAATAGATTATAATTATTTTTTAAATGAACTTTAGCTATGTCAAACAAGATTAGCTTTAAGCAAATGATATTTGGATAAAGTGTATGGCAATCAATTCACCGTGGCAAAATAACCAAAAATGTTTAGCGTTTTAATAAAAGATGCTAAAGGTCTTTGTCATCAATAGGGATATTTTGGCACGTTACTTGGTCAAACCTAATTACTTGATCAAAGAAAAAACATAAAATCGCTTTCTTGAACTTAAATAAAAGAACAATACGTAGACAAGTGTCTCCATATAACCAAAAATGATGAAAGAATAAACTCTATTAGAATTGGTTAATTATTAATGGGAAAACGAATATGTGCGTCACCATAGGTAAGATGCCTGTGGTGCACCCAAAATGGCGCCGTTTTGGGTTTGGGTAAAAACTAAGGCTAGGTTTGACAAAAAAAATTTGGCTATTTTTTTTTTCAGTTTTAAAAACTAAAAAAAAAAAAAAAGGAGCGTTTGGTAACCATTTTTTTTTTCAATTTTAAAAACCAGTTTTTAAACTGAAGAGTAAAAAAAAAAAAAAACTCCTGTAACTGATTTTTTTTCACTTTTGGTTTTTTTTTCTTAGACCACGACCACCACCCTCCCACCGCCGGCAGCCACCTGAGGCGACCACCGTCGGAGACTGCTGGCAGCCACCTCCGCACCTCCGGCTGCCGGCGACCACCTCCGGCCGCCAGAGACTACCGGCAGCCACCTCCGGCCGCCGGTGACCACCGCCGGAGATTGCCTGCTGCCACCTCCGGCCGCCGGCGACCACCGCCGGAGACTGTCGGCAGCCACCTCCGGCCGCCAGCGACTGCCGGCAGCCACCTCCGGCCGCCAGCCACCACCACCACCACTACACCCCACCACCGCCACCGCAAACCACCAAAAAAAAAAGTCAAAATAAAAAGGGTTACCAAACACCAAAAAAAAAACTCAAAAAAAAAGGGGGTTATCAAACAACCACTTGTTTTTATAAAAAAAATTAAGCTGCTCTTTAAAAACTGAAAAAAAAAAAAAAAAATTTGTCAAACGAACTCTTAAAACTCTCGTGTTTGCTGGTCTTCTTCTCTCCTTGTCAATTTCTTGCTAGACTTGTGCACATAGCGAAGCTTATTTTTTTTTTTTTTTGAATTCAGGTAAGAACCCTACCTGCTGTATAAGCCAACATCCAAGTACAACCATTTTACAAACCTAGCAATATAAACAGAAGAGCCAGATACATAACCTATCACACTAGTTATTTACAACGACCCAAATGCCCAACCCACCCTATGGCGGCCGATGCACTGCCACTTCCTCACGAGGTCGCAAAATAGCCTGGCCACTTGGAGCCTGCCAATTCATGGATACTGGGGGGTACCATCTTCCGGCAACACGAGCTAATCTTCGGGCTTTAGCTAGACCGTGCTGACCCGCCACACTCAAGGAGCAAAACTGAGTGTCATCCAACCTATAATACAAGTCAAAAAGGGCTGGGGAACTTATTGTGGTCAGATCATCCTTCCCTGACAACTGTTGAAACAAAGAAGCATCATTAGTAAATAACTTAAGACTAAAAAAATTATTAGTCAAAGCCCAGTAAATAGTATAAGCAAGAGCAAGCACAGATGCCACAGATCGATCGGTACAACATAGTGCACGTGCAAAGGACCCTACGTAACGGTCATTCGCGTCAACTGCCTCCATACCAATACCCAGACATAGTCTCTCAGGTACCCAAACCAAACTAAAGTATAAACAGATGGTCGTGCTTGCCGCATCAGGAGACCCGTGAGAGGAGAGAATAATAGGCCTGCGTGACCCCAGCTGCGGTTGCCCTGTCTAGATGTTTGATCTTGCCCCCTTGCTTTGCTGTCCCCGGGTTTGTGAGAACACAGTCCAGGCCGCAGAATTCGACTGCGTCATGCGGTTAGTATGAGCAATAACACTGCTTGGAATAAATCTGCCTGCTTGGAACACTGATTGATTGCGTGCTAGCCAGATGGCCCAAAGAGTCCAAGCCAGGATCTCAAAACCCTGTACAGGATGGGTACATGCATTGAAAGGTGTAGAAAGCCATCCAACCAGCCACTCCGATAAGGATACGTCTTGATTGTTCAAGCGGAGACCGAGGTATCCGCCAAACCAGACTGGCCTCACCACCTCACAATAGAGAAATAGATGGGAGGCGGACTCCTCAGAAAACAGATATAATGGACATTTGATGGTAGTCTCGATATTCCTGTGTCGTAACCCAACCCGCATCGGCAGGCGGTCCCACAAACATAACCATAAAAACGTAAGAAGTTTGTGAGGGAGCTTAAGTTTCCATAGACGCCGCCACACTATCAACGAGATGGTAGGAAAGGTGATAGAGCTGCAGCCTTCTGATGCCAATAGCTTATAAGCCGAGCCAACGGTAAATTCACCATGAGCCAAAGGTGCCCAATACCATTGTTCTAGATACCCGTATGGCGACAAATATAAGCTTCGGATGGTCTGAACTACCTGCCCCGGAAGATGTGCCGCGAGTGTATTGTGTATCCACCCATTTTGAGGATCCAGTACATCTGCTACTGTCCAGTGGAGTGTCTGCGCAGAACGTAGCGGCTTAAGCGACTGAGTTGAATATTCGGGTACCCAATTGACCTCCCAAAAACTAAAAGAAGAGGACATGGTAGGCTGGCGCCATAGTCCTTTAAGAAGGAGATCTCGTCCAAAAAGCAACCCTTTCCAGCTTTACGAGCTCCTTTGGTCAGACTTGGAATCTAAAAGATTTGCTCGTTGACAATATTTACCTAAGAGCACTTGGCTGAGTAAGCTGTGTGGATTTTAAAGCATGCGCCCACCTACTTTAGCAAGAAGTGCTTGATTCATCCATTGAGTGTTATGCATGCCCAGTCCGCCCTGACAGTGGGGTTGACACAAATGTTTCCAACTAATCCAGTGAAGGTGCCCTCCTGAGGTTGTGCCAGACCAAAAGAAATTAGCAAGAATGGAGTGAACTGCCTGGCAAAAGTGTCCCGATAATCTAATGACCGACATATAATGACTAAGCATAGGCCAGACTACAGCTTTAATCAACGTTAAGCGGCCTGCACGACTAAGGAAAAAACTTGTCCACCCTGGGCATCGTTGCCTGATTCTCGGTTCAATAACCCCGCCAAAATATCTTTCTTGTTATCTGTCCAGTCTAAGTGGATCCCCAGATATTTGCCTGATCCCGAACTTAACGGGACTTTGAACTTTTGTCTTGCAAACTTGAGTGGAGGACAGAAGCAGAGAATACAAATTGCACGAGCTCTATATCAGGATGCAGATATTTATTTATTTGATGATCCTTTCAGTGCTGTGGATGCTCATACTGGAAGCCATCTCTTCAAGGTACCTTTACCGTTCTACTCTTAATTATTTTACTAAGATTATGAAATTTGAAACTGGTATTCTTATTGGATGGGAAACTCGGTGACAGTTATGACTGCAAGTATATTTTTGCTTACAATTGCTCCAAAAACATGCTAGGGTACTTGTTGTCATTAATGTAGAAACGAAGCGTCGTTTCTGCTTGTTTTCGGAATGCTAGTTCTTCTGTCTAATATCCTCCTCCTAATGTCACTTTTGCAGACAACCAAACAACAGTCTCCCACTGAAAGAGGTAGTTAACATTTTAATAAGAAAAGAAAGAAGAGGAGGAGGTTGAAGCTTGACTAGTAACAGGAAGAGATTGAAGCTTGGCACTATCAGAGGACTTTGAGTCTTCCTTTATTTTTTTTCTAGTTGAAAACTTTTGGGTATTCCACATGACTTGCAATTATGATGTTTTTGTTGTTAGCTAGCATTATGATTTTTAGACAAACCTATGGAAAAAGTTGCTCACAATATCGTCAGATGTTGTTTTAAATTTCCTTTTTTTTTTTTTTCCGTTTGGCGACAAAGTCGTCGGTATAAAGGTCGACTTCAAGTGGTACAGTTTCTTTAATCTCATTGCGTTGACGAGCAACAAAAAAAGACTCAAAGTGTATAGCGTGTGAGCTTTCAAAATTGACTGCATAACAAATTAAAGATATTAAATCTACTCATGATCTTTTTCTACAAATTACAGCTTAATGGTTTATGGATGTGTTGTTGGTTACTATTCGTTGACCGAGGGTAGTCGTCTTCTAAGTCTTAACCACACCAAAAAACTAGAGGCCGAGATATCAAATAATGGAAAAATAAAGTTAACTTATTGTTGACGTATGTATAAGTCGTCAAAGTAAATATACAATAGACTGATACAAGTAATTAATATGGTCATTTAAAGTAGGCTAAAGCACTATTGGATTGTTTTGTAGTGAAAAACCTCACGGTATTTTACATACTTGCAATTACTATACTTTTGTTGTGCATTACAAGTATACTTTTGCACAAACTTGCAATTACGATGTTTTTGTTTTTGCTCACAGTGATGCTTTTAAAGTTGTATTTTTTTCTCGCTCAGCGTCAAACTTGTCGGCGTAAAGATCAACTTCAAGTAATACAACGTGCTTTAATTCCGTTTCATTGATGAATAATAGAAAATGACTCAGAGCGTATAACGCGTAAACTTTTAAAAAAATGACTGCATTACAAGTGGTACACCGTGCTTCAATTGCTTTGCGTTGCTAAAGCATTGTTGGATGGTGACCTTTGATGAGCTAATTAAAAGCATAAATACCGCATTATTTGTTCTTCATGTGTGCCCTTGTCGAACACGTGCCTCTAGTCTAAAGGTCCTTCGTTTGGCTAGAGGCCAGTCTATTGACATTTGGCCACAAAGAAAATGATCAAGTGACGAGCCAAGATTGTGGAAATATTTGCGGACCGAGAAAGCTATAGTTTGTACATGTCCTGAACTCGTTCATTATCGCTTGGATAAGAATCTTTTGGTGTAGTGCTTGGATAAGAATCTTTTGGTGCAGCGCATATTTCTGACGCAACATAAAATTATTGCTAAATATTTCTCAGCGTGAATTTTTATGAATTTTAGCAACAGCAACAGCAACATATTTCGAGTGATAAAAAAGTCAGTAAACTAGTCACTATACTCTGCAGTACAACAGATGATTCGCATTCCTTTACTGCTAAAATCAAAATTACTCTTCGTGCACGAGTCTAGAAACTTTTTACGTGGTCAAGTTACAACGGTGGCACAATTTTTTTTGTAATATTCGCGATATATAAACATCAAGGGATTATTTGAAATTGATTCTCAAAAGTAATTTTTTAATTAAATTATAATTAGTTTTTAAAATCAACTTGAAGCAATTGATATTTGGATAGAGTGTATGACAATCAATTCCATGGTGACAAAATAACCACAAAATTAAGTGTTTGAATAAAAGATGTCAAAAGTCAATTAATAGGGATGTTTTGATACGTTACTTGGTCAAACCTAATTATGAAAAATAATTGATTCGTAATCCATATTTTGTGGACGGTGATTTAATTAAAATTTTAAGTTTAAAGAGTCGAGTTAATCAGTTTTATATCTTTGTCAACACCTAACAACTTTATCAATTCAGATTTAATCAGGTTTGATGATTTCATAATCAATCCAAACAAGACTCCTAGAATGGTAAAGAAGTAAGAAGGTTACCTTCATTTTTTACACTCAGCAACAAACATGTTTCTTGCCCGTGGCAATAAAACTAGGCATGTCACCGGAAACTGCCATTAAACTTTAAATTTGTAGCAAATATATGTCAATTCAATTATTGTCATTCAAACGCGGATATAAAATCTCGGCGATATTTGGGGCCCAAACAACGTTTTCGCTTAGTAGCTATCTTACTCCAATGTAGGAAATTGGAACATAAAGTTACTTCAATGAAGCTAGTTTCAACTATTATGGAACATATATTACCAAAACAAAACTATCATTATCATGGAATAAATAATATATCAACAGCATTACAGCCTGTAGCCTATGAATCCACCATGTCATCCGTCCCTGCAAACAAAAAGTTACTAATTTTAATTTTGAACCCAAAAAGAAAAAGAAAGAAAAGGCATGAAAACTCTTCAGCCCAACATTAAAAAAGGAATGAGCTCGTGCATCCAAAGAAGGACCTTTGAGGATTAAAGTAATGAAAATTTGACCATTTTATCGCAATAATTGAATATTGAAGGTAAATTCGAAAAGGTGTTGTATTAAAAAGGATTAAAAAGCTGCAAATTTTTTTTTAAGAAAACGTTTTTCCTGGTCATCGTTGGTCAAATCATAGAAACTATTCAGAGTTGTTTTTTTTTTTTTTTTTTTCCACTTTGGACAAAAATCCTAGTAATTATGTTTGTTGAATAACGATTTAATGCGTTTATCACATAACGTAATGGGTTCGGAAACATACCGTACGAAATCTCCGAATTTCGACGTAGGATCCTTGTTGTTACGAGCCTCCAACACACTTGATCTTTTTCGCAGGTACGAAAACGGCTACTAGAGTCGAATTCTTCGTCCACGAACCAAATCCTAGAGTTTGGTGATTGCTCTAGAGAGAGTGCTATAGAGAGATTATTACTATGACTTCTAATTTATTGGGATATCTCTAACCTCTATATAGAGATATAATTAGAGACTGGCTTTACCTCAAACTCTTAGGAGATAAAGATGTATTTACCTCAAACACTTAGGAGATAAATATCCTCTAATTAACTGTAATTATCCAGACTAACAAATACATATTATCTGTTAGTGGGCGGATAATGGCTCCATTGACCCAATTTATTAACAGCTCCCACTCGCCCACACACAGGGCAAATAAATCGTACAGTTCCTCTTTATCTCTCGTCCACTCATCTCCTCATACAGGAAATGGAACATGCGACCTACGAGAAAGGATGTCCAGTTGAGGAGTATTGTATTAAGTCATCACCAAACTAACACAATACATCACTCCAATAAATCTCATATGTACCCCAGATAGTTCAACTACACCAGATTAAACACTCTCAAATCCCTCGTAATGAGCAGTGTTAGACCTCTCATATGTTATGTATTCATGACTCATATCGAAACGAAAATCGACAAAGTGGCCCGGGCTATGAATCACACAACATGGTGTAATATTGAACTTTCTTCCCAAAGCCATCATGTCATTCCAATTAGACCCAACCGCTTTCCTAGACATGCCCCGCGAGACCGCATCATCCATGATCCAAGGGTACATGCTAAAGTAGCGACATTGAGTATCTTCTTCATGACATAGTCTAAGGTGAGAAGGGTACTACATAGGATCAAAAGCATTTCGATCCAAGTGGCTCACACAGTGACGAAGCAGGGATTCATTCATCACTCCCACTGTCGATCTGCATTTAGCACATGCAGTATGATTTGCATGCTATGGTGTAACCCGCAAGGGCGTGTCACATAAATGTATAATAAAATACGCCATACGAATCTGAGTCTAGTCGCTGTACAAGAGCCTAACCTGAGTTTTTCAGCCTAGTCACTCTCATAGTGCCTGTCTGAAATCTCACATTCGGCTATAAACAGGCTACATAGAGTTGTGGAGATACTCTATGATCGACCTACATTTTTAGGTCTCATCTTAGCTCCAACTAAGGCGACATGTTTGCATTACAAACTGTATCATCTTATTCGCCCACTTGGCGCATAAGACAATTATGTCTCATCTTGCTCACTATCTTAGCGCCAAGGTGAATTACCCGTGTGAGTGGATTAATTCGATCCTGGTGACACTCTCAATAAGGATGCATATGTAATCACAAAGATTATCTATTCATTCCAAAATAAACTCAAATCAAGGAACGAAAATTTAATATAATAAATTTCAAGCACATAAGATGCCATAAACATATCAAAACCTACGGAGTCCCATACTCCTAATGTGAGAAAGGAAAACATCTCTAGCAATGGGCTTGGTCAAAGGATCAGTCACCATTCTGCCAGTAGGTATATGCTTCGTAGACACCTCTTCTTGCGCAACTAAAGCTCTAATCACTACAAGAAAAAGGGACTTTAGCGACCGCGCCTGGCGGTCGCTAAAGACCCCTACGCGGTCGCTAACGGGCTTTAGCGACCGCGTTAGCGCGGTCGCTAGAGCCCAGGTCGCTAAATTTTAGCGACCGCATTTTTATTTCGGTCGCTAAATTTAGCGACCGCGTTGACTATATTTAGCGACCGCTAAAGGCGGTCGCTAAATATTTATTAATTTAACAATTATGTTTTTAATTATTTTTTATTAAATATTTAGCGACCGCGATTGGCGGTCGCTACATAATTTAATTTTTTTTTTAAAAAAATTTAAATAAATTATATTTATATGTTTAGCGACCGCGACCTGCGGTCGCTAAATATTTTTTTTATTTTTTTAAAAAAATAAATTAAAAGATTTAGCGACCGCGTTTGTTTAATTTAGCGACCGTATATTGCGCTCGCAAAACCTGGGTTTGCAAAAAAAAAATCAGGTCAGGTAAGCTGTCCAAAACCTGTACACAAAACCTGTCGCAAAACTAATATCAATTCCAATCCAATCCAATCGATCCAAAAACTAATTTAGCCTCTGTTGAAACGGTTTTGAATGAATGCGTTGAAAGCTTTCAACGCATTCATTCAAAACCGTTTTACCTCCTGTCCCGCATTCATTCAAATAGCTACTCACATTCATCAAAGTATAGATAAACGTTAAAATATGCATTAAAATAATAGAATTCATTCAGTTAAATACCGATGATCAATTCAAAACAAGAAAATAACATTCATGGCAGATGAACCTAACCAAACCCCTATCTAAATCACTCGGGATCAGAACAACCAGCCCCGTCATCATCTTCTTCATTCCTCGATGATGAAGGCAAGTTTGATCCAACAACATCTTCATCGCCCCGGGGGTCACCGGCACTGAGATCATTTGTATTGCCCTGCACAAAGCCATACAAATGATTCAACATCATATATCTAATCAAGATCACATATAGAGCACAAAATACAGCAGGATATTGAGAAAATTTATAGTACATGTAATTTGGGGTCCTTTATAATTACATAACCATCACCGAGCAACATCCTAATGCGCGCATCAAACATTGTATTGAAGCAGTCTGCCAACTTCCCAGCCATAGTCGTCGCGTCTGCCCGAGGACCGGTACAACTCGTCTCGCCTGACGATGATGGTCTGTTTGCTAACAACGCTCGAGCGGACTGACGAGGGTGGCCGAGTATACGGTCCTTCCTAGGACCCCCAGTCGCGTCTGACCATAACGACATATCGTCCACGGTCTGGCTGGGAGTTGGCCTGAACTCTCTCTCTAAATGAACTCTCTCTCTAAATGAACTCTGTATAAGAAAACAACAAAAATGTTAGAGAAATTCTACTGGCCACAATCGCAAAAAATGCAATAGGAATAAAAACGTATTGCTTCGTTACGTGCTCACCGCAAACTGCTCGGCGCTCTCCGACACCCACTTCCCATCACTATTCTGGTGTGTGCGCTGAAAATGGTGGAGCTTCGTAGGGGGCCTCCTGTCAGGGTCCTCCTCTGTCAACCTCAGCTCGTGCACGGCAAATGGACGGGAACCAGCACTGTGCTTCATCTTCTTCTCGCTTTGAGTCATCTCCGTGCCTCGCTCACTCAGCTTCGCCCAGTCTGGAGTACTCCAATGCGACACCAGCTCCCCCCACATGGTTCTGGAGAAGTACTCGGGATTGTGGTCCCTGGTCATAGATATATCTGTCGTACCCGCCCGAGCTAGCGCCCACCTTCTCGCATTCAGCATCCATTTCTTGTAGTTCTCGGCACAATGCAACTCCCACGCCTGCCTCCCGAGTTCTCGCTCACTGTCCGACTCAAATGTGAAATAGTCCTGAACATAATTCAACACAATTAAAAAACACAGTTAGCAAGAAAAATTCAGCGATAATGTACTTCTAAAACCGCAAAAGTAAAGCATATAAAAAATTCTGCGCTCTTTACCAAAAACTTCCCCCAAATAAGCTCTTTGTCTGAGTTCGTCCACATCCCCCACGTCGCATAAGGCTGTGGGAGGTGAGCCTTGATAATAGGACCGATCTTGGTCCTAACACAATCATCAACAAAACTAATTACAAGAAATAACAGAGAGATACATCAATCCCAATATAAGTGCATATTACAATAGACTTGAGATTTGAAAATTAAATACATACTAGTTGTTTCGGACATGAGCAGTAATCCTCTGCGCCGATGTGGCTGGAAGAGGTATTCCACGGGTGATAGCTCGCGGTACAGATGAACTAGACACTGCAGATGATGAAAAAAGAAATCATTATATTTATATATATTGCAAGTAATTGATTTCAATCCGACACAAAACTAATATCGTCTCACCATGGCCTGAAGCAACTGATGACGATGACGGCTGCTCAGTAGTAGTCGCATCACCAATCCTAGGGAGGGGGGCTGACTGTGCCGAATTAGCTCCGCGACGGCCACCTCCACGACCTCGGGCTGCACTGGATCTCGGCATATCTACAATGTAGTTCGCCCGAATAATAAACAACTTAAGTGCAAAACTTAGTATGCTAACAATGTGGCACTGCCGACTATAAAAGACAACCCAAATTAAATAGTCAACCACCATCAATTAATAACCAATTCAATGTAAATAATAAACAGGCATGTCTAAAAGTACATTGACCTCATATTTTTTATTCTACACAGTCAATCACTATCACTAATAGACAACAGAACGTCTTCCTCCTCGTCGTCATCTTCGTCCCCTTGATCTTCATCGTCTTCTTCTTCGTCATCAACGTCTTCCTCAGTATCGTCATCGTCGTCATCGTCATCACCATCATCATCACGGATGGCTTCGACATCGACCTCTTCTCCAGCATGGCCTAAATCGCAAAGAGGCTCATCGATAACATCGTTATTGTCCTGAAGTGGTATCACTGTGGGAGCATCATCCTCTTGGTACATCTCAACGAACACATCATCATCAACAAAGCCTCTTTTGGTCTTGATAACCGTATGCCAATTTGGATCCTTCCTTGTCACACCCTTTGCATAGAAGACCTGCGTTGCCTGAGCTGCAAATACAAATGGTTCGTAGGATCCGAGCCTTGACCTCATATTAACGTCTACATTCCCATGTCGACTAACTCGAATACCAGCTGTAATGTCAAACCATTTGCACCTGAACATTACCAGTCGAATACCGCTGTCATAATAGTCTAGTTCAACAACCTCCTCCAACTGCCCATAAAAATCACGTTCGCTATCATTATAACAGTCACCTTTAATCAAAACTCCACTGTTTTGGGTTTGTTTAGTAAGGTCAACTTCCATCGTGTTACACCTAAATCCATTGACAATGTACCCTTTATGACATGACACTAGTCTACTTGGGCCAGCAACAAGCAACTTGAGACGGACATCAACTCCATCATGGACGGTCTACAACAACAAACAATTTGCACAGAGTATTAGCTTATTACATGCGGTCTATATTAGAAATGAACTGTAGGTTTTAGAACTTACGCGCTGTCGGAACCACTCAGGGAACGCGTTGTTTCGCAATTTTTCAAGTTGTCCATCTGATATCCCAGGGTTTGCTAATAACGCTTCCTTATCGTATTCACTGCATGTTATATGGCATCGTCGTTATATTATGTTAGTAAATACTATGAGAATGAAGGTATCTACGCAACTACTTACACTATGAATGGTGCAACTTCAGTGCAATTCATGAGAGCGTACAATGTTGCGGCAATATACTCCTCCTCGGATAGATATCGACAGCTACTTGCTCCAAGTGCACGACCAAGATGCTTGAATATGGAAAGATGCTCATCGAATTCTGTGTCGACACTATTGTCATTGCGACCAAGTCGATTCATCTTTGTATCAACATCAGTCTCAAAGTAAAGGGAATAGAAGTTGGTAAGCTCCTCAAGGATGTAAGCCTCTGCAATTGAACCTTCAACCCGGGCTTTGTTTCGCACCTTTTTCTTAAGGTCAAACATATACCTATGTAAGAAATAAGGATTGATTTCAGTAATCAACGCACGTGTGCAAGTATGAAATACAATTTAAAGATGGATGGGTGACATCACCTCTCAAATGGATACATCCAACGATACTGCACAGGTCCGCCCACTCTAGCCTCATATGCTAAGTGAATGGTCAAATCTTAGTTGCAGGAAACTCCTAATATGGTGACGTTTCTCTCTCGGGAACTCGCTTTTGCGATCCCAAGTTAGGAGCTCCATGGGATCTCGTCCCAAGCCAATATGGGAACTCGATCCCGTTAGCTGGATAGAGATGCATGGAACAAGTGAGAGAATACTTGAAAATCAAACCCTTTTCAACTCATTACTTGTTTCTCTCTTCCTTCAAGTCCTTAAAGCCTCTTTGTCTGTTGTTGTTGGCTATGTAAACTATACTAAAAAAGTGATAATACTCTTTACGTATTTATTTATTCAAGCCGCTCCCAACCTCAGATTCTTCTTGGTGCTTACGCTCCCCCGCCCCCGTTTCCGCTCCCGCTCCCGCCCCCGCCCCCGCTTTGTGCAACTAAGGGTCAAATGCTCCATCGAGTCAAAGAAGGACGGGGGAAAGATTTTCTCTAACTTGCACACTGTCTCAACAATGTTTTTCTCAAGAATCTTAACATCACTCTCTCGGAGCACCTTTGGGCACAAATCCCTGAAGAAATGACTAAGTTCAGTCAATGCTTCATTTACTGGTTTCGGCAAGAGGTCACGAAAGACAATTGGTATAAATCTTTCCATGAATACATGACAATCGTGACTCTTTAGACCATAAAACCTACAATCTGCAAGGTTGCAACAGCGTGATATATTAGATGCATAGCCATCTGGCAGCTTCAACAGTTTAACCCACTCGCACACCTGTTGTATCTGCTTTTTATCCAATGTATATACTGCTTTCGGCAAAACCAGCTTACCATTAACCATTTGTGGATGCAATTCACGCCGTATACCCATCACCTGCATATCTCTGCGTGCTTTTAAGTGATCCTTTGATTTGCCCTTGACATTCATGACTGTATTAAACACATTTTCGAAAACATTTTTCTCAGTGTGCATAACATCGAGATTGTTGCGCAGAAGGAGGGTCGGCCAATAAGGCAGCTCCCAAAAGATGCACATTTTCTTCCAGTTGTGTTTTTTTCCAAAGCCATGAAGTTTTAGACTAGCACCACACTTTCCAAATGGTACCGCATCCATGTCAAGGTCCTTTACGCACATATACACTTCCTCGCCAGACAATCTGTCACGTGTTTCTACGCGACGCTCCACAGTTTTATCAAACTTATCTTTTTGCCTTCGAAATGGGTGATTAGGCGGTAAGAATTGTCTGTGACACCCCCAAAAGGAAGGCTTCCCCCTGTGCTTTAAGGTGAAAGCCTTACTCACTTCCATACAATAAGGACATGCCAAACTACCGTGTGTACTCCACCCACACAACATACCGTATGCAGGGAAGTCATTGATAGTCCACATGACTGCTGCCCTCAAGTTGAAGTTCTGTTTAAAAGATGCATCAAATGCTGGGGCTCTAACTTCTCACAAATTTTTAATTCATCGATCAACGGCCGCAAGTACACGTCTATATTTCTACCCGGGCTCGTAGGTCCAGGAATGAGTAATGATAAAAACATGAATTGTTTCTTCATACACATGTCCGGAGGAAGGTTATATGGGACAATGATCACAGGCCACGTAGAGTAGGGTGTGCTAGAGTGCCCAAAAGGATTAAACCCATCGGTAGCGAGCCCAAGTCGCACATTTCGAACTTCTTCAGCAAAAGATGGGTGTCGATAATCAAAATCCTTCCATGCCTCTCCATCAGCAGGGTGTCTTAATAAATCAGAAACTTTGCTGCGGACGTGGCTATGCCATCTCATGTGCTCTGCCGTTTTAGAAGAATAGTACAACCTTTGAAGCCTTTGTGTCAGCGGGAAGTACCGCAATATCTTTCATGCTATCTTTCTTTTATTCCCACTGGTTTGTTTATATCTTGCGTGGCCACAAACCGGATACTCGCTCAAGTCATTGTTCTCCTTCCAAAATAAGACACAATCATTATTGCAAGCATCTATCTTCTGGTACCCCAAACCAAGTTTCATCATCATTTTCTTAGCACTATAGTACGTGTCAGGCAACTTCTCATCCTCTGGCAACATTTCTTTATTAAGCTTCAAAAAAGCATCAAAACCCCTATCACTTAGACCATGCTCAGACTTTAAGTGTAGCATCCTTGTCACAGCAGATAACTTGGTGTGCTTTGTACTTCCATTCCATATTGGCTCCTCAGAGTCTTGTAACAATTTATAAAAATTTTGTGCGCTCGGGTTTGGCTCTTCTTCCACATTAGGGTTACCATCGTTAAAATAGTTATCCCAATTAATCTCACTAGGCCCAGCTTCCATTACCATATGTTGATACTGGGAAAATCCCGGATCTCTAGGACTGTACTGTCTGAACTCAGCGGTGACCTCAGTGGGCACCCTCAGAATTGGTTCCCCGTGCTGAGTCCAATTCGTATAGTTACTCATAAAACCTCTACGGAACAGATCAAAACTTACATCGTCGGGGGTTTTCCAAATTAACAGTTGACAATCATTGCACAGACATTTAATCGTGCCGTCATCCACAAACTCCTGTTGATTCAAAGCAAATAGAATAAACCCGTTCACTCCCTGTCTAAACTCTTCTGATACCCCAATCCCACTTGGAGCAATCCTCCTTCGCATCCAACTTCTATCCACTGACATGATATATATCTCTCACTGCCTGGTAAACCTATACAAGTCGAGTTCAAAATTAACCTTCAATTTGAAAAATATATATTGAGTAGTCACTTACAAGTGAGTGTTAATCAGGGTTAAGTAAGGATGATTAGGGCTAAGTAGGGCATATTAGAGCTAAGTAGTGTTGATTAGTGTTAATCTAGGTAGCACGGACACGGACACTGCGTCTGATACCGACACCGACCGGGACACCGCAGAGAGGTGCCTGACACGTGTTCAGCAGGTGCCGGTGAGGTGTCGGTAGGTGTCGGGCACCATACCTCGACTCATTTAAAGTGTCGATGCTAATCAGTGTTAATTAGCCCTAATCAGGGGTAATCAGGATTAATTAGGGTCTAGGGATAATTAGGGCTAATTATTACTAATTAGGGCAATTTAGTGTTAAGTAGCGCTTATTAGTGCTAATTAGGGTTATTTAGTGTCCATTAGTGTTATTTAGGACTAATCAGTGCAAATTAGTCCTAATTAGAGCTATTAGTGTTAATTAGAGCTGATTAGTGCTAATTAGGGCTATTTAGTTCCGTCAGTGTTAGTTATGGCTAATTAGGGCTGATTATTGCTAATTAGGAATAATTAGGGGTACTCAGTGTTAAGTAGGCCTGATTAGCATAATTATTGTCAATTAGCCCTAATCAGGGATAATTAGGGCAGATTAGCATAATCAGGGGTGATTAGTGCTAATCTAGGTAGCACAGACACGGACACTGTGTCCGACACCAACATCGACCGGGACATCGCAAAGAGGTGTCGGACACGTGTCCGAAGGTGCTGGTGAGGTGTCGGGGTGTCGGTAGTTGTCGGACACCATACCTAGACTCATATAAAGTGTCGGTACTGCATAGGTGCTAATTAGGGCTAATCAGTGTCAATCACTGTTAATTAAGGATAATCAACGCTGATTAGTACTAATTAGGGCTATTTAGGCCTATTTAGGGCTGATTAGTGCTAATTATACCTAATTAGGGCTTTTTAGTGTTCATCAGTGTTAATTATGGCTAATCAGGGGTGATTAGTGCTAATTAGGAATGTAGGCCGAAGGTCGAGTTGTGGTTGTTTTTTTTTTTTTTTGGTTGGAATTGAGGTTTTTATTGGTGATTATTTAGGATCCCTTTAACTGTTGGCTTGAAGCTGATTAATGGCTTGGCTAACCAAAGAACATGTTTATTTTCCTCCAATAGAACCAACTAATATGCATGTTACTGTGCCACCACAAAAAAGACAGGGCTTCGTGTGTCTATCAATTTTGTGTGCAAGGACAGTCATTGTGTAATGAATAATGATCAATAAATATGGTCCTCTTGCATACCTTTTTTCTTTTTTTTCTAGATATTTATTGCCTTTGCACAGTCTTATAAGTAGAGAAATGTACTCATTCTACTTGAATTCGTTCTAGATATTGTTGTTACATGACTGCGAACTTCTGAAGTTTGTCCCTTTAGCTTCTATGTTTCGTTCAGGCATTGTTCTGCTTACGCATAGACCTGCCTACTTTGAGAGTTCAAACACAGTGTTAGTTTGGTAGTTTTTAGGTTTTCGACTGGAATGTTTGTCTTGTGTATAGAATGAGCAGCCTTTAAGACTGGTCGTATATTTCATCATCACCAAATTGGCTTGAAGTGTCTCAACCGCCTCAATCGTCAAGGAGCATAGCACGAGAATTGGAGTGAATAAAGTATTTAATTCACTCTATTATGTACAGATTTTTCTATTATTTGATGCACCACGGTTCATCTAAATAATTCCAATTCTACTGCTTGAAAAAACCAACAGGTGAATCTCATTATAGGAATTATAACAAAGGGACAGAGAGAGAGAGAGAGAGCGGAATATACTGGAGTGATAGGGACTCCAAGCATGGCAACTAATGGTTTGAGACACTGATTCACATAGTTACCAATGGCGAAGATTCGCCCCATTTACATTTTGTACTTATATGTGTAATATTCTGGAAATAAGTTATGCTAAAATGCTGGGCCTGTAATGTATTTTCTTGGAGACGATTGTCAGAGGGTTCTGTTCCAGTATTCAAGCCTGAATTGACTGCAATTCTTGTCTCATTTATATCTACAGATTGGCATACTAGTTTTCACTTCGTCTCGTTCAGTGTGATGAGAAGGTTTTGTAATCTGTGAACGATGTAGCTCTTGCATGCCCATATGATTCATTATGAAACCATTGAGCTTTTGCTCTTTAATTTGAGTAGCTTTAACTTCACATAGCTACCAATGGCGAAGATTCGCCACTTCCCTGCACCCTCTAATGACTGTTCCAATGGTCCTGTGACTTGCCTATGGGCCCAACACACCTCTCAAACCAATCCAAAGACCAGGCAGATATAGTTTTATTCACTACATCCAAGGCAAATCTTATGTATTTAGGCCAATGGATATAAAGGAATTACATGTTGTGCAGGGAGGGGGAAGAGGTTTGAAGTACTGAGTTGGGTCAGGCTTAGTCTTAGGCTAATCTAATTATGTGTTCGCTTTGACATCTTAGCTCGGCTTAGGCTCTAGATTTTTGTCCATGGAGGGGGAGTCAGGACTTAAGATTGAAGGACCTTCAACAAAAACTTACTTGTACCAGCATTATTGAACTAATTTTGGGATTGGGCATCTCACTTTTCTCTCCAGTTAGCAGATAGTTAGTTACCTCTTATAAATCCATTTCGGAATTCATTTTTGATGCTATGTTTTTCTAATTTTCATTTTTGAAATTGTTTGTGCTTTACATGTTGGGTAATGTTGGTATTCAGGGTCGTAATTGCTAGAGCGGTGAGGAACACACTGAAGAAGCAAAGGTAAGCCGAATAATTATTGAACCTGATACAACTTGTTTACTCGATTAAAATCCATGTGGTTATGATCTCAAGAGTTTTCTCTTAATGTATATCAATAAATGCTTTACCACTTATGATAAGGAGTTGGCTGAGTGTGATTTGGTTATGAAATTGGCTTGAAGTGACAGACGGTGCATGTTTCGAGACAACAAGCCAAGCACATAGATGTATGCTCTGCTTTGAGGAAATTCTACCCAAAACAATACTGATGCTCTCATTTTCTTCTCTACAACTCAAGCCATCGTTGTACTGCAAGTCCATCTCTCTTTATCTCCATAAATTGATTAAGAAAACCCACCCACTTCAAGATTCATGGCCCTGCCTTTTGTTTGGGGTTCCTGCTTGTACCTGCTTCCTCATTTGTTCATACACCCTATTTGCCCTCGAGTAGGATACAAACATTAATACATGTGGTCCACAGATTTTGTAATCGTTACTATCTTTGGCTATTACAGTGGGTTTTAAATATGCTTTTTAGTAGATCTATAATTCAATCTGGTTATTCAATTTTGTGACATCATTGCCGTCGTCATGAGAGAGAAATAGTTACAAGATATCTTGTCACTGGATATCAACCCAAGTCAATTGGGAGGGTTATTTAGTGACAACATGCAGTTCTAGTGACAACTTTTTAGAACATTAAGTGACAAAAAAATTGTCACCAAATGTGATGAAAAAGTGACAACTTTAATGTTGTCACACGGCTTTAAGTTTTTGTGACAACTTGTTTGATGTCGTCACTTATAGTCTTTAGTGACGGGCCTATAGAGACAACTACCGTGACAACAAATTTTCGTCACTATACCAATCAGTGACAACTTTGCATTTTTTTGTGATAACTTTCGTTGTCACTAATTACCAATTTTCTTGTAGTGAGTGTAGATTAACACTAATTAGAATTAATTAGTGTTAATTAGGGCTAATCAGTGGCGGAACCAAAATTTCACCTAATGGAAGATGAACCTTATTAACTTAATTAACCTATGGCAGATGAACCTAATTTCAACCCATCATGTCATGTTTCATTTTTTAATTAACCTAATTTCAACCCACCATTTAACTAAATCACATATCCGATATCTCAATCCAATTGGGTCCCATCCTCCATCAACAATCTCAATTCTCAAATGCTCAATGCACATTTAACAACCTAAAATCATCAACAGTCTTAATTATCAAATGTACAACCAACAACCTAAAATTTTAATAAAATAATCAATGGGCAAATAATTGTTCAAAATGCACATATCCAATATCTCAATCCAATTGGGTCCCATTCTCCATCAACCATCTCAATTCTCAAAAGTTAAATCCATAATTAACAAGTCAGACCAAGGACAATTACACAAATCAAACATCTCAATTGATCATTTTCGACATCACAAACTCAGATTACACAAATCTGGCCATCACAAATCAAACATCTCAATTCTAGGGAAGACAATGGCAGAAAGCATATGACAATTAATCATAGGCTTCAGAAGAATTAAATGAAACACAATGGCAGAAAGCATATTCCCGAAAGCAACATAAACTGACATTTTTATCGTTTCACTTCTTTAGGTTGTTGAAGTGACACCAACAATAATTTATCTAACTAGATTTAACTAAATTGTTATTTAACCAATAAAATTAGTTCATCCACATACAAGTTTTGTACATAGATTTCAATTAAATAGATTTAGCAATGGATGTACCTTAATGCCTCAAACAACTTGTATGTGGCCGAACTAATTAACATCGTGGAGTAAAATTGTTGTTTAAACCATAAAAAATACAAAACATTCCACATTAGAGAAACAACTTGCATCTTTATTGGCCCAGGGTCACCACCGCCAGTTAATAATGATAAGCGGAAACATCAAACGCCTTACGCTTTTAGTGCAATTGCTAGCCAAAGTTGCACCAGTCATTCATGAGTAGCAACTTTTACCCCTTTTGCACATTTCCTCAAATTTTTGTAGAGGAAGTAAGTTTCAAAATAACAAAAAATAAACTGGGAAGATGCATCTTCTATTGTTCGATTTCCTGCCCTTAATGCAGCATTTTCTATTGCTTACAGGATCAACAAATTGCAAGAGCACCTTCACGTCCCCATCGTGATTATAAAGAAGAGAGTCAAGATGTTCCAAAGTTAGGCAATAAGCAATTTGGTGAAGTTTCTTCGGATACAATTGAAGGTGATAGTAGTAGGAGCAACCAGCCAGCTAGGTGGGGATAACACTACGGATCAATCATAGGACTAATGGTTCGACATTCGGCAAGTTTTGAGACGTACTTATCATTATTCTTTTCCTTTTAGTTTTTGTTCTTTTCCTGTACTCTCCATTTCCTAGTATAAGTTAATTTCCATTTTGTTACATGATCTGTCTTATACATAAATGAGATGCATTTGTATAAAATCAAATTATTCATTCGTTAATTATTCTACTAACTAAACTGATTGGTTGATGCTTTTGCTTCTGAGACCTAACTGTAATCTCTGTATATATCCTATACTCCGTACTGGTTTCAATTAGATGAAGAAACATGATCTTTTTTGCATTTTCTATATATGGTTTTCAGTTGCTAGTCTTTTTCAACCTTCAGTTGGTTGTCTCAAGGCATATGCCCACTGCAGATTCGTTGCTTTGCACACATGGGTACCCATCCACATCAAGGCTTCACATGACCCACCAAGGCTAGCATAGATTATGCATTGGCACCACATTTTTCTACTCCAACATTGGATGGGTTGTAGACTTATGGCAAGTGGACCCTTTAGCCAGCTAATTTTGTGCCATCGACCCTTGTTGCAAGCTGGGCAGGCATGCGTGTTACAGATTGGAACTGGGGTCTTATGGGTTTTGATTTGGACATCAATACCAGGACATGGTTGTACCAATAGAGCTGAATAGGGGTGACACTTGGGTGGATTGGTGTCGAAAACAAGCATACATACATCATAATGTAACACATGCTGATAAGAAGTTTAAACCAAATAGATCGAGTTGAGCTACCTGGGTTTCACCTTGGGAATGGACAAAGAGCAACCTTGAGGAAGAGATGTAGGAGATTGACAAAGCGCAACCTTCGGCGGCGGCGTCGTGGTCGCAGCGGCAGCGTCGTGGTCGCAGCTACGTCGTCGGCGGCGGGTGTGGATTAATTAGGGCAGAAAGACGGAAGAGATGTAGGAGATTGACAAAGCGCAACCTTCGGCGGCGGCGTCGTGGTCACAGCGGCAGCGTCGTGGTCGCAGCTACGTCGTCGGCGGCTGGTGTGGATCAATTAGGGCAGAAAGACAGAGAAAGAGAGAGAGAGAGAGAGAGAAAATAATAGGGGTTTTTATATAGCACATTTAGCGACCGCTATATCAGTCGCTAAATGCAGTCGCTAAATTTAGTGACCGCATTTAGCGACCGATATAGCGGTCGCTAAATGTGCTGCCATTTTTTTGTTTGGCCCCGCCATTTTTTTGCTATACTTAGCGACCGCTTTTTTTGTCAGTCGCTAAAGATCAATTTAGCGACCGCCATAGAAAGCGGTCGCTAATCGCGGTCGCTAAAGCCATTAATTCTTGTAGTGAATGAAGTGATAACAAAGGCCTATGTGTTTGGCCTTTCCATGATATTTGGGGTCCTTTACAAAATCTAGGGCAACTGTATTTTCACAGTGAACAGCGACAGCCTCATCTCTATGAGCTGTAACCCCTAGAGCTTGTATGAATGACCTCAATCAAACAGCTTCCTGGACTGCTGCTTAACAAGCAACATACTTCGACTCCATCGTGGATAGGGCGATGCAAGACTTTTTCTTGCTGCACTAAGAGATAGCTTCACTTGAAGTGGATATGTGCTTATCTCTATTAGCGCCCCAATCCTCTCAGTCTCAAGTCTCCACCATGATAACACAGGACGAGATCAGCGGTTCCACGCAGGTATCGAAGGATCCTCTTCACCGCATTCCAATGAGCGGGTCCAGGATTACTCTGATAATGACTCACCATTTCAACGGCATAGCAGATGTCTGGACGCGTACACAGCATAGCGTACATCAGACTTTTTACTACAGTCGCGTAAGGCACTTTGGACATCCGATTCTTTTTCTCATCATTCTTTGGGCATTGGTCTGTTGTTAAAGTACATGCCTTGTCCATTGGAGTGTCTATGGGTTTTGAGTTATGCATACGAAATCGTTCAATGACTTTCTTGATGTATGTTTCTTGAGACAAACTAAGAAGTCTCTTTGAACGATCACGTATGATTTTAACCCCGAGCACATAATTAGCTTCTCCCATGTCTCTTATCTCAAAAGTTGAGGACAACCACTGCTTAGTGGTGACAATGGAACTCATGTCATTCCCAGCTAAAATAATATCATCCACATACAAAGAAAGGATTAGAATATTTTTCTTGGATCATTTTACGTAAACGCAATGGTCTTGTTCAATCATTTCAAAACCTATAGAGGTAATGGCATGATGAAACCTAAAGTACCACTGCCTAGACGATTGTTTGAGACCATATATATAGAACGTTTGAGACGGAAAACTTTGCGCTCATGTCCTTTGACTTCAAAACCCTCGAGTTGAGCCATATAAATCTCTTCGTCTAGTTCTCCATTGAGAAACGCAGCCTTAACATCCATATGAAAAGGTTCTAAATCCTGTTGGACGACAATAGCTAGGATCAAGCGAATTGAAGCAAATCTCACCACTGGGGAGAAAGTGTCTTCATAGTCCACACCCCGCAGTTGGGTATAGCCTTTCGCCACAAGACATGCCTTATACTTGTCAATTGACCTATCTGCCTTGCACTTGACTTTTAAAACCCACTTGTTTCCAATAGTCTTGCGCCCTGGCGGAAGGTCAATCAACTCCCAGACCTGATTCTTTTCCATTGAGCTCAACTCATCCTTCATTGCAGCCATCCACTCATTACTAGCAGATGAAGATAAGGCTTCTTCCACCGAAGTAGACTCATCTTCATCACTTGGAGTGCACATAAGAATTTCTCCGTCAATCTCAAAACGACGACGTGGAACTCTTCCTCGTGCACCTCTACGCAGTTGAGAATCTTGTTGACCTAATGGTTCTTGTGGTGTGCTCCCACTATCTGGGATACTCCCACTAGGTTGAAGGTCACTTACACTATCTTCAGCGACAACCGGATGAGGAACTAATTCTCCACCTTCGCTTGAAGATGGTAAAGTGGGTTCAACCTCCTCTAACTCATAGAGGTCAAGATTCTTACTCGCATCTCCAATGCTAGGAAAATCACTCTCTATGAAATCGACATCACGAGACTCTATTTCAGTCCTTCCACCATTTGGATGTTCACCATACATCACATAGCCTTTAGAGTTTTCAGAATACCTTAGAAAGATACTCTTCTTTGCTCTAGGCCCTAGTTTCCCATACTTATGAGAAGTACTGTGAACATAACCTGCTGAGCCCCATGGGAGCAAGTTATCCAAATTTGGCTTTTGGTCATTCCGAAGCTCATAAGGGGTAGATTTGACTGACTGTGAAGGCACACGATTAAGCATATAGGCTGCAGTCAAAAGGGCATCCCCCCAAAAAGATATCGGAAGGTTTGCTTGCGCCATCATAGACCTAACCATGTCTAACAATGTTATATTCCTTCTTTCCGCAACACCATTTTGTTGTGGAGTATTAGGAATAGTAAGTTGCCTGCGTATCCCCTTTTCCTCACAAAACTTTTTGAAGTGATCTGACAAATATTCGCGTCCCCGGTCAGTGCGAAGAGTTTTAAAATTCTTCTCTTTCTGATTCTCAACCTCAACCTCTGCTACAAAGCGTTTGAAACAGTCCAAAGCTTCATATCGGTGAGATATCAGATACACATAACCATATCGCGTATAATCGTCTATCAGTGTAAGGAAATAAGAGGCGCCATGGCGTGCCTTTACACTCATAGGTCCACATATGTCATAGTGAACTAGCTCAAGTGATTAAGTTACTCTCACAGCCTTTCCAAAAGGCTTCCTGCATGCTTTACCGGCCAAACAAGCCTCACAAGTTTGTAGATTGACTTTTGCGAGTGGGCCTAAAAAGCCTTCTCTAGCCAAACGAGTCATTCTATCTTGGCCTATGTGGCCCAGCCTCGCATGCCAGGTGGTAGAATCATTCATAATATTATCATACACAACATAAAAATAAGAGGACTAAGAATCAATTAAATTCAATTAAAAAAGACTATCCATGCGAAACCATGTCCGAACAAAACATCATCCAAAAAGATGTCCAACTTATTACCTCTAAAAATAAAGAGAAAACATCAGCACTTGCCGTTTGCATTGTGCGAACCCCTTTGCGTTTCTTCATTTTCCCTTCCTTTGGCGCAGAAGTGCTAGTCTCGCCTTTCTTACTTTGTCTTCCACGCTTGCCATTTGCATTGCGCGATCCCTCTTGGGTGACATAAGTAAGAATCTTGTCAGCGTCTCGAGTCTTAGCCTCAAGGATGACATGAAATATATGAAACATCAGAAAAGTTCTTGATGTTTTCACTATGGGTCAATATCTGTTTCATATTGGTCCATGAGGCAGGAAGAGACCTTATGACAGCTCTAACTTGCTGCTCATCTGTGAGCGCATGTCCAGTATCCCTCAGCTTACCAATCATATTGGACATCACCCTTAGATGCTCACTCATGGTATCCTAGGGTCTTTTGTGTACTCCTCAAACTTGATCACAAGGCTACGAAGCCGCGTAGTTGAGGTTCCACCAAAAGAGAACTTGAGCTGCTCCCATAAAGCTTTGCAAGTTGGAAGTTCATCGAACTGCCCAATTAGATCATTTTGCAAGCTGCTCAACAAGGTGTAGCGCGCACTACGATCTTTCTGATTCCACTTCTGGTAGGCAGTGTGGTCTCTTAGGGGTTGCGCCTCAGTTGCCGCGACCATCTCCTTGGTCAAGTGCTCCTCGAGCTCTTGTTCATTCAGCATGAATTTCATCTTTTTGTGCCAAACGTCATAATTATCTCCGTTAAGTTTCTCACCCTTAACGAGATCAGCTATGACATTTTTGGTGGCCATTATATTCACTACATTAGATTGCGTAAGGAAAAAGACATTAATTATGCATCATTCTATTTATTTCAAAAAATCCAAATGAGAAACATAATCCTTCCTCACATCATGAAATCGAAAATCTGCTAAGCTCGTAATCATCTCCCATGTATGTGAGTTGGGAAAAATATTTTTCAAGTAATTTTTCGCAATAAATTTCATCATCATTTAAGCCACAATATAATAAATCATCCACGTGATAATTTAGAACAATATAAAATTGCACCATGCAATTAAATGTGCAAGGACTCCATTGAGCCCTATTGGCATTCTAATAACTTATGCTAAGAAAATTCTGGTTTGAATAATATGCGTGCGAAATTACATCCCCGTACAAGACTTTCTGGAAAAATACATGGAAATAATAGATTACTTCATCTTTGAGAATCCTACTGCAAACAACTCCAATAAAACAAATGGAGATGCTGCACAACACATTATTCTCAAAAGAATTTTCTTAAAACAAAATTAAACACATTAAGCATAAGTTTCTTTAGAATGCCAATCTAATATCCATCCATTTATCCTAAAACTAACATGCTCAAATAACAAGTTAAAGGGCAATAAAATTGATGAATATGCCACATTCTCCTTCCAAGGAAAACGGGCGACAAGGCCTTGAAAAATAAATTGTTTAATAAGTGTGGGCTTACCAAAAAAACCCAACAAATATACCTTAAAAGTATATTTAAACTATAACAAAAATCAAGGCAATCATGTAACAAATAAGACAGAATTTATCTATGTCATATAAATGTCCAAAAATATTTATTGCTACCCACAAAGTGCAAAAAATAATATTTACGCATTATTATTTTTTTTTTTTTTGGAAACCACAAAAGTACCACAAAAAATACTCACAAATAACCAAAAAATGAGAGATAATTTTAAAAAAATGGCAAACAGTAAATTTACCCCTAATATACCCTCTGAAATTAAATAAAATTTTTTGTGTGTATAAAACAAATTTTTAAAGCTAATTTCTCTAGAAAAAGTCATTTAAAAATTAAACATAACACACACAGATGGTATAGAAGTAAATTTAACACCACAGAAAAACTTAAAAAGGAAAGCCAAACCACCACTCGTCGGTGGTGAGAACAACGCAGCCCAAAAAACAGCATCACGCGCCTACACGCGCCACCGTGCGCTTGAAAAAGCTTCTGATTTTTTTTTTGGCTGGTGCGTGGCATACGCGCGCGCACGTGGGAGCGCGTGAGTCATGCTTGACGACGCGGCTGTTCGCGCGTCCGGCGCGTGGTCGGCTGACTGGCGCGTGACTCGCACGTGCGGCGCGGCTTGGCTAGTGGAGCGCATCTGCGGCTCGGCTTGGGCGCGTGGAGTGAGTGAAGATACTGTTCATCTTCTTCTTTAAAAAATCCTAATTCTCCGGCCGCCGCCATGCCGCGATGCAAACTTTTGAAAGCCATATCTCTCTCGTTTTTAAGCCAAATAATGCGTACGATATATCGGAAAGCTTATGCGACATAGATTAATTATGTACCAATCGATCATGATAAAAAACAGAATATCATGCTCCGAATTTGAGTCCCAAAATTCAAAAAAACCACAGTTTTCTTGAAAAATAAAATCGTGATTTTTCACAAATCATGCATCAAATAATCACGAAAATTTATGGAGTTCATTCTCAACTATAGGAGAACAAAAGCATATAATTATTTTTCAGAAAATATGCTCAATAAATTTCGAATTTTTGTAATGGGTCTCGTTCATGTATTCGGAAAAAAATGCAACATGCACATAACTTATTCTAGCACGTTAAAGGCGAATCAACAAGTAATCATGCTCTGATACCAATGTTGAATAACGATTTAATGCGCTTATCACATAACGTAATGGGTTCGGAAACATACCGTACGAAGTCTCCGAATTCCGACGTAGGATCCTTGTTGTTACGAGCTTCCAACACGCTTGATCTTTTTCGCAGGTACGAAAACGGCTACTAGAGTCGAATTCTTCGTCCACGAACCAAATCCTAGAGTTTGGTGATTGCTCTAGAGAGAGTGCTATAGAGAGAGATTATTACTATGACTTCTAATTTATTGGGATATCTCTAATCTCTATATAGAGATATAATTAGAGACTGGATTTACCTCAAACTCTTAGGAGATAAAGATGTATTTACCTCAAACACTTAGGAGATAAATATCCTCTAATTAACTGTAATTATCCAGACTAACAAATACACATTATCTGTTAGTGGGCGGATAATGGGTCCATTGACCCAATTTATTAACAATGTTATTAACAAAAATGTAATACAAGTTAAAATATATTTATCAAAAAAAATATATGATACAGTTTCTTAATAGCGCATATTCAAACAAAGAGCGACACAAATTCAAACTTGTTGATAAAACCAAGAATGGTAAAAGAATAAATTCAATGTAGGTTCGTTTGATCATTGATGGTTCAATCATTCAAGCATTTTCCTTGTTAATTTCTTGCTACTTTTGTGCACATAGTCAAGCTTGAATTATTGAACCATCATGTTGTCAGGAATAAGTTCCAGCCTCAAGTGCTCTTGTGCTTTACCCATTCTACCATTGGAAAACACCAAAAGAATCAAAACGCAGGTAGCTCTCAAATTTTACGGTTATAACAAGCAAAGCGTATTTTAACACAGAATTTTGACTCCAGAGTCACTAGCGAACATCTATTCACCTATCTTAAAGTACTTGTCCTGTTTTTTATTTATCGATGTTAAATTTTTAACGCCTATCCATAGTAAGACAATTATTTCAAGTGTGTAGCTCTAACATGTTTGTCAAGAAGTTGATCGATTCATCGCTATTAAGCTTTTAACGACCGGTCATAGTACACCAGTAACGACCGGTCATAGTACACAAACCTTTCTGTTTTGTCCACTTGGTCTTCTCCGGTCCCCTGTGTATTTCTCTCTCCGTCAGCAGGGAGTCTTGCGCAATACGTTTATCCGTGCCCAAGGAATCCACTTTTGAGTTACTAGTTCTCAACTACAATTCAATTATATCTTCAACATAACACCTAAAAGTCGCACACACGGATAAGGTAACATGTAACCTTTTCTGAGTAGCCTTTAGTTCAAGAATCCTGACATGCCCAACTCACACACATAGCCCAAACCCTCCACAAGTTATGGAGCTTTTTTAAGAAACAAAGAAGGGTATGTCAGTTCTTTCGTCTAATTCCTACTCAGTGATGCAAGTAAGCAGTGATTTCCTCCTTAAACCCACTTTCCTACGTGGGTTTTCTGGCTCATTACATTTAGTTTTGTTAATTGTTCTGTTTCTTTCATGGGTATTCAAGAAACTAAGGGCTCATGGCAATGAAGGTGCGAAGAGAAGTGTTAGGAACAAAGGGTTCTTGTATTACAAGCAGACCTTATTTTGTTGCTTGGGGTTGTCAATTTTTAATTTTGCTATTTGTTTCTTGAACCACTTTTACTGGTATAGAAATGGTTGGTCAGAGGAAAAGATTGCGACTTTGTTGGACTCTGTACTAAGAACACTTACTTGGTTAGCGGTCTCTGTTTACTTGCACAGCCAATTCTTGAACCCAAGTGAACATAGGTATCCATTCGTGGTAAGGGTCTGGTGGGGATTTTTCTTGTCAATTTCTTGCTATTGCCTTGTTATAGACACTGTTTATTACAAGAGGCACCAAATTTTCCAAATTCAATTCTTGGTGTCTGATGTTGTCTCTACGGTGATGGGGTTGTTCTTCTGTTATGTGGGGTATACTAGTAAGGTTGAGGGTGAAGATACCCTTCTTCAGGAGCCCCTCTTGAATGGTAACACCAGAGAATCCAAACAGTCAAATGGGGGTGAAAAGTCCCTGACCCCTTACTCCAATGCTAGTCTGTTTAGTATCCTTACTTTCTCTTGGATGGGTCCTTTGATTGCTGTTGGCTACAAGAAAACTTTAGACCTTGAGGATGTTCCTCAGCTTGCCAGTGTGGATAGTGTAGAAGGTGCCTTCCCAATTTTGAGAGATAAATTGGAGTCTGATAGTGGCAGCAGTAGTAGAGTGACCACACTTGGGCTGGTGAAGGCATTGATATTCACCGCATGGAAGGAAATTCTATTGACAGCCTTCCTTTCACTTGTGTACACGTTGGCTTCCTACGTCGGCCCCTTCCTCATCGATACATTCGTTCAATACCTGAGTGGACGTCGAGAATTTGATAACGAAGGTTATCTTTTGGTATTGACATTCTTTGTTGCAAAGCTTGTCGAGTGCTTGGCACAGAGACACTGGTTCTTTAGGTCGCAGCAGGTTGGAATTAGAGCGCAGGCAGCCTTGGTTGCCTTGATCTACAACAAAGGTTTGACCCTTTCGTGTCAATCAAAGCAGGGTCACACTAGTGGGGAGATCATTAATTTTATGACTGTTGATGCCGAGAGGATTGACGAATTCAGTTGGTACATGCATGATTCATGGTTGATGCTCGTGCAGGTTGCCTTGGCATTGTTAATACTGTATAAAAATCTCGGGCTTGCCTCTATTGCTACATTTGTTGCTACTGTACTCGTAATGTTGGCAAATATTCCACTAGGCAGTTTGCAGGAGAAATATCAGGATAAGTTAATGAAATCTAAAGATTCAAGGATGAAGGCAACTTCTGAAATGTTGAGGAACATGAGGATTCTCAAGCTTCAGGGTTGGGAGATGAAGTTTTTGTCCAAAATTGTTGAGCTCAGGGAAACTGAGACAGGATGGTTGAGAAAGTTTGTGTACACATCAGCCATGACCAATTTTGTCTTCTGGGGTGCCCCTACATTCGTTGCTGTTGCCACTTTTGGTACATGTATTATTTTAGGGATTCCACTTGAATCAGGAAAGATATTGTCTGCGCTTGCAACATTTAGGATTCTTCAACAGCCTATTTACGTTCTTCCTGACACAATTTCGATGATAGCTCAGACCAAAGTTTCGCTTGACCGACTTGCCTCATTCTTTCGTCTTGATGACCTGCAGCCTGATGTTGTAGAGAAGCTTGCAAGAGGTAGTTCTGACATAGCAATCGAGATAGTTGATGGTAGGTTCTCCTGGGACATATCTTCCCCTAATCCAACGCTGAAAGAAATAAATATCAAAGTGTCTCATGGCATGAGGGTTGCTGTTTGTGGAACCGTTGGCTCAGGTAAGTCGAGCTTTCTGTCCTGTATACTGGGAGAAATGCCCAAACTTTCAGGGAATGTAAAGCTTAGCGGGACGAAAGCCTATGTTGCCCAGTCACCCTGGATACAGAGTGGGAAGATTGTAGATAACGTTCTGTTCGGTAAGGAAATTGACAAAGAAAGATACGACAAAGTTCTTGAAGCATGTTCCTTGAAGAAGGACCTGGAAATTCTCTCCTTCGGTGATCAGACAGTTATAGGAGAGAGGGGAATCAATTTGAGTGGAGGACAGAAGCAGAGAATACAAATTGCACGTGCTGTATATCAGGATGCAGATATTTATTTATTTGATGATCCTTTTAGTGCTGTGGATGCTCATACGGGAAGCCATCTCTTTAAGGTACCTGTGCCTTTCTACTCTTCATTATTTTACGAAGAATAGAAAATTTGAACTGACATTCTCAATTGGATAGGAAACTTGGTGGCAGTTATGACTCCAAGAATATTTATGCTTACTAAATATTGCTCCAAGAGCAAGTTAGGGTTCTTGTTGTCATTGTAGAAATGAAACGTCGCTTCTGCTTGTTTTCAGAGTGCTAATTCTTCTATCTAATTTGCTCGCATTGAGAAAAAACTTTCTTTTGCCTTCGCTTGAAGTCTAATCTTTGTACAACAGGAATGCTTATTGGGGCTTCTGGACTCAAAGACAGTGATTTACGTTACTCATCAAGTAGAGTTCTTGCCTGCTGCAGATCTCATCCTGGTGAGTTATTGACGTCTCTAATTTTTCGTAGCCTGTGCATTCATGGACACATCTCACCCCTATATATTGACCTTTTGATCAGGTTATGAAAGATGGAAGGATCACCCAAGCTGGAAAATACGATGATATACTTAAATCAGGAAGTGACTTTATGGAGCTTGTTGGTGCACATAAGGAAGCTTTATCAGCACTGGATTCTATAGATGCAGGGACACGGGAAGATAAGGGTGTGGAGAGTGTCACGAGTGTTGCGCAGAAAGAGGAGACCAGAAACGACGAAAATGGCAAAGAAGATGATATTATAGGGCCTAAAGGACAACTTGTCCAGGAGGAAGAAAGAGAGAAAGGTAAAGTTGGTTTCTCAGTCTACTGGAAATATATTACGACAGCATACGGAGGGACTCTTGTGCCCTTCATATTGTTAGCACAAGTTCTCTTTCAGCTATGTCAGATTGGAAGCAATTATTGGATGGCTTGGGCAACTCCCGTGTCAAAGGATGTGGCCCCTCCGGTGGGAAGTTCTACCCTCATAATTGTTTATGTAGCTTTGGCAATTGGAAGCTCTTTTTGCGTCCTTTGTAGATCCTTGCTTCTCGTGACTGCTGGGTACAAGACTGCAACACTACTGTTCAATAGAATGCATTTATGCATTTTCAGGGCTCCTATGTCTTTCTTTGATGCCACCCCAAGTGGAAGAATACTAAATAGAGTACGTCAATGCATTTGCCTTTGTTATTTTTTGTTAATGCTTTTGTTGCTGATTTTACATAACTTGGAATGTTGATTTTGAGAATTAAGAAGTGTACTAACTAATTTTTTTTCCCATTAAAGGCATCTACAGATCAAAGTGCAGTGGATTTGAACATTGCATTCCAAGTTGGTGCATTTGCCTTCTCAATGATACAGCTCCTGGGAATTATCGGCATTATGTCGCAAGTCGCGTGGCAGGTCTTCTTGGTTTTTGTTCCTGTGATTGGAATCTGCATCTGGTTACAGGTAACCGTAATTTTGCCTTATTAGAATCTCTAAATTAATGTGATAGCACCAGCATTGTCATGATCTCTTCGGATAGGGGGCTGTGTGTAGAAAATCATCTTACTTCCAGAGACAATTAATAGGACAACTTGTCAAACTGCCAATACTGATGTGTGAGTGTGACATGATTCATTTTAAGCAAAACTGTATTGTTGCACTTCTGATTTATTACGATCTTATAGATATTGAACTATGTGTACTTTATGACCTTGGCTTTTTCCGAGCATGTATCCACTTGCTTGCATAATTTTCAAATTTGAGGGTTGAATAGCAATTCATTTTGTCCTTGTTGTCTGTATCTGATTTTGGCATATTGAATCCTTGTCGTGGCAATTTCCAGTTTCAGTTCTCTTTTGGTGGTTTTATTTGTTTCCGATAGTCCTTGTGAAGTATTTCTTTACTTGTTTGCAATAAATTCTAGGGGAAGCATAGAAAACCAATGGATTCGCTAGTTGCCAATCATAAAAGTTCTGCCTATTGAAAATTGCAGCAATATTACATACCTTCAGCACGAGAACTGGCAAGGTTGGTTGGAGTTTGTAAAGCGCCAGTTATCCAGCATTTTGCTGAAACAATCTCAGGATCAACTACTATTAGGAGCTTTGATCAGGAATCAAGATTCAGGGAGACAAGTATGAAATTGATTGATGGATATTCTCGTCCAAAGTTCAATACTGCTGGTGCAATGGAATGGCTATGCTTTCGCCTGAATATGTTGTCTTCCGTCACATTTGCTTTTTCTTTGGTATTCATAATCTCCATTCCAGTGGGAACAATTGATCCAAGTAAGTGCGCCTCTGTATCATCTTTATCGCATTTTCTTTGCTGGCCAGAGCATGTTGAAAACTAAAAGACTCACTTTTGTGTGTGCCTGTGTTTGGGCGGTCCCTGCATGAAAATGAAGGCATTGCGGGCTTAGCAGTGACGTATGGGCTTAATCTGAACATGTTACAAGCTTCGGTCATACGGAACCTGTGCAATTTGGAGAACAAAATAATATCAGTTGAAAGAATATTTCAATATACTGCCATCCCTAGTGAGCCGCCACTTGTTATAGACTCAAATAGGCCGGAGCGTCACTGGCCATCACATGGAGAAATAGATATTTGTAGTCTACAGGTAATTTACATTTCATAAGGGTTTTTCTCAATGCCAAACGTGACTTCATGTAATTTATGGCCTTTAATTTCGTCATTTAAGCCATCTGCCTTCTTGTATTTAATGTTGTTGGTGATGGCCATAGGTTCGATATGCCCCACATATGCCACTTGTGTTACGAGGCCTTACATGTACATTCGGTGGAGGTACGAAGACTGGAATTGTAGGGAGAACTGGCAGTGGTAAATCAACCCTTATTCAGACTCTTTTCCGCATTGTCGAACCCGCAGCCGGCCATATTGTGATAGATGGTATCAACATCTGTTCTATTGGACTGCATGATTTACGATCTAGATTGAGCATCATTCCGCAAGATCCAACCATGTTTGAGGGAACCGTGCGAAGCAACCTTGATCCACTCGAAGAGTACTCAGACGAACAGATTTGGGAGGTGGGTTTTATTTGTTTTGGAATTTATTCTGGTTTCACGAAGAGATAGGAGGAACTCCATTATGTATATGTAACGTGCAAGTGTTGTTCAGACTGCTTAGCTGGCTGTTTTATTATTGCTTCAGGTTCTTGATAAGTGCCAGCTAGGAGATGAAGTAAGGAAGAAGGAAAGCAAGCTTGACTCTACAGGTTTTCCTCCATCCACTATCCTAAATTTGCAGGAGCCTCTTTGACCTGCAATATCATGCAAATTCTTATTTCTTTCTGTTCCTACAACTTTTGCAGTTAATGAGAACGGAGAGAACTGGAGCATGGGTCAAAGGCAACTGGTTTGCCTAGGGCGTGTGCTTCTCAAGAAAAGTAGGGTCTTGCGGCGTGATGGGGCTACTGCTTCAGTTGATACAGCTACAGACAATATGATTCAGCAAACCCTTCGGCAACACTTCACTGACTCTACAGTTGTAACCATTGCACATCGAATTACATCTGTGCTTGATAGTGACATGGTCCTACTGTTAGATCATGGTTTGTATGCTTTCTTAAGATATTCTATAATGCCTAGTATGTGGTCTTCCCGTATGGAACCTTGATGCTTATTAGATTCATTCAAAACAATTGGGTGCAGGACTTGTTAACGAATATGATTCTCCAGCAAAGTTGCTCGAGAACAAGTCGTCGTCGTTTGCGAGGCTTGTAGCAGAGTATAGTGTGAGATCAAATTCAAGCCTCGAAAATCTGGCAAACATTCGAATGTCTTGAACGGTATGTTGCATGATATTGGCGAAAAGGAGATGCCCAGAACATTTTTCCCCTGCTATTTGTAGTTAACTAATAGAAAGTGTGATATGCGATCTACTGCAAGTATTGTACACTGGTAGAACTAGCTGATAAGTGACTTCTTAGTTGCGATTGCCGACACAAATCATAAGTCAATAGTGACGACAGTATTACCTCTTCTAACGGCCTATTAAGATGAAGACTCATTACTGTTCTTGAGCTGAACCCAAGGAGTTTGGCATGTCAATCTTAACAGCAATTGCATGAACATGCTGGAACTGGACTTCCCAGAAGTACAGATAGATGCTTCGGTTAATCTGTTATGCCCAGCATCGCCCAGACCTCAGTGAGGAATAAGTTGGGAGTTGTTACAGCTCAAGTCTACAACATGCACTGCCCACCGGTTTGCTTCATCTGCCTGCAAGCACAGATGCCAGGAGTAGACTGCTAAAATTTTAGTCTATCCCATGGTTGGATGCTGGAGAAGAGGGTAGAAGTTTCCATTGTTGAATGTTGATTTGTTGTACACAACAATTTTCGTGATATGCCTAAATAAGAATCAAATATTGGACTCGTGGAACTCTCAACATAGTGAGAAGTTCATATGGTGATGCCAAACATTGTGCATCAAGCCAGCTATGAATGCAGGACTACAATAAAGCTTTTCTTTTACCGGTAACTCAGGTAAGGACGCGTGTTTTGTACGTTACATAGTGGTTCGAAGTAAAAATGGTGTAAACTTTGGTCAAAAGCACAATGTAAAATGATTAATACAAATATTATAATTAAGCCATAATAAGTAAATTAGTTATTAACTGTTAATCAAAGACTTTAAGTATGGCAATTTCATTAAACGAAACATGCTCTTACTCTCATACCTAAATTGTTAATGTCAATCATCATCAATATTTGTCACTTTTCGTTACATTAAGTTGTCGTTAAAGAAAATCTTGACTGTTCCATATTATATATTGTTATCCAATGGACACTGGCATTTTAATCAGTTTCAAACCTCTTCCATATGCGGATTGAAGCATGAAGGACTAGACATGACTGAGGTCTTCGGCTCTAGAGTTGGGAGAAAACATGATCTGTGCTTGATTCCTCTTGCATATCATTCTTCTCATGTTGGATGACAAGGAAGTAACATGTTGCAAATGTCCAGATTTTGGTAAGAATTTGTGTACGAATAGTATATGTTCAGACTTGAAATCCAAAGCATGTTATGTATAAGAAACTTTCTTTGTTTCGCATATCCTATCTTGATTGAATAAGAGAAAAAGTCCGTCAACCTTTGGCTCCGAGTACATAGAATATGCTGCTTATATGTTATATATGGTTTTTTAGCTAGTCTATGTAGTTACTTTATGGAGACACATATAGCGATGATGGAACGCCATAAGTTCGACAGTAGTGTAGGATATAGCCTTTATCCCAACCGTCATCCACATCCATCGCCATCCCACTAGTGTTAGTTCTTGCCAAACTCCACAGTCGCATTATCATTGCATTACTATTGCAGCCCCACCCCCCAAAATTGATGGGAATTTTGTTGTCAAGCAGATCTTTAGTCTATGGCGTATGGGGGAGTGAAGCCACCAAGTTTGTGGTATGAAATTCACCGGTTTGGAGAGAATTTCTCTCTTTATGTGAAAAGGAGACAAATCTCTCTCTCACACACAAATTTTAAATACATCTAAAACGGTACACAGTCATTCGAAACAGAGGAGAGCTCTGTAGAACTATGCTTGAAGACTTGTCAACCAAAATTCTTTGTGCTTCTGTTTCTGCTTTATCTTAGAACAGTAGTATAGTAGCATAGTGTGGTTCTTGAATCGAGCACTTTTAAAACT
>JAVXUO010001018.1:600000-789589 GCA_033065855.1 Escallonia rubra | reverse complement strand
CATTTAAAAATTAAACATAACACACACAGATGGTATAGAAGTAAATTTAACACCACAGAAAAACTTAAAAAGGAAAGCCAAACCACCACTCGTCGGTGGTGAGAACAACGCAGCCCAAAAAACAGCATCACGCGCCTACACGCGCCACCGTGCGCTTGAAAAAGCTTCTGATTTTTTTTTTGGCTGGTGCATGGCATACGCGCGCGCGTGGGAGCGCGTGAGTCATGTTGCTTGACGGCGCGCTGTCCGGCGCCGTGGTCGGCTGACTGGCGCGTGACTCGCACGTGCGGCGCGGCTTGGCTAGTGGAGCGCATCTGCGGCTCGGCTTGGGCGCGTGGAGTGAGTGAAGATACTGTTCATCTTCTTCTTTAAAAAATCCTAATTCTCCGGCCGCCGCCATGCCGCGATGCAAACTTTTGAAAGCCATATCTCTCTCGTTTTTAAGCCAAATAATGCGTACGATATATCGGAAAGCTTATGCGACATAGATTAATTATGTACCAATCGATCATGATAAAAAACAGAATATCATGCTCCGAATTTGAGTCCCAAAATTCAAAAAAACCACAGTTTTCTTGAAAAATAAAATCGTGATTTTTCACAAATCATGCATCAAATAATCACGAAAATTTATGGAGTTCATTCTCAACTATAGGAGAACAAAAGCATATAATTATTTTTCAGAAAACATGCTCAATAAATTTCGAATTTTTGTAATGGGTCTCGATCATGTATTCGGAAAAAAAAAACGCAACATGCACATAATTATTCTAGCATGTTAAAGGTGAATCAACAAGTAATCATGCTCTGATACCAATGTTGAATAACGATTTAATGCGCTTATCACATAACGTAATGGGTTCGGAAACATACCGTACGAAGTCTCCGAATTCCGACGTAGGATCCTTGTTGTTACGAGCTTCCAACACGCTTGATCTTTTTCGCAGGTACGAAAACGGCTACTAGAGTCGAATTCTTCGTCCACGAACCAAATCCTAGAGTTTGGTGATTGCTCTAGAGAGAGTGCTATAGAGAGAGATTATTACTATGACTTCTAATTTATTGAGTTATGTCTAAACTCTATATAGAGATATAATTAGAGACTGGATTTACCTCAAACTCTTAGGAGATAAAGATGTATTTACCTCAAACACTTAGGAGATAAATATCCTCTAATTAACTGTAATTATCCAGACTAACAAATACACATTATCTGTTAGTGGGCGGATAATGGGTCCATTGACCCAATTTATTAACAATGTTATTAACAAAAATGTAATACAAGTTAAAATATATTTATCAAAAAAAATATATGATACAGTTTCTTAATAGCGCATATTCAAACAAAGAGCGACACAAATTCAAACTTGTTGATAAAACCAAGAATGGTAAAAGAATAAATTCAATGTAGGTTCGTTTGATCATTGATGGTTCAATCATTCAAGCATTTTCCTTGTTAATTTCTTGCTACTTTTGTGCACATAGTCAAGCTTGAATTATTGAACCATCATGTTGTCAGGAATAAGTTCCAGCCTCAAGTGCTCTTGTGCTTTACCCATTCTACCATTGGAAAACACCAAAAGAATCAAAACGCAGGTAGCTCTCAAATTTTACGGTTATAACAAGCAAAGCGTATTTTAACACAGAATTTTGACTCCAGAGTCACTAGCGAACATCTATTCACCTATCTTAAAGTACTTGTCCTGTTTTTGATTTATCGACGTTAAAGTGTTAACGCCTATCCATAGTAAGACAATTATTTCAAGTGTGTAGCTCTAACATGTTTGTCAAGAAGTTGATCGATTCATCGCTATTAAGCTTTTAACGACCGGTCATAGTACACCAGTAACGACCGGTCATAGTACACAAACCTTTCTGTTTTGTCCACTTGGTCTTCTCCGGTCCCCTGTGTATTTCTCTCTCCGTCAGCAGGGAGTCTTGCGCAATACGTTTATCCGTGCCCAAGGAATCCACTTTTGAGTTACTAGTTCTCAACTACAATTCAATTATATCTTCAACATAACATCACACACAGACACACTCTCCCAAACTCCTATAAAAGTCGCACACACGGATAAGGTAACATGTAACCTTTTCTGAGTGGCCTTTAGTTCAAGAATCCTGACATGCCCAACTCACACACATAGCCCAAACCCTCCACAAGTTATGGAGCTTTTTCAACAAACAAAGAAGGGTATGTCAGTTATTTCGTCTAATTCCTACTCAGTGATGCAAGTAAGCAGTGATTTCCTCCTTAAACCCACTTTCCTACGTGGGTTTTCTGGCTCATTACATTTAGTTTTGTTAATTGTTCTGTTTCTTTCATGGGTATTCAAGAAACTAAGGGCTCATGGCAATGAAGGTGCGAAGAGAAGTGTTAGGAACAAAGGGTTCTTGTATTACAAGCAGACCTTATTTTGTTGCTTGGGGTTGTCAATTTTTAATTTTGCTATTTGTTTCTTGAACCACTTTTACTGGTATAGAAATGGTTGGTCAGAGGAAAAGATTGCGACTTTGTTGGACTCTGTACTAAGAACACTTACTTGGTTAGCGGTCTCTGTTTACTTGCACAGCCAATTCTTGAACCCAAGTGAACATAGGTATCCATTCGTGGTAAGGGTCTGGTGGGGATTTTTCTTGTCAATTTCTTGCTATTGCCTTGTTATAGACACTGTTTATTACAAGAGGCACCAAATTTTCCAAATTCAATTCTTGGTGTCTGATGTTGTCTCTACGGTGATGGGGTTGTTCTTCTGTTATGTGGGGTATACTAGTAAGGTTGAGGGTGAAGATACCCTTCTTCAGGAGCCCCTCTTGAATGGTAACACCAGAGAATCCAAACAGTCAAATGGGGGTGAAAAGTCCCTGACCCCTTACTCCAATGCTAGTCTGTTTAGTATCCTTACTTTCTCTTGGATGGGTCCTTTGATTGCTGTTGGCTACAAGAAAACTTTAGACCTTGAGGATGTTCCTCAGCTTGCCAGTGTGGATAGTGTAGAAGGTGCCTTCCCAATTTTGAGAGATAAATTGGAGTCTGATAGTGGCAGCAGTAGTAGAGTGACCACACTTGGGCTGGTGAAGGCATTGATATTCACCGCATGGAAGGAAATTCTATTGACAGCCTTCCTTTCACTTGTGTACACGTTGGCTTCCTACGTCGGCCCCTTCCTCATCGATACATTCGTTCAATACCTGAGTGGACGTCGAGAATTTGATAACGAAGGTTATCTTTTGGTATTGACATTCTTTGTTGCAAAGCTTGTCGAGTGCTTGGCACAGAGACACTGGTTCTTTAGGTCGCAGCAGGTTGGAATTAGAGCGCAGGCAGCCTTGGTTGCCTTGATCTACAACAAAGGTTTGACCCTTTCGTGTCAATCAAAGCAGGGTCACACTAGTGGGGAGATCATTAATTTTATGACTGTTGATGCCGAGAGGATTGACGAATTCAGTTGGTACATGCATGATTCATGGTTGATGCTCGTGCAGGTTGCCTTGGCATTGTTAATACTGTATAAAAATCTCGGGCTTGCCTCTATTGCTACATTTGTTGCTACTGTACTCGTAATGTTGGCAAATATTCCACTAGGCAGTTTGCAGGAGAAATATCAGGATAAGTTAATGAAATCTAAAGATTCAAGGATGAAGGCAACTTCTGAAATGTTGAGGAACATGAGGATTCTCAAGCTTCAGGGTTGGGAGATGAAGTTTTTGTCCAAAATTGTTGAGCTCAGGGAAACTGAGACAGGATGGTTGAGAAAGTTTGTGTACACATCAGCCATGACCAATTTTGTCTTCTGGGGTGCCCCTACATTCGTTGCTGTTGCCACTTTTGGTACATGTATTATTTTAGGGATTCCACTTGAATCAGGAAAGATATTGTCTGCGCTTGCAACATTTAGGATTCTTCAACAGCCTATTTACGTTCTTCCTGACACAATTTCGATGATAGCTCAGACCAAAGTTTCGCTTGACCGACTTGCCTCATTCTTTCGTCTTGATGACCTGCAGCCTGATGTTGTAGAGAAGCTTGCAAGAGGTAGTTCTGACATAGCAATCGAGATAGTTGATGGTAGGTTCTCCTGGGACATATCTTCCCCTAATCCAACGCTGAAAGAAATAAATATCAAAGTGTCTCATGGCATGAGGGTTGCTGTTTGTGGAACCGTTGGCTCAGGTAAGTCGAGCTTTCTGTCCTGTATACTGGGAGAAATGCCCAAACTTTCAGGGAATGTAAAGCTTAGCGGGACGAAAGCCTATGTTGCCCAGTCACCCTGGATACAGAGTGGGAAGATTGTAGATAACGTTCTGTTCGGTAAGGAAATTGACAAAGAAAGATACGACAAAGTTCTTGAAGCATGTTCCTTGAAGAAGGACCTGGAAATTCTCTCCTTCGGTGATCAGACAGTTATAGGAGAGAGGGGAATCAATTTGAGTGGAGGACAGAAGCAGAGAATACAAATTGCACGTGCTGTATATCAGGATGCAGATATTTATTTATTTGATGATCCTTTTAGTGCTGTGGATGCTCATACGGGAAGCCATCTCTTTAAGGTACCTGTGCCTTTCTACTCTTCATTATTTTACGAAGAATAGAAAATTTGAACTGACATTCTCAATTGGATAGGAAACTTGGTGGCAGTTATGACTCCAAGAATATTTATGCTTACTAAATATTGCTCCAAGAGCAAGTTAGGGTTCTTGTTGTCATTGTAGAAATGAAACGTCGATACTGATTGTTTTCAGAGTGCTAATTCTTCTATCTAATTTGCTCGCATTGAGAAAAAACTTTCTTTTGCCTTCGCTTGAAGTCTAATCTTTGTACAACAGGAATGCTTATTGGGGCTTCTGGACTCAAAGACAGTGATTTACGTTACTCATCAAGTAGAGTTCTTGCCTGCTGCAGATCTCATCCTGGTGAGTTATTGACGTCTCTAATTTTTCGTAGCCTGTGCATTCATGGACACATCTCACCCCTATATATTGACCTTTTGATCAGGTTATGAAAGATGGAAGGATCACCCAAGCTGGAAAATACGATGATATACTTAAATCAGGAAGTGACTTTATGGAGCTTGTTGGTGCACATAAGGAAGCTTTATCAGCACTGGATTCTATAGATGCAGGGACACGGGAAGATAAGGGTGTGGAGAGTGTCACGAGTGTTGCGCAGAAAGAGGAGACCAGAAACGACGAAAATGGCAAAGAAGATGATATTATAGGGCCTAAAGGACAACTTGTCCAGGAGGAAGAAAGAGAGAAAGGTAAAGTTGGTTTCTCAGTCTACTGGAAATATATTACGACAGCATACGGAGGGACTCTTGTGCCCTTCATATTGTTAGCACAAGTTCTCTTTCAGCTATGTCAGATTGGAAGCAATTATTGGATGGCTTGGGCAACTCCCGTGTCAAAGGATGTGGCCCCTCCGGTGGGAAGTTCTACCCTCATAATTGTTTATGTAGCTTTGGCAATTGGAAGCTCTTTTTGCGTCCTTTGTAGATCCTTGCTTCTCGTGACTGCTGGGTACAAGACTGCAACACTACTGTTCAATAGAATGCATTTATGCATTTTCAGGGCTCCTATGTCTTTCTTTGATGCCACCCCAAGTGGAAGAATACTAAATAGAGTAAGACAATGCATTTGCCTTTGTTATTTTTTGTTAATGCTTTTGTTGCTGATTTTACATAACTTGGAATGTTGATTTTGAGAATTAAGAAGTGTACTAACTAATTTTTTTTCCCATTAAAGGCATCTACAGATCAAAGTGCAGTGGATTTGAACATTCCATTCCAAGTTGGTGCATTTGCCTTCTCAATGATACAGCTCCTGGGAATTATCGGCATTATGTCGCAAGTCGCGTGGCAGGTCTTCTTGGTTTTTGTTCCTGTGATTGGAATCTGCATCTGGTTACAGGTAACCGTAATTTTGCCTTATTAGAATCTCTAAATTAATGTGATAGCACCAGCATTGTCATGATCTCTTCGGATAGGGGGCTGTGTGTAGAAAATCATCTTACTTCCAGAGACAATTAATAGGACAACTTGTCAAACTGCCAATACTGATGTGTGAGTGTGACATGATTCATTTTAAGCAAAACTGTATTGTTGCACTTCTGATTTATTACGATCTTATAGATATTGAACTATGTGTACTTTATGACCTTGGCTTTTTCCGAGCATGTATCCACTTGCTTGCATAATTTTCAAATTTGAGGGTAGAATAGCAATTCATTTTGTCCTTGTTGTCTGTATCTGATTTTGGCATATTGAATCCTTGTCGTGGCAATTTCCAGTTTCAGTTCTCTTTTGGTGGTTTTATTTGTTTCCGATAGTCCTTGTGAAGTATTTCTTTACTTGTTTGCAATAAATTCTAGGGGAAGCATAGAAAACCAATGGATTCGCTAGTTGCCAATCATAAAAGTTCTGCCTATTGAAAATTGCAGCAATATTACATACCTTCAGCACGAGAACTGGCAAGGTTGGTTGGAGTTTGTAAAGCGCCAGTTATCCAGCATTTTGCTGAAACAATCTCAGGATCAACTACTATTAGGAGCTTTGATCAGGAATCAAGATTCAGGGAGACAAGTATGAAATTGATTGATGGATATTCTCGTCCAAAGTTCAATACTGCTGGTGCAATGGAATGGCTATGCTTTCGCCTGAATATGTTGTCTTCCGTCACATTTGCTTTTTCTTTGGTATTCATAATCTCCATTCCAGTGGGAACAATTGATCCAAGTAAGTGCGCCTCTGTATCATCTTTATCGCATTTTCTTTGCTGGCCAGAGCATGTTGAAAACTAAAAGACTCACTTTTGTGTGTGCCTGTGTTTGGGCGGTCCCTGCATGAAAATGAAGGCATTGCGGGCTTAGCAGTGACGTATGGGCTTAATCTGAACATGTTACAAGCTTGGGTCATACGGAACCTGTGCAATTTGGAGAACAAAATAATATCAGTTGAAAGAATATTTCAATATACTGCCATCCCTAGTGAGCCGCCACTTGTTATAGACTCAAATAGGCCGGAGCGTCACTGGCCATCACATGGAGAAATAGATATTTGTAGTCTACAGGTAATTTACATTTCATAAGGGTTTTTCTCAATGCCAAACGTGACTTCATGTAATTTATGGCCTTTAATTTCGTCATTTAAGCCATCTGCCTTCTTGTATTTAATGTTGTTGGTGATGGCCATAGGTTCGATATGCCCCACATATGCCACTTGTGTTACGAGGCCTTACATGTACATTCGGTGGAGGTACGAAGACTGGAATTGTAGGGAGAACTGGCAGTGGTAAATCAACTCTTATTCAGACTCTTTTCCGCATTGTCGAACCCGCAGCCGGCCATATTGTGATAGATGGTATCAACATCTCTTCTATTGGACTGCATGATTTACGATCTAGATTGAGCATCATTCCGCAAGATCCAACCATGTTTGAGGGAACCGTGCGAAGCAACCTTGATCCACTCGAAGAGTACTCAGACGAACAGATTTGGGAGGTGGGTTTTATTTGTTTTGGAATTTATTCTGGTTTCACGAAGAGATAGGAGGAACTCCATTATGTATATGTAACGTGCAAGTGTTGTTCAGACTGCTTAGCTGGCTGTTTTATTATTGCTTCAGGTTCTTGATAAGTGCCAGCTAGGAGATGAAGTAAGGAAGAAGGAAAGCAAGCTTGACTCTACAGGTTTTCCTCCATCCACTATCCTAATTTTGCAGGAGCCTCTTTGACCTGCAATATCATGCAAATTTTTATTTCTTTCTGTACCTACAACTTTTGCAGTTAATGAGAACGGAGAGAACTGGAGCATGGGTCAAAGGCAACTGGTTTGCCTAGGGCGTGTGCTTCTCAAGAAAAGTAGGGTCTTGGTGCTCGATGAGGCTACTGCTTCAGTTGATACAGCTACAGACAATATGATTCAGCAAACCCTTCGGCAACACTTCACTGACTCTACAGTTGTAACCATTGCACATCGAATTACATCTGTGCTTGATAGTGACATGGTCCTACTGTTAGATCATGGTTCGTATGCTTTCTTAAGATATTCTATAATCCCTAATATGTTGTCTTTCCCGTACAGAACCTTGATGCTTATTAGATTCATTCAAAACAATTGGGTGCAGGACTTGTTGAGGAATATGATTCTCCATCAAAGTTGCTGGAGAACAAGTCGTCGTCGTTCGCGAGGCTTGTAGCGGAGTATAGTGTGAGATCAAATTCAAGCTTCGAAAATCTGGCAAACATTTGAATGTCTTGACCAGTGGTGTTGCATGATATTGGCGAAAAGGAGATGCTCAGAAACAATTTGCCCTGCTATTTATAGTTAACTAATAGAAATTGTGATATGCTATATATCTACTGCAAGTATCGTACACTGGTAGAGCTAGCTGATCAGTGAACTTTTAGTTGTGATTGTGGACACAAATCTTAAGCCAAGAGTGACGACAGTCTTACCTTTTGTAACGGCCTAAGATGAAGACTCATTACTATTTTTGAGCTGATCCCAAGGAGATGGGCATGTCAATCTTAACAGCAATTGCAAGAACATGCCGGAACTGGACTTCTCAGAAGTATAGATAGATGCTTCAGTTAATCTGTTATGCCCAGCATCGCCCAGACATCAGTAACTTGGAATAAGTTGGGAGTTGTTACAGCTCAAGTCTACAACATGCACTGCCCACTGGTTTGCTTCATTTGCCTGCAACCACAAATGACGGGAGTAGACTGGTAAAATTTTGGTCTATCCCAGGGGTGGATGCTAGAGAAGCTGGTAGAGGTCACAATTGTTGAACGTTGATGTGTTGTACACGACAATGTACGTGATATATATGCCTAAACAAGAATTAAATATTGGACTTGTGGAACTCTCAACGTAGTGAGAAGTTCAAATGATGACGCCAAACATTATGCATCAAGCCAGCTATGAATGCAGAAATACAATAAAGCTTTTCTTTTATTAGTTTCTTATTTACGCATAATGTTTTTTTGGGCATACATGACACAGGCGCTTACAGGAAACTGAAGAATGTCATCTCCTTCCATCACCCTCGATTTTCCTTTCATCACTGATCTTCCATGATCCTGTGTTTCTGATGCTTCAGTCGGCTAGACTCTCACAGCTTTTTTCTACTTGATTTTGGCTGTACTAGCCAGCCAACCGACCAACCTAGCAGCCATTTTTAAGGTTGGCTGCACCGGATCAGGGATGTCAATATATGGGGTGTCCCGCCACCACTCAAGTCGTCTCATTGGCATTTGCCCCATATTTGAGTTAATGTGCCCCTCTCCGTCTCCGCCCCATTTCATTTAGATCCTATCCGTCCCATTTAACTCGATTCAATGAGTCAACCGGTTAATAGCTAATCCTTTTTATTTTAAGCTTCTTTTCTTTTTGAAATAATTACTATCTTGGCTGGGCTGCCAGAGTTGGACAATGATGGCAGTCAACTGCGATGACTATGGGTAGTAGCTGCCGAAGTGGGCTGATAGTGACCGTTGACTGCTGTTGGAGGATGTTGGTGGCGGCATAAATGTTGCAGCCTACCGGTAATGACGGTTGACCGCTAATAGAGGATGTTGGTGGCGTTGGTAGGTAGCTGCCAACTCTTGGTGTGATAGGGGAGAAAAACAGCATCCATACGGACTAACTATTTAAAAATCTATTTAGGTTAAATTAGAGTATGAAAAAATTCAAATAAGTCCGATCGATTAGATTCACATTTGTCCCATTGTCATTTGTTTGAGGTCAACTTAGAACTTCTCCAAATTGTCCCTAGATTGTCATCATTACACCGGACAAAGAGAAAGAAGAGAATGTAATCGGGCATTCGGAAATATATTCGTCGCTAAAGGAAGAAAAAAAAAGTGTTTTCCTGCTCTGAGAGGGTTATATGTGTCAATTCACTGAGTCCCACTTGTTCCAATGCTTGCAAGTTGCTTGCTCCCGCAAAGAAGCAGCCACTGGTAAGAGCAAACCAGAAGGCCCATTGGCGATGGTGAAGAGCAACACCACAATATCTCCGCCATCTTCACATCACCTCCCTATCCTCTAGCATTACCGCATTTTCCGCTCCGTTTCACCTCTCCAAGCTCCCCAAGAAACCCTAGCTCTTCGGACACATTTCATCCCACCTTCTTGGCACCAATTCAGCACAGTCCACATGGATGTAGTGGCACTGGAGCCTTCAATCCTCAGTCGAAGCACATTCTTCACCGCCTCCAAGCATCCGCTCTTCGCGGTACTTCATCATCACGCAAGATTATCCGCAAGGTTTCCCTCGACGACTCTTTCCTTTAATTCTCGAGCGATACCCAATTGCAGCTTACGAACTTTCATCAAGCTACAAGAAAATGACGTCTTTAGTGGTAGAATTCGTCCGAACCCTGTCGTGGTGGAGGGTGGTTTAAGAGAAGAACTGATGGAGAATATTATGTTTCTTTAAATAATAAAAAAAGATTTAAGATTAAAAAAGAATATATAGAGAATTACTTTTGTCAAAATTTAGGAATTAATAAAATTGTAAAGATATAAATATCAAGACCACGAAGAAAATAGTAACAATAAATAATTGGAAAAAATAAGAGTGTAAGCTATATATGAAACTTGTAATGAAATAAAAGGAAGGAGATTATTATAGTTTAAGAGAAAAACTAATGGAGAACATTGTGTTTCGCTAAACAATAAAAAAGATTTAAGATTAAAAAAGAATATAGAGAGAATTAATTTTGTCAAAATATAGGAATTAATGGAATTGTAAGGATATAAATAAAAAATTTAGTAGGGGCATGTTGACATAGAAGAGAAAGAAACGTAAAATATATATTAATTCGCTGAATTTCAAATGGAAAGAAAGAATTCAAATCAAATTGAGAGAGAGTGTCCAAATCATTATTACAAATTTAAGCAAATTCAAAATATTTTAAGAATTCAAAATACGAAAGTTTATATGGTGAATTAGGAGAGTGTCCAAATAACCGCTGGACAACATTCTCTCAGCTTCAGCTTTCATATATATATATATATATATATATATATATATATATATATATATATATAATTAGATTTGTCACTTTTTGTTACATTAAGTTGCCATTAAAAAGAATCTTTATTGTTCCATATTACGGAGTAATATATTGTTATTAGTACACCGATATTGTAATCAGTTTGATACATCTTCCCTAAGCGGATCAAAGCATGAAGGACCATACATGACTGAGTCCTTCGGCTTTATAGTTATGAGAAAACAAGATATGTGCTTGATTCCTGCTGCATATCATTCTTCTCATGTAGGACGACAAGGAATTAACATGTTGCAAATGTCCAGATTATGGTAAGAATTTGTGTTCAAATAGTATTTGTTCAGACTTTTTTTTGTGTGGAAATTTTCAGACTTGCATTAGTATATGTTCAGACTTGAAATCCAAAGCATCTTATGTATAAGAAACTTTCTTTGTTTCGCATCTCCTATCTTAATTGAATAAGAGCAAAAGTTCGTCAACCTTTGGCTCCGAGTACGTAGAAGTGGCCATCATTATATATGCTGCTTATATGGGTGAGACAATTTTTTGCCGATAATCTGACATGAACTAACACTTGCTTATGGAGACACACAAACAATGATGATGGAACGCCATATTTCGACAGTATTGTAAAATATACCCTTTATCCCAACCATCCTCATTATCCATCGCCATCCCACCAGTGTTAGTCGTTCTTGCCAAACACCACCGTCGCATTGCCATTGCATTACAATTGTAGCCCCATCCCCAAAATTGATGGGAGTTTTGTTGTCAAGCAAATCTTTAGTCTATGGGGGAGTGAAGCCACCAAGTTTGTGGCATGAATTCACCAGTAAGGAGAGAATTTCGCTCTTTACGTGAAAAGGAGACAAATCTCTCTCTTTCTCAAATTTTAAATACATGGTCATTCGAAATAGAGGAGACCTCTGTAGAATTATGCTTGAAGACTTGTCAACCAAAATTCTTTGTGCTTCTGTTTCTGTTTCATCTCAGAACAGTAGTATAGTAGTATAGTGTGGTTCTTGAATCGAACAATTTTAAAACTCAATTTCTTGCATTGTCTTCACAAGACTCGAATCGTCATTATTACGGAAAAAAAGTCAAGCATTGTGTTGTAACAATGATTCAAGTTCGAAAAATGTAGCTCTGTAGTCAAGATCAGGCTAATTTAACCCCCGAATATCATCACTCTTTTGAGGTCAAATCAAAAGTTCATCGTGTGATTAGAGTAAAAAAATCACAATGTAACCCGTTTTCACATTAATCAGGAGTAAGTTTGTGCTTCAAAATGGTGCAATTAAACAAAAGGGGGACACTTTCCTGCCTTCGTGCACCTCTAACTATGCTCTCTCTCCCTTAAGCTTTGAATTATCTTCTACTTGAGCTGTGTGCTCTGTTTGGCTTTTGATCGTGGATTACCTTTGGCTGGATTGCATGTTTTCTTTTGCTTCTTCATGCATTGATACGAGGTCCACTCCATTGTCCAAAACCATCAATTACTAGTATTTTCATTGCTGTACAAATTTTGCTACCATCCAAACCCCTTACCGTGTACCATGAACGGCAGGCATTACACGTACCAGAACAATGTAATTGATTATCCGAAACTATGACAATTTTTTTTTTCTGATAAGCATTGCAAAGGCAAGTCGGCTACGGGTGTAACTTGGGTGGGTTACTCAACCCAAGAAAACTCATTTACTTTTAAATTCAACGAACTTTAAGTTCAGAATTGAATTAATTAATTGAGTTGGTTGGATTAAGTTTGATCGAGTGAGTATATTTGAGTTTAAATGGGTTGATCAAAACAAAGTAAAACTTTGTTTTATTTAAACAAAATATTGAGAGGTGGTGGCCGGCTGACAGCCACCGTTAGCGACGTGGTCAAAGGTGGTGGCGACGACGAACAATGGTGGAGGCTGTCGGGGATGAGATGACAAGTAGTGGTGGTGACTGACGGTAATGATGGTTCTTATTGATGGAAGTTACTAACAAAATGCAAGACTTTGCCCTAATGGTTTTTAACAGCCAAATTCAAGATAACTCACTATATATATATATATATATAATGAACTCAACTCATCCTAATCTATTATGTAATTAAGTAGGTTGAGTTTGGTACCACTCAAATTTTCTTTTTTTCTTTTTTGGTTGGGTAATTTAAACCTATAAAATTCGACTTGAGTTACAACCCTAAAGACTTTTGTTGTTTAGTGGAGGGTAGTTTCACTTGTTGCAACTGCTTACTGCACGTGGAGAGTTTCAGAATTTTCCATGTAAGGATAAACCTCTATGAATGATTTTTGCGAAAGGCCCTTGCCTAGAAGAATCTTCTTGTGAGAATTAAAAACTTCGTCTTTTTTATTTTATAATAAGAAAATTTCATTGAAAATTAAAGGTTACAAAGTTACCCAACGACGAATCAATGTCACGACATTTTTCGTGACTCTGGGTATACAAGACCTAAAAAATTAACGACTAACATTTAGATTCTATACAAATTACAATTAGACTGAAACAGAACATATCCTACACTTTAGTCTAACTTGAAGTAACAAGTAGAGGCCTAAAGGCTACATAAATACCAAATAAGACAGACAAAATAACGTAAATCTAAACACAAAAATTACAATGAGGAAGTCAACCACAACCGTAAAAATAGTCGAAGGTAAACTCAACAACCAATGGAATTACAGTGCAACGACAAGAGGCAACCAACCTTGCATGGTTCACAATTTCCACTAGCATTTCAACCCCAAAACACGACAAGCGTAAAACCGGTCAGTAAACCTATAATCCCTAACAGGCTAAGCCAGACTGAAATCCCCCATCCCCCCCCCCCAACCCCCAACCCAACCCCGACACAAACCCCTAGAGTAGATTACCCCCAACCACCCCCCTTCCCTCCCCAAGGCCCCAACCCCCCTCCACACATACACGCCCAAAACCCAGCCCCCCAAGCCCTATCCCCCCCCCCGACCCCAAGGACATAACCTAGACACAGTTTCCTGAAACCAACGGAAAGCCCCCCACCCAGCTATTAAGCCATCCCAGATTTCGACAGAAGTTTTGGCCGCTGCCGATAGAATTCTGGCTGTTGTCGGCAGAATTCCGACCATCGTCGGCGATGGTAGATCCAACCCTAGCAAAGAAAGCCCCATCAATCAAACATATAAATGTAGCAACCATCAGCCATCCCAATGATCTAGATATATCAGCTCTAGTAGATCACGAAAGGCTTGGGGATCTACATAGATCTGAAGCATCTGGCGCATCGGAGCAAGGCATCGCCATCCCCAATCGAGTTGGGGGAGATGGCGCTTGCCATCGCATTGTCTTCACCACCGTCGTAAACTTTTTCTTGAAAAGGATAAAATATAGTATGGTTCGGAATCAAGGGTCCTGACCATTCAAGACTATTGAATATGTAGTATTGTCTAATGTTCCCTTATTTCTTTAGTCTTTCCTCGTAGAACACTAATTCCTGATCCAAATGGTCCATGCAATATTCACTCCTTAATCGGATTAGGAGAAACAAATGGAGAAAGAATATAGGCTTTCCGCCGTCAAAGTATGAAAGATCATTCGCAGCCCAATTTAGTTACATGTTGTACACAAAAGTGTCTCTAAAGAGCACCCCACGACTGACGATCAAATTAAATGCAAGTAGCCATTAGCAACGATAAATGACTCCAGAAAATCTTCTCTCATCTCTCGCTAAAGGCGATATAGAGAAAAAAGCACCTCTGCCATAACATATGGACCCCGCCAATGCCATTTCATTTTTTTATTTCCTCGTGAAATAACATTTACACTTTTTTTTTTTTGCTTGGACGGTAAAGGGGTAAGGGGTATCCTCGGGATAACTTTAGCGTCAATCGAAACTAAGTTTCCTTCCCGAACGATTTTAAGGACGCACCCCCCACATCGGACTGGTACATTCGGAGGAAAAAATTTTCCTCACGATGCTGGCCCCTTTTTTCAACTGATAGCATGGCAGGGAGTCGACCACTTTGCTTCTTTCCACCATGACCCCATAACTCAGGCGTGCGTGGGTTTAAGATGGGTTATTTTGTCTGTAGCAGCTTGTATAAGGAATCCTCCTCCTAATGGCACCTTTGCAGACAACCAAACAACAGTCTCTCACCGAAAGTGGTAAGATTTCAATAAGAAAAGAAAGAAGAGGAGGAGGTTGAAGCTTGACTGGTAACAGGAAGAGATTGAAGCTTGGCACTATCAAAGGACTTTCGAGTCTTCCTTGATTGTTTTCTAGTTAAAATTTCACATGATCATGACTTGCAATTATTATGTTTATGTTGTTAGCTAAAGATTTTAATTTTTAGACAAACCTATTGGAAAATGTTGTTCACAATACTGTTAGATGTTTTAAAGTTGCATTTTTTTTTCCCGTTTGGCCTCAAACTTGTTGGTATAAAAATTGACTTCAAGTGGTATAACAACATGCTTTAATTGCATGGCGTCGCTGAGCAATTGGAAAGGACTCAAAATATACAACATGCAAACTTTTAAATTTGACTGCAAAACAAATTAAAGATATTGAATGTGCGAAAGAGCCTTTCGTACAAATTACAACTTAATAGTTTGGGGATGTAGTTGTTAGTTACCGTTCGTTAATCGAGGATAGTTGTCTTTTAATAAGTCTTAACCACACCAAAAAACTTAAGACTGAGATATCAAATAATCTCGTGGAAAAGTAAGGTTAACTTATTGTTGACCTACGTATAATTTGTCAGAGTAATATACAACGAATTAATACAACTAATTAATATGGTCACTTAAAGTAGGCTAAAGCATTGTTGGATTATTTTCTAGTGGAAAACCTCCAACCTTACGGTACTTTACAAACTTGCAATTACTCCCTCCGTTTGTAATTAACTGATCATATATATTTTTTTTTAAAAACTCATAAAATATAGTAATTTATATTCTAAATAAGCGTGTAAGTCAAACACGATCAATTAATGAGGGACGGAAGGGGTATGATATTTTTGCCGTGCGTTACAACTATATTTTTGCAGAAACTTTGATTTTTTATTTTTTTTGTTCCTAACAGTGTTGTCACATGTTTTAAAGTTGCACTTTTTCTCGTTCGGCGTCAAACTTGTTGGCACAAAGATCGACTTTAAGTGGTATAGTATACTTTGCTTGCATCGCGTTACTAAATATATTGTAAGAAAAAGACTCGAAGTGTGTGAACTTTATTTACTGACTCCACAACTGGATCGAAGAGCATGCTTGCGTTGCTAAAGCATTGTTAAATGGTGGCCTTTGACGAGTTAATTAAAAGCATAATCTGTTCTTCATCTGTGCCCTTGTCCAACACGTGCTTCTAGTTCTTTGCAATATTTTTGGCAACATATACAGTGAGCAATTGGATATCCTATTGTCATTTGGCCACCAAAAAATAAAAAGGCTTAACTAATGAGCCAACAGTGTGGAAATATTTGCCGCCCACGCTATGTTTTCGCCGAGTAGCTATCTTTAATTCTAGATGCGCGAAACTGGTATTTAAAGTTATTAAAGTTATTTTCAACTATTATGGAATAAATAATTACATCTATCTATCTATCTATAAGTTATAATAATATCAATAACATTGCATGAATCCATTATGTCATCCATCCCTAGAAGCAAAAAGTTACTAATTATGAAACCAAAAGAAAGAAAGAAAGAAAAGGCATCACTCAAAAACTCTTCACCCGAACATTAAAAAAGAAATGAGCTCGTGCATCCAAACAAGGACCTCAGAAAACTGAAAAGGGAGCTCGTGCATCCAAACAAAGACCTTTGAAAAGATCCAAATATTCGTTGGTAAATCTTATCTCCATAATTGAATATTGAAGGTAAATCTTAAAAGGTGTTGTGAGAAAAGGATTAAAAACCTGCAAAAAAGAAATATAAAAAAAATGTTTTGCCTGTCATTGTTTGATCAAACCATAAGAACTATTCATAAAATTGTTTTTCTTTTTCTTTTTCTTTTTCACTTTGGACAAAAACCCAGCCAGGGGCGGATCTAGAGTGCAATTGCGGGACCAAAAAAGGTCATAAAAAAATAATTAATGGCTAACATAAAAGAATTCACATCATTATTGAATATGTTAAGTGTAAAATAGATTGCTCAATTTGACTACTAATTATATAATTTTACTATTCATAGTGATTTTTTTAAGTTGTTAAGGTTAGTCAACAACAATTACTAATTGTATTGAATTAAACTTAACATACTATAAGAATTTAAAATAAGAAAAAGAATTAACATTGATCTATTCATGTTTTTTTGTAATATGAAGATATAAAATTTAGAATTTAGAAGAATGAAGATGGAGTAAGGGAACGAGAAAGACAAAGATTATGACGGTCGGTGACACAAAAACTCAAAAATACAATAAAATAAAACCCTAACATTAATTTTACAATATAGTGGTATTTTCATAAATATTTTAAATACGATTTACCCATTATTCAAAAATTAAAAAAGAAAATTTTCAAATTTTTGGGGGGTGCCATGGTTCCCCCTTGGTCATGGGGTGGCTCCGCCCCTGAACCCAGCTAATCATATCGTTACTACATACGTAGTACCGAATACAAAAGTACATATATATATAAAAGAATAATACGTAGACAAGTTTCTTTGTATAACCAAAAATGATAAAAGAGTAAACTCTATTTAGAATTGGTTAATTATTAAACCCATCATGTCCGGATCAAGGGTGTGGTGGGGATCTTCCTTGTCAATTTCTTGCTACTTGCTAGACTTGTGCACATAGTCGAAGCTTGAATTAGTGAGCACTGAACACCATCACATCATGTCCGGCCAGAGCTCTTGCGCTTTTACCCATTCTGCCCTTGGACAACAACACACTGAAAAGAGTCAAAACACAGATATTGCCGTCCAATTCCGAGTTCCCAAACGTGCCTCATATATCTGTTGGCGTTGGTTTCCTTGCTCAGCACACTTTCAGTCAGAACGCCACGTGGCATTCAAACCCTGTTCTCCGCCAAATCCAGAGATTTTCCCGGTACGCAGACCGTCACGTGTCAGTAAAAGGTACGATTTTTATTTTGCCTCAACACTTCTTTTTGTTCAAAAAGAAAAAGTACTGTTAATGTTAAGCATATTTAGCGATAAAAAAAATTAGTAAACACAAAATTTTCACTGATAACAATCGAACCGAACATAATTTAACAGAGAATTTTAGCTCTAAAGTTACTAGCGAAAATCTATTCACGTAACCTAAAGTGTTAGTCCAGATCTTGGTTCATCGATATCATAGTAAGACAAGCATTTGAAGTGTGGAAGTAAGTCTTTTTAAGTTAACAATATTTATATTTTCTTTTTAACGGTACACACGCATTGCTTTTACACAAAACTCATAATTAATCTTAACCATTAATCTACTATTGTTTTTTTAGGCACTTAAAGAAGAGAGGATATTTTTAAGAATATGTTTGGGTAAATTTGCTACGGCAATGGCAACTTTAAAATACTTATTTTTATGTAAAGGAATTAAGAACCGTGGAATTACAAGAAAATGAAATCGATGAAAAGGCCAAAAGCATATTAGCGACGATTACTTATCAGCGACAAATTAAGGAGGAGAAGATTTGCCTTGCCCGTCTCAACCTCTTCTCCTTCTTCGAATTTTCACATCACTGGGAAGGCAAAACGCCAAACCCTTTCTGTTTCGTCCAACTGGTCTTCTCCGGTCCCCTGTGTATTGCTCTCTCCGTCAGCAGGGAGCCTTGGGCACTACGTTTACCGTTGCCCAAGGCATCCACTTTTGACTAACAGTTCTCAACTACTATTCAATTATCTCTTCAACATCACAGACTCTCTCTCTCTCTCTCGCAAACTCCTATAAAAGTCGCGCACATAGATAAGGTAACATGTAGCCTTTTCTCAGTAGCCATTAGTTCAAGAATCCTGACATACCCAACTCACTCACAGAGCCCAAACCCTCCACAACTTATGGAGCTTTTTCAAGAAACAGGGAAGGGTATGTCAGTTCTTTTGTCTAATTCTTACTCACTGATGCAAGTCAGTAGTGATTTCCTCCTTAAACCCACTTTCCTACGTGGGTTTTCTGGCACATTACATTTAGTTTTCTTAATTGTTCTGTTTCTTTCATGGGTATTCAAGAAGTTAAGGGCTGATGGCAACGAGGTTGCGAAGAGAAGTGTCAGGAATAATGGGTTCTTGTATTACAAGCAGACCTTATTTTGTTGTTTGGGGTTTTCAATTTTTAATTTTGCTATTTGTTTCTTGAACCATTTTTACTGGTATAGAAATGGTTGGTCAGAGGAAAAGATTGCGACTTTGTTGGACTCTGTACTCAGAACACTTGCTTGGTTAGCACTCTCTGTTTACTTGCATAGCCAGTTCTTGAACCCAAGTGAACGTAGGTATCCATTTGTGGTAAGGGTCTGGTGGGGATTTTTCTTGTCAATTTCTTGCTATTGCCTTGTTATAGACTTTGTTTATTACAAGAGGTACCAAATTTTACAAATTCAATACTTGGTGTCTGATGTTGTCTCTACCGTTATGGGGTTGTTCTATTGTTATGTGGGGTATGCTAGTAAGGTTGACGGTGAAGACACCCTTCTTCAGGAGCCCCTCTTGAATGGTAACATTAGAGAATCCAAACAGTCAAACAGGGGTGAAAAGACCCTGACCCCTTATTCCAATGCTAGTCTTTTTAGTATCCTTACTTTCTCTTGGATGGGTCCTTTAATTGCTGTTGGCTACAAGAAAACTTTAGACCTTGAGGATGTTCCTCAGCTCGCCAGTGTTGATAGTGTAGAAGGAGCCTTCCCAATTTTGAGAGATAAGTTGGAGTCAGATAGTGGCAGCAGTAGTAGAGTGACCACACTTGGGCTGGTGAAGGCATTGATATTCACCACATGGAAGGAAATTCTGTTGACAGCCTCCCTTGCACTTGTGTACACGTTGGCCTCCTACGTCGGCCCCTTCCTCATCGATACGTTCGTTCAATACCTGAATGGACATCGAGAATTTGATAATGAAGGTTATCTCTTGGTATTGGCATTCTTTGTTGCAAAGCTTGTCGAGTGTTTGGCACAGAGGCACTGGTTCTTTAGGTTGCAGCAGGTTGGAATTAGAGCGCGGGCAGCCTTGGTTGCCTTGATCTACAACAAAGGTTTGACCCTTTCGTGTCAATCAAAGCAGGGTCATACTAGTGGGGAAATCATTAATTTTATGACTGTTGATGCCGAGAGGATTGGCGATTTCAGTTGGTACATGCATGATCCTTGGTTGGTCCTCGTGCAGGTTGCCTTGGCATTGGTAATACTGTATAAAAACCTCGGGCTTGCTTCTATTGCTGCATTTGTTGCTACTGTACTTGTAATGTTGGCAAATGTTCCACTAGGCAGTTTGCAGGAGAAATATCAGGATAAGTTAATGAAATCTAAAGATACAAGGATGAAGGCAACTTCTGAGATGTTGAGGAACATGAGGATTCTCAAGCTTCAGGGTTGGGAGATGAAGTTTTTGTCAAAAATTGTTGCGCTCAGGGAAACTGAGACCGGATGGTTGAGAAAGTATGTGTACACATCAGCCATGACCACCTTTGTCTTCTGGGGTGCCCCTACATTCGTTGCTGTTGCCACTTTTGGTACAAGTATGATTATGGGGATTCCACTTGAATCAGGAAAGATATTGTCTGCACTTGCAACATTTAGGATTCTTCAAGAACCTATTTACAATCTACCTGACACAATTTCGATGATAGCTCAGACCAAAGTTTCGCTTGACCGACTTGCCTCATTCTTTCGTCTTGATGACCTGCAGCCTGATGTTGTAGAGAAGCTTGCAAGAGGTAGTTCTGACGTAGCAATCGAGATAGTTGATGGTAGGTTCTCCTGGGACATAGCTTCCCCTAATCCAACGCTGAAAGAAATAAATATCAAAGTGTCTCATGGCATGAGGGTTGCTGTTTGTGGAACCGTTGGCTCAGGTAAGTCGAGCTTTCTGTCCTGTATACTGGGAGAAATGCCCAAACTTTCAGGGAATGTAAAGCTCAGCGGGACGAAAGCCTATGTTGCCCAGTCACCCTGGATACAGAGTGGGAAGATTGTAGATAACATTCTGTTTGGTAAGGAAATGGACAAAGAAAGATACGACAGAGTTCTTGAAGCATGTTCCTTGAAGAAGGACCTTGAAATTCTCTCCTTTGGTGATCAGACAGTTATAGGTGAGAGGGGAATCAATTTGAGTGGAGGACAGAAGCAGAGAATACAAATTGCACGAGCTCTATATCAGGATGCAGATATTTATTTATTTGATGATCCTTTCAGTGCTGTGGATGCTCATACAGGAAGCCATCTTTTCAAGGTACCTTTACCGTTATACTCTTAATTATTTTACTAAGTTTATGAAATTTGAAACTGGTATTCTTATTGGATGGGAATTGGTGACAGTTATGACTGCAAGTATATTTCTGCTTACTGTTGCTCCAAAAACATGCTAGGGTTTTTGTTGTCATTAATTTAGAAACGAAACGTCGTTTCTGCTTGTTTTCGGAGTGCTAGTTCTTCTGTCTAATTTGCTCGCATTGAGAAAAAACTTTCTTTTGCATTCGGTTGAAGTATAATCTTTGTATGACAGGAATGTTTATTGAGGCTTCTGGATTCAAAGACAGTGATTTACGTTACTCATCAAGTAGAGTTCTTGCCTGCTGCAGATCTCATCCTGGTGAGTTATTGACGTCTGTAGTTTTTTATAGCCTGTGCATTCAACCCCTATATAATGACCTTGTGATCAGGTTATGAAAGATGGGAGGATCACCCAAGCTGGAAAATACGATGATATACTCAAATCAGGAAGTGACTTTATGGAACTTGTTGGCGCACATAAGGAAGCTTTATCAGCACTGGATTCTATAGATGCAGGGACACGGGAAGATAAGGGTGTGGTGAGTGTTACGAATGCTGTGCAGAAAGAGGAGGCCAGAAACGACGTAAATGGTAAAGAAGATGATATTATAGGGCCTAAAGGACAACTTGTCCAGGAGGAAGAAAGAGAGAAAGGTAAAGTTGGTTTCTCAGTCTACTGGAAATATATTACGACAGCGTACGGAGGGGCTCTGGTGCCCTTCATATTGTTGGCACAAGTTCTCTTTCAGCTACTTCAGATTGGAAGCAATTATTGGATGGCTTGGGCAACTCCCATATCAAAGGATGTGGCGCCTCCGGTGGGAGGTTCCACCCTCATAATTGTTTATGTAGCTTTGGCAATTGGAAGTTCTTTTTGCATCCTTGGTAGAGCCTTGCTTCTTGTGACTGCTGGGTACAAGACTGCAACACTACTGTTCAATAGAATGCATTTATGCATTTTTAGGGCTCCTATGTCTTTCTTTGATGCCACCCCGAGTGGAAGAATACTAAATAGAGTAAGTCAATGAATTTCCCTTAGTTATTCGTGTTGATACTGTTGCTGATTTTAGCTTACATGGAAATTTGATTTGAGAAATAAGAAGTTTTCTAACTAAATTTTTTTCCGATAAAAGGCATCTACAGATCAAAGTGCAGTGGATTTGAACATTCCATTCCAAGTTGGTGCATTTGCCTTCTCAATCATACAGCTCCTTGGGATTATCGGCGTTATGTCGCAGGTCGCATGGCAGGTCTTCCTGGTTTTTGTTCCTGTGATTGGAATATGCATCTGGTTACAGGTAACCCTGATTGTGTCTTATCAGAATTTTTAAATTAATGTGATAGCACCAGCATTGCCATGATCTTTTTCGAGAGGGGTTGGGTGTAGAAAATCATCTTCATTCCTTAGACATTAATAGGACAAGTTGTCGAACTGCCAATACTGATGTGTCGCACAGTTCAGTACTTCAGTTGAAGCAAAAACTATATCATCTTAGACATTATGAATTGTTTTTACTTAATGAGCTTGGCTTTTTCCGAGCATGTATCCACTTGCTTGCATACTTTTCAAATTTGATGGTAGAATAAGAATTCATCTCGTCCTTGTTGTTTGTGTCTGATTTTGGGATATTGAAGCCTTGTCATGGGAATGTTCCAGTTTCATTTGTCTTTTGTTCGTTTTATTTGTTTCGATAGTCATTGTTAAGGGTTATTTTACTCGTTTGCAATCAAGTTTAGGGGAAGCATAGAAAACCAATGATTGCTATCTGCTAATCAGAAAAGTTCTGTCCCTTGAAAATTGCAGCAATATTACATACCTTCAGCAAGAGAACTGGCACGGTTGGTTGGAGTTTGTAAAGCGCCAGTTATCCAGCATTTTGCAGAAACAATCTCCGGATCAACTACTATCAGGAGCTTTGATCAGACATCCAGATTCAGGGACACGAGTATGAAATTGATTGACGGATATTCTCGTCCAAAGTTCAACACTGCTGGTGCAATGGAATGGCTGTGCTTTCGCTTGGATATGTTGTCTTCCTTCACATTTGCTTTTTCTTTGGTATTCTTAATCTCCATTCCAGTGGGAACAATTGATCCAAGTAAGAGCTCATCTGTATCGTCTTTATCATATTTTCTTTGGTGGCCAGAGCATGTTGAAAACTTAAAGCCTAACTTTTGTGTGTGTGCTTGTGTTTGGGTGGTCCTTGCATGAAAATGAAGGCATTGCGGGCTTAGCAGTGACGTATGGGCTTAATCTGAACATGTTACAAGCTTGGGTCATATGGAACCTATGCAATATGGAGAACAAAATAATATCAGTTGAAAGAATACTTCAGTATACTGCCATCCCTAGTGAGCCGCCACTTGTTATAGAATCAAATAGGCCGGAGTGTCACTGGCCATTACATGGAGAAATAGATATTTGTAATCTACAGGTAATTTACATTTCACAATGTTTTTTCTCAATGCCAAACGTGACCTCATGTAATTTATGGCCTTTTGTCATTTAAGCTATATGCCTTCTGGTATTTAATGTTGTGTGTGATGGCTATAGGTTCGATATGCCCCACATATGCCACTTGTGTTACGAGGCCTTACATGTACGTTCGGTGGAGGTACGAAGACTGGAATTGTAGGGAGAACTGGCAGTGGTAAATCAACTCTTATTCAGACTCTTTTCCGCATTGTCGAACCCGCGGCCGGCCATATTGTGATAGATGGTATCAACATCTCTTCCATTGGACTGCATGATTTACGATCTAGATTGAGCATCATTCCGCAAGATCCAACCATGTTTGAGGGAACCGTGCGAAGCAACCTTGATCCACTCGAAGAGTATTCAGACGAACAGATTTGGGAGGTGGGTTTTATTTGTTTTGAAATTTATTCTGTTTTCACGGAGAGATAGAAGGAACTCCATTCTGTATACTTAAACGTGCTAGTGTTGTTCAGACTGCTTAGATGGCTGGTTTATTATTGCTTCAGGTTCTTGATAAGTGCCAGCTAGGAGATGAAGTAAGGAAGAAGGAAGGCAAGCTTGACTCAACAGGTTTTCCTCCATCAACTATCCTAATTTTATAGGAGCCTCTTTGACCTGCAATATCATGCAAATTCTCATTTTTTGTGTTCCTACAACTGTTGCAGTTACTGAGAATGGAGAGAACTGGAGCATGGGTCAAAGGCAACTGGTCTGCCTGGGGCGTGTGCTACTCAAGAAAAGTAGGGTCTTGGTGCTTGATGAGGCTACTGCTTCAGTTGATACAGCAACAGACAATATGATTCAGCAAACCCTTAGGCAACACTTCACTGACTCTACAGTTGTAACCATTGCACATCGAATAACATCTGTGCTTGATAGTGACATGGTCCTACTGTTAGATCATGGTTCGTATGCTTTCTTAAGATATTCTATAATCCCTAATATATTGTCTTCCCGTACAGAAACTTGATGCTTATTAGATTCATTCAAAACAATTGGGTGCAGGACTTGTTGAGGAATATGATTCTCCATCAAAGTTGCTGGAGAACAAGTCGTCGTCGTTTGCGAGGCTTGTAGCAGAGTATAGTGTGAGATCAAATTCAAGCTTCGAAAATCTGGCAAACATTTGGATGTCTTGACCAGTGGTGTTGCATGATATTGGCGAAAAGGAGATGCTCAGAAACAATTTGCCCTGCTATTTATAGTTAACTAATAGAAAGTGTGATATGCGATCTACTGCAAGTATCGTACACTGGTAGAGCTAGCTGATCAGTGAACTTTTAGTTGTGATTGTGGACACAAATCTAAAGCCAAGAGTGACGACAGTCTTACCTTTTGTAACGGCCTAAGATGAAGACTCGTTACTGTTTTTGAGCTGAACCCAAGGAGTTTGGCATGTCAATCTTAACAGCAATTGCATGAACATGCCGGAACTGGACTTCTCAGAAGTATAGATAGATGCCTCAGTTAATCTGTTATGCCCAGCATCGCCCAGACATCAGTAACTTGGAATAAGTTGGGAGTTTTTACAGCTCAAGTTTACAACATGCACTGCCCACTGGTTTGCTTCATCTGCCTGCAAGCACAAATGACAGGAGTAGACTGGTAAAGTTTTGGTCTATCCCATGGTTGGATGCTAGAGAAGCGGGTACAAGTCTCCATTGTTGAACGTTGATTTGTTGTACACGATAATGTACGTGATATATATGCCTAAATAAGAATCAAATATTGGATTGTGGAAGTCTCACCGTGGTGAGAAGTTCAAATGATGACGCCAAACATTATGCATCAAGCCAGCTATGAATGTAGAAAATACAATAAAGCTTTTCTTTTATTAGTTTCTTATTTACGCATAATGTTTTTATGGGCATACATGACACAGGCGCTTACAGGAAACTGAAGAATGTCATCTCCTTCCATCACCCTCGTTTTTCCTTTCATCGCTGATCTTCCATGATCCTGTGTTTCTGATGCTTCAGTCGGCTCGACTCTCACAGCTTCTTTCTACTTGATTTTGGCTGTGGTAGCCAGCCAACCGACCAACCTAGCAGCCATTTTCAAGGTTGGCTGCACCGGATCAGGGATGTCAATATGGGGTGTCCCGCCACGACTCAAGTCGTTTCATTGGCATTTGCCCCATATTTGAGTTAATGTGCCCCTCTCCGTCTCCGCCCCATTTCATTTAGATCCTATCTGTCTCATTTAACTCGATTCAATGAGTCAACCGGTTAATAGCTAATCCTTTTTATTTTAAACTTGGGAAAAGTGCATAAACCACCCTCGTGGTTTGGGTCAGTTGCAAAAAGACCCCTTCAGTTTCAAAAGTTGCAAGAAGACACCTGAGGTTAAAAATGTGTTGCATCCGTCAAAAAACCCGTCTCTTTTAACAGCATTTGGGGTAAACGCGCCTAAATGGCAAGTAGCATTGCCAAATACTCATTGGAAACCCGTTTTTGCCCTTGGATAGATCTCTTTATATACAGGGGTAGTTTAGGCAATTCATTGATAAAGTTGGGTTTTTTGACGGATGCAACACATTTTTAACCTCAGGTGTCTTCTTGCAACTTTTGAAACTGAAGGGGTCTTTTTGCAACTGACCCAAACCACGAGGGTGGTCTATGCACTTTTCCCTTTAAACTTCTTTTCTTTTTGAAATAATTACTATCTTGGCAAGGACTGTCAGAGTTGGACGATGATGGCAGTCAACTGCGATGACTATGGATAGTGGCTGTTGGAGTGGGCCAATAGTGACGGTTGACTGCCGTTGGAGGATGTTGGCAGGGGCGGATCCAGGAAGTTCAACCGGGGGGCCCAAAAAGTCTTAATAAAAATTTGACGGCCAACATAAAAGAATTCGCGTCACGATTGAATATGTTAAATCCAAAATAAATTGCTCAATTTGACTAATAATCATATTATATCACTATTCGTAGTGATTTATTTAACCTGATAAAGTTAGTCAACGTACAACAAACTACTAATCTTGCATAAAAGAAACATAAATCTTATTGTATATATGTATCACTGGTGCGATTACCAATCGTATGATGACAATAGTCACGTATAACATATTATAAGAATTTAAACTAAAAAAATGAAAAAAAAAATAACTAACCATGATCTATTAGTATTTTCTTTATGATCTGGAGATTTAAAATTTGAAATAATGAAGATAGACAAAAGAACGAGGAGGATAAAGACTACGACGGCCGGTGTCACAAAAAGTAAAAATATAACAAAATTAAAACTCTAATACATTCATTTATAATATTGTGGCATTTTAGTAAATATTTTAAACATAATTACCCATTATTTAAAACAACAAAAAAAAAATCTGAAACCTTGGTGGGTCGGGGTGGGGTGGGGGGGTGCCATGCCCCCCCCCCCCCCCCCGCGCTGGTCATGCTTGTGCTCCGCCACTCGATGTTGGTGGCGGCATAAATGTTGCAGCCTACCAGTAATGACGGTTGACCGTTGTTAGAGGATGTTGGTAGGGAGCTGCCAACTCTTGGTGTGATAGGGGAGAAAAAAGCATCCATACGGACTAACTATTTAAAATTTTATTTAGATTAAGTTAGAGTTTGAAAAAATTCAAATAAGTCCGATTAGATCCACATTTGTCCCATTGTCATTTGTCTGAGGTCAACTTAGAACTTCTCCAAATTGTCCCCAGATTGTCATCATTACACCGGACAAAGAGAAAGAAGAGAATGTATTCGGGCATTCGGAAATATATTCGTCGCTAAAGGAAGAGAAAAAAATGTGTTTTCCTGCTCTGAGAGGGTTATATGTGTCAATTCACTGAGTCCCACTTGTTCCAATGCAACACCACAATATCTCCGCCATCTTCACATCACCTCCCTATCCTCTAGCATTACCGCATTTTCCCCTCCGTTTCACCTCTCCAAGCTCCCCAAGAAACCCTAGCTCTTCGGACATATTTCATCCCACCTTCTTGGCACCAATTCAGCACAGTCCACATGGATGTAGTGGCACTGGAGCCTTCAATCCTCAGTCGAAGCACATTCTTCACCGCCTCCAAGCATCCGCTCTTCGCGGTACTTCATCATCACGCAAGATTATCGGCAAGGTTTCCCTCGACGACTCTTTCCTTTAATTCTCGAGCGATACCCAATTGCAGCTTACGAACTTTCATCAAGCTACAAGAAAATGACGTCTTTAGTGGTAGAATTCGTCCGAACCCTGTCGTGGCGGAGGGTGGTAAAGCCAATTGTGGCGTGAATTTAGGGTTTTTGGAGGTTCTTGTCAGGAAGGGACTGGTGCTGGCGGCGATTGTTTGCGGCGTTTTGGTGTTTGGGTGCAGGAGAGTTGTGGCGGAGGAGGGGGTTGTGAATGCTGTTGGTGGTTATAAGGGGTTGGAGCAGAGTGTGTTGGTATTGAGGGGTTATTGGCCCAAGGTGTTGCAGGTGCTTGGGGTTTTTAAGGAGCAGGGTTTGGTTCTCGCTGCGCTTTTGGGGTTGTCCGCCTTTATTTCCATGGCTGAGACCTCGATAACCACACTTTGGCCTTGGAAGGTATATGAGTACTGCAATCATAAAAAAAACCCCACTCACCCTTTTTGTGCAGTCGCATTAATTTTGTTCATAAGTGAATGCTTTTAGGTTTTATTTTGTGTAATATGTTTTGTTTGGTTGGTGTATTAGTTTGTTCTCTTGATTCCATAAATCTAGCGAAGATAGATGTTGATTTTGCTGTTTCTTTGTTTATCTTGACATAAAAAATAAAAAAAAACTGTCTTCTTTGTTTTGCCAATAAGGGAGCTGAATATAATGTTATGGAAATGCTTGTCATGGAAAAGTTAAGAAGGAAGGGCTCTCTGGTTCTGAACCTTGTGGTATGGCCATTCATGGAAAAATTTTGCACTATAGGAACTGATTTAGTTTTTCTTATATGAGGCAATCTGTGAGAACAGTTTTACCATTGTGATGGGTTAGGGGGGTGGTTGTATTCTATGTCAGAGAGAGAGAGAGAGAGAATTATGAGGACTTTTATTTTCTGTAATGATTTTATATAGCCCCCTTTCTAAGGTATCAACTCTTTGGGGTTTACTTTGGTTGACGGCCCCATATAAAGGAAACAATATCTTCAAACTGTGGAAGCTTACTTTAGTTTATGTGGCATAACAGGTCGTGGGATATATGAATGGCCTAACAAGAATGTCTTCACCATCTTTATCTCTAAGAAATAGTGTTTAGTGATTATCGTTATATAGCGTTCTCTTTTATATTAAATGATATGCCCGTTTGATGTTGCCATCTTGTGGTTTTTGAACATCCATTTTGTGGTTTTTTGAACATTTGCGTGATAATATAATCTACTTTCTTGGCAATTGAACGTTTCTAATCATCATCTCATATTCTTGTAAACCAGGTTAGAGAATTGGCTGAGAAAGAGTCTGAGAATGGTGTGTTTAAAATGCTCCGTAGTGATGTGACTCGGTTCCTAACAACCATACTTATTGGCACAACGTATGGTTCTTTTCCTATACTTGTAACCAAGTGTAGTACTGAAGCGCAAATTTTAAGCATAATCGTATCTTATTATAGATTAAATTTATTTCCTCAGTGTTGTAAATATTGGAGCAACGGCACTGGTTACAGATGCAGCGACAGCAATATTTGGTGAAGCTGGTGTTACCGCAGCGACAGGATTAATGACGGTATGTTAGACTTTCTTTTTTTGTAGTCACTAGGCATATATCTGCAGACAGATATGTCACCATTGAGTTCGTATAATTAAAGCACCCAGCATTCTCTTATGAACGATGGGGAGTTTATACTTACCAGGTGCTCCATGATCTGGAAGTTGTTTCGAATAGTAGAACTCCCAGAAAAACAATTGTTAATAACGTTAGTCACTTGCATATCTTTCATGCAGCCATGAGTCTATTATTGTCGTTCCTTGATTTACCTTGGTGGTAAGGTATTCAATGTCCCAATGAGATAACCTTGAGAGGTGCTACAAGCAAGAGAAGTCTTGTCTGAAAGTAAGTTGGTCGTAAGATTTTCCAAGCCTTCAGGAGGAGTAAAGAGTAGTTTCCCTTGTTTCATCACTGTGGGTCTCTTCCAATGCCCAACTATGTGGCAAAAAGATTCCACGTTTAGCTTTGGATTTGATGGGTTTATCTCCCCAGCTTTACATACTGCGATTACCGCTGGAGGCGGACATTTCTTTTCCCTTGGCTGGAAGAAAGTTTCTCAAAAACTTTCCTAAGGAACTTTTGTTTTGTTTTCATCATTATTGCTACTGTACTTGTAATGTTGGCAAATGTTCCACTAGGCAGTTTGCAGGAGAAATATCAGGATAAGTTAATGAAATCTAAAGATACAAGGATGAAGGCAACTTCTGAAATGTTGAGGAACATGAGGATTCTCAAGCTTCAGGGTTGGGAGATGAAGTTTTTGTCAAAAATTGTTGCGCTCAGGGAAACTGAGACCGGATGGTTGAGAAAGTACGTGTACATATCAGCCATGACCAACTTTGTCTTCTGGGGTGCCCCTACATTCATTGCTGTTGCCACTTCTAGTACAAGTATGATTATGGGGATTCCACTTGAATCAGGAAAGATATTGTCTGCACTTGCAACATTTAGGATTCTTCAAGAGCCTATTTACAGTCTACCTGACACAATTTCGATGATAGCTCAGACTAAAGTTTCGCTTGTCCGACTTGCCTCATTCTTTCGTCTTGATGACCTGCAGCCTGATGTTGTAGAAAAGCTTCCAAGAGGTAGTTCTGACATAGATTGATAGTTGATGGTAGGTTCTCCTGGGACATATCTTCCCCTAATCCAACGCTGAAAGAAATAAATATCAAAGTTCTGGCATGAGGGTTGCTGTTTGTGGAACCGTTGGCTCAGGTAAGTCGAGCTTTCTCTCCTGTATACTGGGAGAAATGCCCAAACTTTCAGGGAATGTAAAGCTCAGCGGGACGAAAGCCTATGTTGCCCAGTCACCCTGGATACAGAGTGGGAAGATTGTAGATAACATTCTGTTCGGTAAGGAAATGGACAAAGAAAGATACGACAGAGTTCTTGAAGCATGTTCCTTGAAGAAGGACCTTGAAATTCTCTCCTTTGGTGATCAGACAGTTATAGGTGAGAGGGGAATCAATTTGAGTGGAGGACAGAAGCAGAGAATACAAATTGCACGCGCTCTATATCAGGATGCAGATATTTATTTATTTGATGATCCTTTCAGTGCTGTGGATGCACATACAGGAAGCCATCTCTTCAAGGTACCTTTACCGTTATACTCTTAATTATTTTACTAAGATTATGAAATTTGAAACTGGTATTCTTATTGGATGGGAAACTCGGTGACAGTTATGACTGCAAGTATATTTTTGCTTACAATTGCTCCAAAAACATGCTAGGGTTCTTGTTGTCATTAATGTAGAAACGAAGCGTCGTTTCTGCTTGTTTTCGGAATGCTAGTTCTTCTGTCTAATATGCTCCCACTGAGAAAAAACTTTCTTTTGCACTCGGTTGAAGTATAATCTCCGTACGACAGGAGTGTTTATTGGGGCTTCTGGATTCAAAGACAGTGATTTACGTTACTCATCAAGTAGAGTTCTTGCCTGCTACCGATCTCATCCTGGTGAGTTATTGAAGTCTGTAGTTTTTTATAGCCTGTGCATTCATGGACACAGCTCCCCCCTATATAATGACCTTGTGATCAGGTTATGAAAGATGGGAGGATCACCCAAGCTGGAAAATACGATGATATACTCAAATCAGGAAGTGACTTTATGGAACTTGTTGGTGCACATAAGGAAGCTTTATCAGCACTGGATTCTATAGATGCAGGGACACGGGAAGATAAGGGTGTGGGGAATGTTACGAATGCTGCGCAGAAAGAGGCGGCCAGAAACGACGTAAATGGTAAAGAAGATGATATTATAGGGCCTAAAGGACAACTTGTCCAGGAGGAAGAAAGAGAGAAAGGTAAAGTTGGTTTCTCAGTCTACTGGAAATATATTACGACAGCATATGGAGGGGCTCCGGTGCCCTTCATATTGTTGGCACAAGTTCTCTTTCAGCTACTTCAGATTGGAAGCAATTATTGGATGGCTTGGGCAACTCCCGTATCAAAGGATGTGGCACCTCCGGTGGGAGGTTCCACCCTCATAATTGTTTATCTAGCTTTGGCAATTGGAAGTTCTTTTTGCATCCTTGGTAGAGCCTTGCTTCTTGTGACTGCTGGGTACAGGACTGCAACACTACTGTTCAATAGAATGCATTTATGCATTTTTAGGGCTCCTATGTCTTTCTTTGATGCCACCCCAAGTGGAAGAATACTAAATAGAGTAAGTCAATGAATTTCCCTTTATTATTCGTGTTGTTACTGTTGTTGCTGATTTTATCTTACATGGAATGTTTTTCTAACTAATAATTTTTCTGATAAAAGGCATCTACAGATCAAAGTGCAGTGGATTTGAACATTCCATCCCAAGTTGGTGCATTTGCCTTCTCAATCATACAGCTCCTAGGAATTATCGGCATTATGTCGCAGGTCGCATGGCAGGTCTTCCTGGTTTTTGTTCCTGTGATTGGAATTTGCATCTGGCTACAAGTAACCCTGATTGTGCCTTAACAGAAGTTCTAAATTAATGTGATAGCACGAGCATTGCCATGATCTTTTTCGAGAGGGGGTTGGGTGTAGAAAATCATCTTCATTCCTTAGACATTAATAGGACAAGTTGTCAAACTGCCAATACTGATGTGTGGCATAGTTTAGTTGAAGTAAAACTATATCATCTTAGACATTATGAATTGTTTTTGCTTAATGAGCTTGGCTTTTTCTGAGCATGCGTCCACTTGCTTGCATACTTTTCAAATTTGATGATAGAATAAGAATTCATCTCGTCCTTGTTATCTGTGTCTGATTTTGGGATATTGAAACTTGTCGTGGGAATTTTCCAGTTTAATTTGTCTTTTGTTGGTTTTATTTGTTTCCAATAGTCATAGAAAAGCAATCAAGTTTAGGGGAAGCATAGAAAAGCAATGATTGCTAGTTGCTAATCAGAAAAGTTCTGTCCCTTGAAAATTGCAGCAATATTACTTACCTTCAGCACGAGAACTGGCAAGGTTGGTTGGAGTTTGTAAAGCGCCAGTTATCCAGCATTTTGCTGAAACAATGTCAGGATCAACTACTATCAGGAGCTTTGATCAGGAATCCAGATTCAGGGATACGAGTATGAAATTGATTGACGGATATTCTCGTCCAAAGTTCAACACTGCTGGTGGGATGGAATGGCTATGCCTTCACCTGGATATGTTGTCTTCCGTCACATTTGCTTTTTCTTTAGTATTCTTAATCTCCATTCCAGAGGGAACAATTAATCCAAGTAAGAGCTCATCTGTCATAATTTCTTTGCTGGCCAGAGCACGTTGAAAACTTGAAGACTCACTTTTGTGTGTGTGCCCTGCATGAAAATGAAGGCATTGCGGGATTAGCAGTGACGTATGGGCTTAATCTGAACATGTTACAAGTTTGGGTCATATGGAACCTGTGCAATTTGGAGAACAAAATAATATCAGTTGAAAGAATACTTCAGTATACTGCTATCCCTAGTGAGCCGCCACTTGTTATAGACTCAAATAGGCCGGAGCGTCACTGGCCGTCACATGGAGAAGTAGATATTCGTGGTCTACAGGTAATATGCATTTCATAATTTTATCAATGCCAAATGTGACCTCATGTAATTTATGGCTTTTTGTCGTTTAAGCTATATGCCTTTTCGTATTTAATGTTGTTGGTGATGGCTATAGGTTCGATATGCCCCACAGATGCCGCTTGTGTTACGAGGCCTTACATGCACTTTCGGTGGAGGTACCAAGACTGGAATTGTAGGGAGAACTGGCAGTGGTAAATCAACTCTTATTCAGACTCTTTTCCCCATTGTCGAACCCGCGGCGGGCCATATTATGATAGATGGTATCAACATCTCTTCAATTGGACTGCATGATTTACGATCTAGATTGAACATCATTCCGCAAGATCCAACCATGTTTGAGGGAACCGTGCGAAGCAACCTTGATCCACTCGAAGAGTATTCAGACGAACAGATTTGGGAGGTGGGTTTTATTTGTTTTGAAATTTATTCTGTTTTCACGGAGAGATAGAAGGAACTCCATTCTGTGTACTTAAACGTGCTAGTGTTGTTCAGACTGCTTAGATGGCTGGTTTATTATTGCTTCAGGTTCTTGTTAAGTGCCAGCTAGGAGATGAAGTGAGGAAGAAGGAAGGCAAGCTTGACTCTACAGGTTTTCCTCCATCAACCATCCTAATTTTGTAGGAGCCTCTTTGACCTCATGCAAATTCTCATTTTTTGTGTTCCTACAACTGTTGCAGTTGCTGAGAATGGGGAGAACTGGAGCATGGGTCAAAGGCAACTGGTCTGCCTGGGGCGTGTGCTACTCAAGAAAAGTAGGGTCTTGGTGCTTGATGAGGCTACTGCTTCAGTTGATACAGCAACAGACAACATGATTCAGCAAACCCTTAGGCAACACTTCACTGACTCTACAGTTGTAACCATTGCACATAGAATAACATCTGTGCTTGATAGTGACATGGTCCTACTGTTAGATCATGGTTCGTTTGCTTTCTTAAGATGTGCTATAATCACTAATGTGTTGTCTTCCTGTACGGTAGCTTGATGCTTATTAGATTTATTCAAAACAATTGGGTGCAGGACTTGTTGAGGAATATGATTCTCCATCAAAGTTGCTGGAGAACAAGTCGTCGTCGTTTGCGAGGCTTGTAGCAGAGTATAGTGTGAGATCAAATTCAAGCGTCTAAAATCTGGACGAGGGATGTTGCATGATATTGGCGAAAAGGAGATGCTCAGAACATTTTTCCCTGCTATTTATAGTTAACCAATAGAAAGTGTGATATGCGATCTACTGCAAGTATTGTGCACTGGTAGAACTAGCTGATCATGCGATCAACATGCACAGCCCACTGGTTTGCTTCATCTGCCTGCAAGCACAGATGAGTGATGACAGGACCAGACTGGTAAAATTTTAGTCTGTCCCATGGTTGGATGCTGGAGAAGAGGGTAGAAGTCTCCATTGTTGAATGTTGATTTGTTGTACACAACAATGTACGTGATATGCCTAAATGAGAATCAAATATTGAACTTGTGGAACTCTCAACATAGTGAGAAGTTCATATGGTGATGCCAAACATTGTGCATTAAGCTAGCTACGAATGCAGGACTACAATACAGCTTTTCTTTTACCGGTAAGCATGGGTGGAACTACATTAGGACTGGGGGGGCTAGAGCACCCCCTGAAATTTCGACAAAAACAAAAAAAAAATTTTACTTTTCAGGAAGTGCACTTTTCGGGAATTACACCGCCGTCCATGAGAGCTCGTCCCCCTAAACAGTCACCCCTCTCTCTCTCTCTCTCTCTCTCTCTCTCTCTCCCCCTGTGACCATGAGGACCATGATTGGTGGGGACTGAGGCTCAGGCCATGACTGCCGACCGGTGACTCACACTCACTTCGAGTCTCCGACTGACGACCGCGACAGTGAGCCTATGGGCTGTGACCAGATCTGGACCGTGACGGGCGTGACGACCACCAACTCACTCCGACCGTGACATTGACAGCTTGACGATGGTGACGGACTGACGGACGAAGATGACCTCATCGAGCACCGGCCACTGAGACCCCGTGACGCCGACCGACGAGGCGACGACCATGAGTCCGTGACTCGCTCCGATGGTCCGACCAGATATGGAACTGGAAGGACGGACTGAGGTTACTCAGTACTCACTGCTGCTTCTCTGCACTACTAACTGTGAGGTAAGATTTTAGTTTAATTTCAGTGATTATATAGATATTTAAAAAATATGTTTGGTTAATTTGCTTGCTAATTCTTAATTTACTATTATTTTACTGATAAAGTTTTTCGGTAAATTTGATATAATTTTTGCACCCCCTGAAAAAAATCCTGGTTCCGCCCCTGCCGGTAAGGATGGCGTGCTTTGTACGTTACATAGTGGTTCGAAGTAAAAATGGTGTAAACTTTGGTCAAAAGCACCATGCAAATTGATTTATACGAATATTATAGTTAAATCATAATAAGTAAATTAATTGTTAACTGCTAATCAAAGACTTGAATAATGACAATTTCATTACACGAAACACGGTTTTACTTTTAATTAAACCTAAATTGTTAATGTCAATCATTATCAATACTAGTTTTGATCACGTGCGTTGCATACGGGAGTAACAACTATCAAAATACTTATTGAGAGATCTCGTATTTATATATATATATATATATATATATATATATATATATATATATATATATAGGGAGCTGATCCGTTGAGAGCGTGGGCAAAATAGGAGAAGTTGCAAGCGCGATCTGACCGTCCATCCCGAAAGATGGACGTGCCAGATCGTGCCTTTTTCGAAAGTTGTCAGTCGTCCGCCATACAGTATGGCGGACGGGTTTTTTTACCAAATTGCCCCTCCGCGCCTGTCCGCTAAACTGTATGGCGGAGGACATTAAAGTCCTGATGGGAGACAGCCAAAAAGACGTCCGCGATACTGTATGGCGGACGTCCCCTAGGCTGACACCTGTCCTTAGGCTGACACCTTTTTGCCCCAACACTTAATTTTTTTTTTCGGCCCTATTTACGTCCGCTATACTATATGGCGGACAGTCAAGGAGAAGGAAGACTCCCCAACACTTAGTTTTTTTTCGGCCCTATGTACGTCCGCTAAACTATATAGCGGACAGTCAAGCAGAAGGAAGCCGCTATATAGTTTAGCGGACGTACATAGGGCCGAAAAAAAACTAAGTGTTGGGGAGGCTTCCTTCTCCTTGACTGTCCGCCATATAGTATAGCGGACGTAAATAGGGCCGAAAAAAAAAACTTTAAGTGTTGGCTTCGGCTTCCTTCTGCTTGACTGTCCGCTATATAGTATAGCGGACGTAAATAGGGCCGAAAAAAAAAAACTTTAAGTGTTGGCTTCGGCTTCCTTCTGCTTGACTGTCCGCTATATAGTATAGCGGACGTAAATAGGGCCGAAAAAAATATTTTAAGTATTGGCTTCGGCTTCCTTCTGCTTGACTGTCCGCTATATAGTATAGCGGACGTAAATAGGGCCGAAAAAAAAAACTTTAAGTGTTGGCTTCGGCTTCCTTCTGCTTGACTGTCCGCTATATAGTATAGCGGACGTACATAGGGCCGAAAAAAAAATTAAGTGTTGGGGAGACTTCCTTCTGCTTGACTGTCCGCTATATAGTATAGCGGACGTACATAGGGCCGAAAAAAAAACTTTAAGTGTTGGGGCAAAAAGGTGTCAGCCTAAGGACAGGTGTCAGCCTAGGTGACGTCCGCCATATAGTATCGCGGACGTCTTTTGGCTATCTCCCATCAGGACTTTAATGCCCTCCGCCATACAGTTTAGCGGACAGGCGCGGAAGGGCAATTTGATAAAAAAAACCCGTCCGCCATACTGTATGGCGGACGACTGACAGCTTTCGAAAAAGGCGCGATCTGGCACGTCCATCTTTCGGGATGGACGGTCAGATCGCGCTTGCAACTTCTCCTATTTTGCCCACGCTCTCAACGGATCAGCTCCCATATATATATATATATATATATATATATATATATATATATATATATGCCTAATAACAATTAAAAATTAGTAGTGATAATAAGATAATTAAAATTTTAATTTACCATTTTAAAGGAGTTCTGCTACTAATTTTTATCGTAAAAAATGAACTTGAGTAATAATTGTTAGTGGCAAATGAAGATGTAAAATAGTGTATGAAATAATAGAAATAGTTTATCCTTACTAATAGCAATTACAGTGATAATACTAACAATAATAACTCATGTGTTGAGATTGTATTACTTAAGACCAACAAGAAAAGAGTAACTGTACATAATAAATGATTAAAAAAATGATAGCGTAAACTATATGTAAAACTTGTAATCAAATAAAAGGAAGGAGATTATGGTAGTTTAAGGAAAAAACTGATGGAGATTATTGTGTTTTCTTAAATAATAAAAAAAATTAAGATTAAAAAGGAATATATAGAAAATTACTTTTTTCAAAATCTAAGAATTGATGGAATTGTAAAGATATAAATATCAAGACCACGAAGAAAACAGTAACAATACATAATAAATGATTGAAAAAAATGAGAGCGTAAACTATATATGAAACTTGTAATGAAATCAAAGGAATGAGATTATGATAGTTTAAGAGAAAAACTAATGGAGAATATTGTGTTTCGCTAAACAATAAAAAAGATTTAAGATTAAAAAAGAATATAGAGAGAATTACTTTTGTCAAAATCTAGGAATTAATGGAATTGTAATGATATAAATAAAATTTTTGAGTGGGCATGTTGACATAGAAGAGAGAAATGTAAAAAATATATAATTTCTTGAATTTCAAATGGAAAGAAGGAATTCAAATCAAATTATGAGAGAGAGAGAGAGAGAGAGAGAGAGAGAGTCCAAATCATTATTACAAATGTAAGTAAATTTAAAATATTTTAAGAATTCAAAATAGGAAAGTTGATATGGTGAATTAGGAGAGTGTTTAAGTAACCGCTGGACAACATTCTATCAGCTTCAACTTTCATATATATATAATTAGATTTGTCACTTTTTGTTACATTAAGTTGCCGCTAAAAAGAATCTTTATTGTGTCCATATTAATATATTATTATTTAAGGTACACCGATATTGTAATCAGTCATCTTCCGTAAGCGGATCGAAGCATGAAGGACCAGACATGACTGAGGCCTTCGGCTCTATAGTTATGAGAAAACATGATATGTGCTTGATTCATGTTGCATATCATTCTTCTCATGTAGGACGACAAGGAAGTAACATGTTGCAAATGTCCAGATTATGGTAAGAATTTGTGTTCGAATAGTATCTGTTCAGACTTGAAATCCAAAGCATCTTATGTATAAGAAACTTTCTTTGTTTTGCATCTCATATCTTGACTGAATAAGAGCAAAAGTTCATCAACCTTTGGCTCTGAGTACGTAGAAGTGGCCATCATTATATACGCTACTTATATGGGTGAGACAAGTTTTAGTCGATAATGACTAACACTTGCTTATGGAGACACACAAACAACGATGATAGAACGCCATATTTCGACAGTATTGTAAAATACACCCTTTAACCCAATCGTCCTCCTTATCCATCGCCATCCCACCAGTGTTAGTCATTCTTGCCAAACACCACCGTTGCATTGCCATTGCATTACAATTGCAGCCCACCCCCAAAATTGATGGGAGTTTTGTTGTCAAGCATATCTTTAGTCTATGGGGGAGTGAAGCCACCAAGTTTGTGGCATGAAATTCACCAATATGGAGAGAATTTTTCTCTTATGTGAAAAGGAGACAAATCTCTCTCTTTCTCAAATTTTAAATACATAGTTATTCGAAAAAGAGGAGAGCTCTGCAAAATTATGCTTGAAGACTTGTCACCAAAATTCTTTGTGCTTATGTTTCTGCTTCATCTTAGAACAGTAGTATAGTAGTATAGTGTGGTTTTTGAATCGAACAATTTTAAAACTCAATTTCTTGCATTGTCTTCACAAGACTCAAATCGTCATTATTACGAAAAAAAAAGTCAAGCATTGTGTTGTAACAATGATTCAAGTTCGAAAAATGTAAGAGTCCCCTCTGTAGTCAAGAGCATGCTAATTTAACCCCCGAATATCATCACTCTTTCGAGGTCCAATCAAAAGTTCATCGTGTGATTAGAGTAAAAAAATCACAATGTAACCCGTTTTCACATTAATCAGGAGTAAGTTTGTGCTTCAAAATGGTGCAATTAAACAAAAAGGGGACACTTCCCTGCCTTCGTGCACCTCTAACTATGCTCTCTCTCCCTTAAGCTTTGAATTATGTTCTACTTGAGCTGTGTGCTCTGTTTGGCTTTTGATCGTGGATTACCTTTGGCTGGATTGCATGTTTTCTTTTGCTTCTTCATGCTTTGATACGAGGTCCACTTCATTGTCCAAAATCATCAATTACTAGTATTTTCATTGCTGTACAAATTTTGCTACCATCCAAACCCCTTACCATGTACCGTGAACGGCAGGCATTACACGTACCAGAACAACGTAATTGATTATCCGAAACTATGACATTATTTTTTTTCTGATAAGCATTGCAAAGGCAAGTCGGCTACGGGTGTAACTTGGGTGGGTTACTCAACCCAAGAAAACTCATTTACTTTTAAATTCAACGAACTTTAAGTTCAGAATTGAATTAATTAATTGAGTTGGTTGGATTAAGTTTGATCGAGTGAGTATATTTGAGTTTAAATGGGTTGATCAAAACAAAGTAAAACTTTATTTTATTTAAACAAAATATTGAGTGGTGGTGGCCAGCTGACAGCCACCGTCAGCGACGTGGTCATAGGTGGTGGCGACGACCAGCAGTTGTGGAGGCTATCGGGGATGAGATGGCAGATAGTGGTGGTAACTGACGGTAATGATGGTTCTTATTTATGGAAATTACTAATAAAATACAAGTCTTTGCCCAAATGGGTTTTAAAAGCCAAATTCAAGATAACTCACTATATATATATATATATATATATATATATATATATATATATATATATATATATATATAATGAACTCAACTCATCCTAATCTATTATGTAATTGAGTAGGTTGAGTTTGGTACCACTCAAATTTTCTTTTTTTCTTTTTTGGTTAGGTAATTTAAACCTATAAAATTCAACTTGAGTTACAACCCTAAAGACTGTTGTTGCTAAGTGAAGGGTAGTCTCACTTGTTGCAATGCTTACTGCACGCGGAGAGTTTCAAAATTTTCCATGTAAGGATAAACCTCTATGAATGATTTTTTGCGAAAGGCCCTTGCCTAGAAGAATCTTCTTGTGAGAATTAAGAACTTTGTCTTTTTTATTTTATAATAAGAAAATTGCATTGAAAATTAAAGGTTACAAAGTTGATGAAGGTCACGATATTTTCGTGACTCTGTGTATACAAAACCTAAAAAATTAATGATTAACCTATAGACCCTACACAAATTACAATTAGACTGAAAACAGAGCATATCCTACACTTCAGTTTAACTTGAAGTAACAAGCGGAGGCCTAAATGTTGCATAAATACTAAATAAAACATAAACAAAATAACGTAAATCTAAACACAAAAATTACAATGAGGAAGTCAATCACAACCGTACAAATAGTCAAAGGTGAACTCAACAACCAATGGAATTACAGTGCAACGACCAGTAAACCTATAATCCCTAACAGGCTAAGCCAGACTGAAATCCCCCATTCCCCCCCCCCCCCCCAACCCAACCCCGACACAAACCCCTAGAGCAGATTACCCCCAACCACCCCACATCCCTCCCCAAGGCCCCAACCCCCCTCCACACATACACGCCCAAACCCAAGCCCCCCCAAGCCCTATCCCTCTCCAAGGACATACCCTAGGACATACCCTAGACACAGTTGCCTGAAACCAACGGAAAGCCCCCCAACCAGCTATTAAGCCCTCCCAGATCTCGGTAGAAGTTTCGGCCGCCGCCGGTAGAATTCTGGCTGTTATCGGCAGAATTTCGGCCATCGTCGGGGATGGTAGATCCAACCCTAGCAAAGAAAGCCCCATCAATCAAGCATATAAATGTAGCAACCATCAGCCATCCCAATGATCTAGATCTATCAGCTCTAGTAGATCACGAAAAGCTTGGGGATCTACATAGATCTGAAGCATCTGGCGCATCGAAGCAAGGCATCGCCATCCCCAATTGAGTTGGGGGAGATGGCGCCTGCCACCGCATTGTCTTCACCACCGTCGTAAACTTTGTCTTGATAAGGAGAAAATATAGTATGGTTCGGAATCAAGGGTCCTGACCATTCAAGACTATTGAATATGTAGTATTGTACAATGTTCCCCTATTTCTTTAGGCTTTCCTCGTAGAACACTTATTCCTGATCCAAATGGTCCATGCAATATTCACTCCTTAATCGGATTAGGAGAAACAAATGGAGAAAGAATATAAGCTTTCCGCCGTCAAAGTATGAAAGATCATTCGCAGCCCAATTTAGTTACATGTTGTACACAAAAGTGTCTCTAAAGAGCACCCCACGACAGACGATCAAATTAAATGCAAGTAGCCATTAGCAGCGATAAATGACTCCAGAAAATCTTCTCTCATCTCTCGCTAAAGGCGATATAGTGAAAAAAGCACCTCTGCCATAACATATGGACCCCGCCAATGCCATTTCATTTTTTTATTTCCTCGTGAAACAACATTTACACATTTTCTTATTTTTTTTGCTTGGACGGTAAGGGGTATCTTCGGGACAACTTTAGCGTCAATCGGAACTAAATTTCCTTCCCGAACGATTTTAAGGACGCACCCCCCACATCGGACCGGTACATTCAGAGGAAATTTTTTTCCTCAGGATGCTGCCCCCTTTTTTCAACTGAAAGCATGGCAGGGAGTCGACCACTTTGCTTCTTTCCACCATGACCCCATGAACAGGATAACTCAGGCGTGCGTGGGTTTAAGATGGGCTATTTTGTCTGTAGCAGCTTGTATAAGGAATCCTCCTCCTAATGGCACCTTTGCAGACAACCAAACAACAGTCTCTCACCGAAAGTGGTAAGATTTCAACAAGAAAAGAAATAAGAGGAGGAGGTTGAAGCTTGACTGGTAACAGGAAGAGATTGAAGCTTGGCACTATCAAAGGACTTTCGAGTCTTCCTTGATTGTTTTCTAGTTAAAATTTCACATGATCATGACTTGCAATTATTATGTTTATGTTGTTAGCTAAAGATTTTAATTTTTAGACAAACCTATTGGAAAATGTTGTTCACAATACTGTTAGATGTTTTAAAGTTGCATTTTTTTTTCCCGTTTGGCCTCAAACTTGTTGGTATAAAAATTGACTTCAAGTGGTATAACAACATGCTTTAATTGCATGGCGTCGCTGAGCAATTGGAAAGGACTCAAAATATACAACATACAAACTTTTAAATTTGACTGCATAACAAATTAAAGATATTGAATGTGCGAAAGAGCCTTTCGTACAAATTACAACTTAATAGTTTGGGGATGTAGTTGTTGGTTACCGTTCGTTAATCGAGGATAGTTGTCTTTTAATAAGTCTTAACCACACCAAAAAACTTAAGACTGAGATATCAAATAATCTCGTGGAAAAGTAAGGTTAGCTTATTGTTGACCTACGTATAATTTTGTCAGAGTAATATACAACTAATTAATATGGTCACTTAAAGTAGGCTAAAGCATTGTTGGATTATTTTCTAGTTGAAAACCTCCAACCTTACGGTACTTTACAAACTTGCAATTACTCCCTCCGTCCGTAATTAATTGATCATATATTTTTTTTTGAAAAACTCATAAAATATAGTAATTTATATTCTAAATAAGCGTGTAAGTCAAACACGATCAATTAATTAGGACGGAAGGGGTATGATATTTTTGCCGTGCGTAACAACTATATTTTAGCAGAAACTTTGATATTTTTTTTTGTTCCTCACGGTGTTGTCACATGTTTTAAAGTTGATTACACCAAAAAAAAAAAGTTTTAAAGTTGCACTTTTTCTCGTTCGGCGTCAAACTTGTTGGCACAGAGATCGACTTTAAGTGGTATAGTATACTTTGCTTGCATCGCGTTACTAAATATATTGTAAGAAAAAGTACTGGCCACCACCGCCGACAGCCACCATCGGACGGTGGCGGGCGGTGGCCACCATCGGACGGTGGCGGGCGGTGGCCACCACCGCTGACCGGAGGCCACCTCCGGCCGGCAGCCACCGCCCACCGCTGCCCGGCAGTCACCACAGACAGCCACCTCCGACCGCCGGCAGCCACCCACCGCTGCCTGTGGTTGATGATTTGTTAGACGAGCTTGGTGGAGCTCAGGTGTTCACTAAACTCGATCTAAGGAGCGGTTACCACCAAGTAAGGGTATGCCCTGAGGATGTTCATAAGACAGCTTTTTCAACCCATTCAGGACACTATGAATTTAAAGTCATGCCATTTGGCTTGACTAATGCTCCTGCCACTTTTCAGTGCATCATGAATGACCTCTTTAGGCCCTTCTTAAGAAAGTTTGTCCTGGTATTTTTTGATGATATACTCATATATAGCAAAACCTACAAAGACCACCTTCAACACCTTCGGATGGTACTTGAGATTCTAAGACAAAATCAACTGTACTTGAAGAGAACTAAATGCTCTTTTGCAGTCCCAAGTGTGGAGTATCTAGGGCACATCATATCACAAGAAGGGGTGGCAGCAGATCCCAGTAAAATCTCAGCCATGGTTAACTGGCCCTTCCCAAAAAACATTAAACAACTCCGGGGATTCCTAGGCCTAACAGGGTATTATAGGAAATTCATTCCTCATTATGGAGTTGTGAGCAAACCCCTGATTAGGCTTTTGCAGAAGAACAATTTCAAGTGGACTCAAGAGGCTGCTACAGCATTCGAAGAACTCAAGGTAGCTATGACTAGCACCCAAGTACTTGCCTTACCAAACTTCAACCTTTCCTTTGTGGTTGAAGTGGATGCTAGTGACAAGGGTATGGGGGCTGTACTAGCCCAAGAAGGAAGACCTTTGGCATTCTTCAGCAAGGCTTTTGGAGTCAAGGCTCAAGCCATGTCCACCTATGAGAAGGAATTGATGGCCTTAGTACAGGCCATAATGCATTGGCACACATATCTCAGTTTTCAACACTTCACTGTTAAGACTGATCATTGCAGTCTTAAGTATCTCCTGGGTCAGAGGGTAACATCCTTATTACAGCAAAAATGCCTATTTAAGCTGCTTGGTTTTAGCTTTGATATTCATTACAGGGCAGGAAAAGACAATGGAGCAGCTGATGCACTGTCCAGGGCTCCCAATGAAGAAGATGAGGAAGGCCACTGCAATGCCATATCAAGAGTGACCCCCCTTTGGCTAGTTGAAATCCAAAATAGTTATGAGAATGATGCATTCATAGCACAGCAGCTGCAACAGCTCATTGCTGACCCTTATGCAACCTCTGAATACACTTACACTCAAGGAATTTTAAGGTACAGAGGAGTATTGGTACCACTGGGAACCTCAGAGAACAAGTGCTAGACATCCTGCATACATCAGCATTGGGAGGGCATTCTGGAGGAAAGGCCACCTACAAAAGGGTGTTCCAACTGTTCTACTGGCTAAATTTGAAGTCCCAAGTCAAAAAGTGGGTCAAGCATTGTGATACTTGTCAAAGGAACAAGCATGAACACCTACCATACCCTGGCCTTTTGCAGCCTCTAGACATTCCAAACCAGCCTTGGACCTGTATTTCCATGGATTTTGTTGAAGGGTTGCCAAGGTCTGAGCATAAGGAGGTTATTATGGTTGTTGTAGACAGGATGGGCAAATTGGCTCACTTTATTGCATTATCCCACCCTCATACTGCTCAAGAAGTGGCACAAGCCTACTTTGATCATATTTTTAAGTTACATGGTTTGCCTAACAGCATAGTAAGTGATAGAGGCAGTGTCTTCTTAAGCAACTTTTGGTCCAAGTTATTTCACTTACTGGGAACTCAGCTCCACATGAGCACCTCATACCACCCTCAAAGTGATGGCCAGACTGAAAGGGTGAACCAATGCTTGGAGACCTACCTTAGATGTTTCTGTGGGGATAAGCCAAAGACATGGAGTAAGTGGCTGACACTGGCTGAATACTGGTACAACACCAGCCACCACAGCTCCATAAACATGACACCCTTTGAAGCTACCTATGGGTACACTCCTAAGGTACTCCACTTGGGAGCAGTGGAATCCACCAACCTAGCACCTGTTGATAGTTACATGGCTGAGAGACAAAAAGTGTTGCAGCTTCTCAAGGAAAATCTGGTAGTAGCTCAAGCAAGAATGAAGCACTATGCAGATAAAAACAGGACAGAAAGGGAATTCGAAGTGGGGGATCTTGTTTATCTCAAGCTGCAGCCTTATAAACAGAATAGTCTAGCACTGAGGAGACACCTTAAGCTAGCCCCAAAATACTATGGACCCTACAAAATCTTAGCTAAGATAGGAGCAGTTGCGTACAGATTGGAGTTACCCCCACATTCTCTCATTCATCCTGTTTTTCATGTATCCCTTTTAAAGAAGACTCTAGGCCAACATGCTGTTGTTACTAATAGCCTGCCTCCCACCAGCCATGAAGGACAGATTGTCCTGGAACCGGTTGGCATACTAGATAGGAGGATGGTTAAGAGAGGAAATAACTATGTTGCTCAAATATTGGTTGGTTGGTCTAACATGACAGCAGAGGAAGCCACCTGGGAAGACTGGGAAGTTGTTAAAAAGAAATTCCCAAGTTTCATTAGCAGAGAGGAGCAAAGTCTTGAAGGGGAAGGGGATGTCAGGAACCTGACAAAGCATAATCTCAAAGTGAGGATTAAGCTGAAGAACAAAGGCACAGCAGGAGCAATGGACCAAGAATTAGCTGAAGGCAACTAAAGGAAAATGAAGACACAGCTGCGAGTGATGGCGCGTGGAAGAAGATCATCAGTCTGAAGACTTGGCGCGTGTACCACACCCACTTGCACTTTCCAAGAAGGATTTGTTTACCTTCACTTAATGATGCTTTACATAATTAAGTGGTTAAGGGCTATATCTTTGTCTTAAGAGCCATTAATCACTCAATTAGTTAGAGTAGTTAGCCACTCATCACTTATATATCTGTCTTTCCATTTTGTTTCCATTCCCACTTTCTGTTAGCCATATCCGAGAATCTTGTAAACGGTTACACACCCTGTATAAGGGCGGAGTCACCTTTGCAGCAGGAGGACATGAATGAAATCAGAGAAATCTTCTCTCTTCTTTTTCTTCTCTGGCGCAGCTGGGTTCTCTATCTTTCTTAGCTTACAACTTCTGCTATAAATTCGTCCAAAAATTCACCAAGTTATACTGGGTCCATTACACTCTCCGTCAGCAGGGAGCCTTGGGCACTACGTTTACCGTAGCCCAAGGCATCCACTTTTGACTAATAGTTCTCAACAACTATTCAGTTATCTCTTCAACATCACACACACACGCAGACTCGTAGACTCCTATAAAAGTCGCGCACTAACATGTAGCCTTTTCTCAGTAGCCATTAATTCAAGAATCCTGACATACCCAACTCACTCACAAAGCACAAACCCTCCACAACTTATGGAGCTTTTTCAAGAAACAGGGAAGGGTATGTCTGTTCTTTTGTCTAAAAGTAGTGATTTCCTCCTTAAATCCACTTTCCTACGTGGGTTTTCTGGCTCAATACATTTAGTTTTGTTAATTGTTCTGTTTCTTTCATGGGTATTCAAGAAGTTAAGGGCTGATGGCAACGAGGTTGCGAAGAGAAGTGTCAGGAATAATGGGTTCTTGTATTACAAGCAGACCTTATTTTGTTGTTTGGGGTTGTCTATTTTTAATTTTGCTATTTGTTTCTTGAACCATTTTTACTGGTATAGAAATGGTTGGTCAGAGGAAAAGATTGCGACTTTGTTGGACTCTGTACTCAGAACACTTGCTTGGTTAGCACTCTCTGTTTACTTGCATAGCCAATTCTTGTACCCAAGTGAACGTAGGTATCCATTTGTGGTAAGGGTCTGGTGGGGATTTTTCTTGTCAATTTCTTGCTATTGCCTTGTTATAGACTTTGTTTATTACAAGAGGTACCAAATTTTACAAATTCAATACTTGGTGTCTGATGTTGTCTCTACCGTTATGGGGTTGTTCTTTTGTTATGTGGGGTATGCTAGTAAGGTTGACGGTGAAGACACCTTTCTTCAGGAGCCCCTCTTGAATGGTAACATTAGAGAATCCAAACAGTCAAACAGGGGTGAAAAGACCCTGACCCCTTATTCCAATGCTAATCTTTTTAGTATCTTTACTTTCTCTTGGATGGGTCCTTTAATTGCTGTTGGATACAAGAAAACTTTAGACCTTGAGGATGTTCCTCAGCTCGCCAGTGTTGATAGTGTAGAAGGTGCCTTCCCAATTTTGAGAGATAAGTTGGAGTCAGATAGTGGCAGCAGTAGTAGAGTGACCACAGTTGGGCTGGTGAAGGCATTGATATTCACCACATGGAAGGAAATTCTGTTGACAGCCTCCCTTGCACTTGTGTACACGTTGGCCACCTACGTCGGTCCCTTCCTCATCGATACATTCGTTCAATACCTGACTGGACATCGAGAATTTGATAATGAAGGTTATGTCTTGGTATTGGCATTCTTTGTTGCAAAGCTTGTCGAGTGTTTGGCACGAAGGCACTGGTTCTTTAGGTTGCAGCAGGTTGGAATTAGAGCGCGGGCAGCCTTGGTTGCCTTGATCTACAACAAAGGTTTGACCCTTTCGTGTCAATCAAAGCAGGGTCATACTAGTGGGGAAATCATTAATTTTATGACTGTTGATGCCGAGAGGATTGGCGATTTCAGTTGGTACATGCATGATCCTTGGTTGGTCCTCGTGCAGGTTGCCTTGGCATTGGTAATACTGTATAAAAACCTCGGGCTTGCTTCTATTGCTGCATTTGTTGCTACTGTACTTGTAATGTTGGCAAATGTTCCACTAGGCAGTTTGCAGGAGAAATATCAGGATAAGTTAATGAAATCTAAAGATACAAGGATGAAGGCAACTTCTGAAATGTTGAGGAACATGAGGATTCTCAAGCTTCAGGGTTGGGAGATGAAGTTTTTGTCAAAAATTGTTGCGCTCAGGGAAACTGAGACTGGATGGTTGAGAAAGTATGTGTACACATCAGCCATGACCACCTTTGTCTTCTGGGGTGCCCCTACATTCGTTGCTGTTGCCACTTTTGGTACAAGTACGATTATGGGGATTCCACTTGAATCAGGAAAGTTATTGTCTGCACTTGCAACATTTAGGATTCTTCAAGAGCCTATTTACAATCTACCTGACACAATTTCGATGATAGCTCAGACCAAAGTTTCGCTTGACCGACTTGCCTCATTCTTTCGTCTTGATGACCTGCAGCCTGATGTTGTAGAGAAGCTTGCAAGAGGTAGTTCTGACATAGCAATCGAGATAGTTGATGGTAGGTTCTCCTGGGACATATCTTCCCCTAATCCAACGCTGAAAGAAATAAATATCAAAGTGTCTCATGGCATGAGGGTTGCTGTTTGTGGAACCGTTGGCTCAGGTAAGTCGAGCTTTCTGTCCTGTATACTGGGAGAAATGCCCAAACTTTCAGGGAATGTAAAGCTTAGCGGGACGAAAGCCTATGTTGCCCAGTCACCCTGGATACAGAGTGGGAAGATTGTAGATAACATTCTGTTCGGTAAGGAAATGGACAAAGAAAGATACGACAGAGTTCTTGAAGCATGTTCCTTGAAGAAGGACCTTGAAATTCTCTCCTTTGGTGATCAGACAGTTATAGGTGAGAGGGGAATCAATTTGAGTGGAGGACAGAAGCAGAGAATACAAATTGCACGCGCTCTATATCAGGATGCAGATATTTATTTATTTGATGATCCTTTTAGTGCTGTGGATGCTCATACAGGAAGCCATCTCTTTAAGGTACCTGTGCCTTTCTACTCTTAATTATTTTACTAAGAATAGAAAATTTGAACTGACATTCTTAATTGGATAGGAAACTTGGTGGCAGTTATGACTCCAAGAATATTTATGCTTACTAAATATTGCTCCAAGAACATGTTAGGGTTCTTGTTGTCATTGTAGAAATGAAACGTCGTTTCTGCTTGTTTTCGGAGTGCTAATTCTTCTGTCTAATTTGCTCGCATTGAGAAAAAACTTTCTTTTGCATTCGGTTGAAGTATAATCTTAGTATGACAGGAATGTTTATTGGGGCTTCTGGATTCAAAGACAGTGATTTACGTTACTCATCAAGTAGAGTTCTTGCCTGCTGCAGATCTCATCCTGGTGAGTTATTGACGTCTGTAGTTTTTTATAGCCTGTGCATTCAACCCCTATATAATGACCTTGTGATCAGGTTATGAAAGATGGGAGGATCACCCAAGCTGGAAAATACAATGATATACTTAAATCAGGAAGTGACTTTATGGAACTTGTTGGCGCACATAAGGAAGCTTCATCAGCACTGGATTCTATAGATGCAGGGACACGGGAAGATAAGGGTGTGGTGAGTGTTACGAATGCTGCGCTGAAAGAGGAGGCCAGAAACGACGTAAATGGTAAAGAAGTTGATATTATAGGGCCTAAAGGACAACTTGTCCAGGAGGAAGAAAGAGAGAAAGGTAAAGTTGGTTTCTCAGTCTACTGGAAATATATTACGACAGCGTACGGAGGGGCTCTGGTGCCCTTCATATTGTTGGCACAAGTTCTCTTTCAGCTACTTCAGATTGGAAGCAATTATTGGATGGCTTGGGCAACTCCCGTATCAAAGGATGTGGCGCCTCTGGTGGGAGGTTCCACCCTCATAATTGTTTATGTAGCTTTGGCAATTGGAAGTTCTCTTTGCATCCTTGGTAGAGCCTTGCTTCTTGTGACTGCTGGGTACAAGACTGCAACAGTACTGTTCAATAGAATGCATTTATGCATTTTTAGGGCTCCTATGTCTTTCTTTGATGCCACCCCGAGTGGAAGAATACTAAATAGAGTAAGTCAATGAATTTCCCTTTGTTATTCCTGTTGATACTGTTGTTGCTGATTTTATCTTACATGGAAGGTTGATTTTGAGAATTAAGAAGTTTTCTAACTAAAAATTTTTCCGATAAAAGGCATCTACAGATCAAAGTGCAGTGGATTTGAACATTCCAATCCAAGTTGGTGCATTTGCCTTCTCAATCATACAGCTCCTAGGGATTATCGGCGTTATGTCACAGGTCACATGGCAGGTCTTCCTGGTTTTTGTTCCTGTGATTGGAATATGCATCTGGTTACAGGTAACCCTGATTGTGTCTTATCAGAATTTTTAAATTAATGTGATAGCACCAGCATTGCCATGATCTTTTTCGAGAGGGGTTGGGTGTAGAAAATCATCTTCATTCCTTAGACATTAATAGGACAAGTTGTCGAACTGCCAATACTGACGTGTGGCATGGTTCAGTTGAAGCAAAAACTATATCATCTTAGACATTATGAATTGTTTTTACTTAATGAGCTTAGCTTTTTCCGAGCATGTATCCACTTGCTTGCATACTTTTCAAATTTGATGGTAGAATAAGAATTCATCTCATCCTTGTTGTTTGTGTCTGATTTTGGGATATTGAAGCCTTGTCATGGGAATTTTCCAGTTTCATTTGTCTTTTGTTCATTTTATTTATTTCGATAGTCATTGTTAAGGGTTATTTTACTCGTTTGCAATCAAGTTTAGGGGAAGCATAGAAAACCAATGATTGCTATTTGCTAATCAGAAAAGCTCTGTCCCTTGAAAATTGCAGCAATATTACATACCTTCAGCACGAGAACTGGCACGGTTGGTTGGAGTTTGTAAAGCGCCAGTTATCCAGCATTTTGCCGAAACAATCTCTGGATCAACTACTATCAGGAGCTTTGATCAGGCATCCAGATTCAGGGACACGTGTATGAAATTGATTGACGGATATTCTCGTCCAACGTTCAACACTGCTGGTGCGATGGAATGGCTGTGCTTTCGCCTGAATATGTTGTCTTCCCTCACATTTGCTTTTTCTTTGGTATTCTTAATCTCCATTCCAGAGGGAACAATTGATCCAAGTAAGAGCTCATCTATATCGTCTTTATCATATTTTCTTTGGTGGCCAGAGCACGTTAAAGACTAACTTTTGTGTGTGTGCCTGTGTTTGGGTGGTCCCTGCATGAAAATGAAGGCATTGCGGGCTTAGCAGTGACGTATGGGCTTAATCTGAACATGTTACAAGCTTGGGTCATAAGGAACCTGTGCAATATGGAGAACAAAATAATATCAGTCGAAAGAATACTTCAGTATACTGCCATCCCTAGTGAGCCGCCACTTGTTATAGAATCAAATAGGCCGGAGTGTCACTGGCCATCACATGGAGAAATAGATATTTGTAATCTACAGGTAATTTACATTTCACAATGTTTTTTCTCAATGCCAAATGTGACCTCATGTAATTTATGGCCTTTTGTCATTTAAGCTATTTGCTTTCTGGTATTTAATGTTGTGTGTGATGGCTATAGGTTCGATATGCCCCACATATGCCGCTTGTGTTACGAGGCCTTACATGTACGTTCGGTGGAGGTACGAAGACTGGAATTGTAGGGAGAACTGGCAGTGGTAAATCAACTCTTATTCAGACTCTTTTCCGCATTGTCGAACCCGCGGCCGGCCATATTATGATAGATGGTATCAACATCTCTTCCATTGGACTGCATGATTTACGATCTAGATTGAGCATCATTCCGCAAGAACCAACCATGTTTGAGGGAACCCTGCGAAGCAACCTTGATCCACTTGAAGAGTATTCAGACGAACAGATTTGGGAGGTGGGTTTTATTTGTTTTGAAATTTATTCTGGTTTCTAGGAGAGATAGAAGGAACTCCATTCTGCATACTTAAACGTGCTAGTGTTGTTCAGACTGCTTAGATGGCTGGTTTATTATTGCTTCAGGTTCTTGATAAGTGCCAGCTAGGAGATGAAGTAAGGAAGAAGGAAGGCAAGCTTGACTCTACAGGTTTTCCTCCATCAACTATCCTAATTTTATAGGAGCCGCTTTGAGCAATATCATGCAAATTCTCATTTTTTGTGTTCCTACAATTGTTGCAGTTACTGAGAATGGAGAGAACTGGAGCATGGGTCAAAGGCAACTGGTCTGCCTGGGGCGTGTGCTACTCAAGAAAAGTAGGGTCTTGGTGCTTGATGAGGCTACTGCTTCAGTTGATACAGCAACAGACAATATGATTCAGCAAACCCTTAGGCAACACTTCACTGACTCTACAGTTGTAACCATTGCACATCGAATTACATCTGTGCTTGATAGTGACATGGTCCTACTGTTAGATCATGGTTCGTATGCTTTCTTAAGATATTCTATAATCCCTAATATGTTGTCTTTCCCGTACAGAACCTTGATGCTTATTAGATTCATTCAAAACAATTGGGTGCAGGACTTGTTGAGGAATATGATTCTCCATCAAAGTTGCTGGAGAACAAGTCGTCGTCGTTTGCGAGGCTTGTAGCAGAGTATAGTGTGAGATCAAATTCAAGCGTCTAAAATCTGGACGAGGGATGTTGCATGATATTGGCGAAAAGGAGATGCTCAGAACATTTTTCCCTGCTATTTATAGTTAACCAATAGAAAGTGTGATATGCGATCTACTGCAAGTATTGTGCACTGGTAGAACTAGCTGATCATGCGATCAACATGCACAGCCCACTGGTTTGCTTCATCTGCCTGCAAGCACAGATGAGTGATGACAGGACCAGACTGGTAAAATTTTAGTCTGTCCCATGGTTGGATGCTGGAGAAGAGGGTAGAAGTCTCCATTGTTGAATGTTGATTTGTTGTACACAACAATGTACGCGATATGCCTAAATGAGAATCAAATATTGAACTTGTGGAACTCTCAACATAGTGAGAAGTTCATATGGTGATGCCAAACATTGTGCATCAAGCCAGCTATGAATGCAGGACTACAATACAGCTTTTCTTTTACCGGTAAGCATGGGTGGAACTACATTAGGGCTGGGGGGGGCTAGTGCATCCCTTGAAATTTCGAAAAAAAAAAAAAAAAAAATTTACTTTTCAGGAAGTGCACTTTTCGGGAATTACACCGCCGTCCATGAGAGCTCGTCCCCCTAAACAGTCACCTCTCTCCATCTCCATCTCCATCTTCCTCTCCGTGTGACCATGAGGACCATGATTGGTGAGGATTGAGGCTCAGGCCATGACTGCCGACCGGTGACTCACACTCACTTCGAGTCTCCGACTGACGACCGCGACGGTGAGCCTATGGGCTGTGACCAAATCTGGACCGTGACCGGCGTGACGACCACCAACTCACTCTGACCGCGACATTGACAGCTTGACGATGGTGACGGACTGACGGACGAAGATGACCTCATCGAGCACCGGCCACTGAGACCCCGTGACGCCGACCGATGAGGCGACGACCATGAGTCTGTGACTCACTCTGATGGTCCGACCAAATATGGAACTGGAAGGACGGACTGAGGCTACTCAGTACTCACTGCTGCTTCTCTGCACTACTAACTGTGAGGTAAGAATTTAGTTTAATTTCAGTGATTATATAGATATTTAAAAAATATGTTTGGTTAATTTGCTTGCTAATTCTTAATTTACTATTATTTTACTAATAATTTTTTTTGGTAAATTCGATATAATTTTTGCACCCCCTGAAAAAAATCCTGGTTCCGCCCCTGCCGGTAAGGATGGCGTGCTTTGTACGTTACATAGTGGTTCGAAGTAAAAATGGTGTAAACTTTGGTCAAAAGCACAATGCAAATTGATTAATACGAATATTATAGTTAAACCATAATAAGTAAATCAGTTGTTAACTTTTAATCAAATAATTGAAGTATGACAATTTCATTATACGAAACACGGTCTTACTTTTAATTAAACCTAAATTGTTAATGTCAATCATCATTAATACGAGTTTTGATCACGTGTGTTGCACACGGGAGTAACAACTATCAAAAATTTTGTTGAGAGATCTCGTGTATATATATATATATATATATATATATGGGAGCTGATCCGTTGAGAGCGTGGGCAAAATAGGAGAAGTTGCAAACGCGATCTGACCGTCCATCCCGAAAGATGGACGGTCCAAATCGCGCCTTTTTTGAATACTGTCAGTCGTCCGCGATACAGTATAGCGGACGGACTTTTTTACCTTTTTGCCCTCTGACCCGTCCGCTATACTGTATCGCGGACGGTCCAAAAAAAAATTTTACGTTTTTTTTAAGTTCGTCCGCTACATAATGTAGCGGACGATTTTTTTACAAAAATAGCCTCCTGTTCCATCCGCTACATTATGTAGCGGAGGAGTAAGCAGGCATTATTTTTTTTTCCAGTCCTTTCTCTCATTAAAATTCTGACATGTTTCTCTCTCTCTCTCTCTCTCTCATTTGTCTCGTCAATTTCTGACACACTCTATTTCCTCTCTCTCTCTCTATCTCTCATCAATTTATGACGCTTTCTCTCTCTTTTCTCTCACCATGATTTCTTTTATGGGTTCTGGATGTAACACATAATGTAAATAGTATGCATGGGTAAGGGAAGGCTGAATTTCAGCCATGTCATGTTGGTGCATGGTGAGGCCGTGGATTGATGGCAGCCGTGGTGGAGTGCGGCTGGGTACGGGGACCTTGCGTAAGTGTATCGGAGCCAAAAGGTTGGAGAGAAACAGCCTTGGGGAGGCTGTCAAGTATGCTGTTGACAGGAAAAGGACCCACTGCCGTAAGGCAGTGTGTGTAGATTGGACAATAACAAGCCATTGCCGTGAGGCAGTGGCTGCTTTGCTGTGACTTGGGTTTGAGAAGATTATGCTTTGGAAAGAAAAATGAAGCAAGGGCAGTAGCTTGGAGGGAAACAAAAATTTAGTGAATGAAGGAGAAGATGATGGGTCTAGCTGTGGGAGTTGGAGAAATTGGTTATATGCATATGAGTATATTAGAGCGTTACAAAATGGTGTAGTGTGTAGTAAGTATGGAATGTGACATTGGATTTGTAAATGGGTGCCTGTGTAAAGAAGAAGAAGAATGAGGGGAAAGGACAATGGGGTGGCCCATCTTTACGTGGGTATGTTTCTGGAGAACAAAAGAAGAAGAAGAAGAATGGTTTCTGGAGAACAAAAGAAGAAGAAGAATGGGGGAAAGGACAAAGGGTGGGGCCCTTCAGCAAATCATGCCCACAGCAAATGTGTGCCTGCCTACTCCTCCGCTACATAATGTAGCGGATGGAACAGGAGGCTATTTTTGTAAAATCGTCCGCTACATTATGTAGCGGACGAACTTAAAAAAAACGTAAAAAAATTTTTTGGACCGTCCGCGATACAGTATAGCGGACGGGTCAGAGGGCAAAAAGGTAAAAAAGTCCGTCCGCTATACTGTATCGCGGACGACTGACAGTATTCAAAAAAGGCGCGATTTGGACCGTCCATCTTTCGGGATGGACGGTCAGATCGCGTTTGCAACTTCTCCTATTTTGTCCACGCTCTCAACGGATCAGCTCCCTATATATATATATATATATATATATATATATATATATATATATATGCCTAATAGTAATTACAAAATTGGTAGTGATAATAAGATAATTAAAATTTTATTTTTATTATTTTAAAGGAGTTCTGCTCCTAATTTTTATCGTAAAAAATGAACTTAAGTAATAATTGTTAGTGACAAATAAAGATGTAAAATAGTGTATGAAATAATAGATATAGTTTCTCCTTACTAAAAGCAATTGCAGTGATGATAATAACAATAATAACTCATGTGTTGAGATTATATTACTTAAGACCACCAAGAAAAGAGTAACTGTACATAATAAATGATTGAAAAAAAATAGGAGCGTAAACTATATGTAAAACTTGTAATGAAATAAAAGGAAGGACATTATGGTAGTTTAAGAGAAGAACTGATGGAGAATATTGTGTTTCTTTAAATAATAAAAAAAGATTTAAGATTAAAAAGGAATATATAGAGAATTACTTTTTGTCAAAATTTAGGAATTAATGGAATTGTAAAGATATAAATATCAAGATCACGAAGAAAACAGTAACAATACATAATAAATAAATGATTGAAAAAAATGATAGCGTAAACTATATATGAAACTTGTAATGAAATCAAAGGAATGAGATTATGATAGTTTAAGAGAAAAATTAATGGAGAATATCGTGTTTCGCTAAACAATAAAAAAGATTTAAGATTAAAAAAGAATATAGAAAGAATTACTTTTGTCAAAATCTAGGAATTAATGGAATTGTAATGATATAAATAAAATTTTTGAGTGGGGCATGTTAACATAGAAGAGAGAAACGTAAAAAATATATAATTTCTTGAATTTCAAATGGAAAGAAGGAATTCAAATCAAATTATCAGAGAGAAAGAGAGAGTCCAAATCAGTATTACAAATGTAAGTAAATTTAAAATATTTTAAGAATTCAAAATAGGAAAGTTGATATGGTGAATTAGGAGAGTGTTTAAGTAACCGCTGGACAACATTCTATCAGCTTCAACTTTCATATATATATAATTAGATTTGTCACTTTTTGTTACATTAAGTTGCCGCTAAAAAGAATCTTTATTGTGTCCATTTTAATATATTATTATTTAAGGTACACCGATATTGTAATCAGTCATCTTCCGTAAGCGGATCGAAGCATGAAGGACCAGACATGACTAAGGCCTTCGGCTCTACAGTTATGAGAAAACATGATATGTGCTTGATTCCTGTTGCATATCATTCTTCTCATGTAGGACGACAAGGAAGTAACATGTTGCAAATGTCCAGATTATGGTAAGAATTTGTGTTCGAATAGTATCTGTTCAGACTTGAAATCCAAAGCATCTTATGTATAAGAAACTTTCTTTGTTTTGCATCTCCTATCTTGACTGAATAAGAGCAAAAGTTCGTCAACCTTTGGCTCTGAGTACGTAGAAGTGGCCATCATTATATACGCTGCTTATATGGGTGAGACAAGTTTTAGTCGATAATCTGATAATCTGACATGGACTAATACTTGCTTATAGAGACACACAAACAAAGATGATAGAACGCCATATTTCGACAGTATTGTAAAATACACCCTTTAACCCAATCGTCCTCCTTATCCATCGCCATCCCACCAGTGTTAGTCATTCTTGCCAAACACCACCGTTGCATTGCCATTGCATTACAATTGCAGCCCACCCCCAAAATTGATGGGAGTTTTGTTGTCAAGCAGATCTTTAGTCTATGGGAGAGTGAAGCCACCAAGTCTGTGGCATGAAATTCACCAATACGGAGAGAATTTTGCTCTTATGTGAAAAGGAGACAAATCTCTCTCTTTCTCAAATTTTAAATACATAGTCATTCGAAAAAGAGGAGAGCTCTGCAGAATTATGTTTGAAGACTTGTCAACCAAAATTCTTTGTGCTTATGTTTCTGCTTCATCTTAGAACAGTAGTATAGTAGTATAGTGTGGTTCTTGAATCGAACAATTTTAAAACTCAATTTCTTGCATTGTCTTCACAAGACTCGAATCGTCATTATTACGGGAATAAAAGTCAAGCATTGTGTTGTAACAATGATTCAAGTTCGAAAAATGTAAGAGTCCCCTCAGTAGTCAAGATCAAGCTAATTTAACCCGCGAATATCATCACTCTTTCCAGGTCAAATCAAAAGTTCATCGTGTGATTAGAGTAAAAAAATCACAATGTAACCCGTTTTCACATTAATCAGGAGTAAGTTTGTGCTTCAAAATGGTGCAATTAAACAAAAAGGGGACACTTTCCTGCCTTCATGCACCTCTAACTATGCTCTCTCTCCCTTAAGCTTTGAATTATTTTCTACTTGAGCTGTGTGCTTTGTTTGGCTTTTGATCGTGGATTACCTTTGGCTGGATTGCATGTTTTCTTTTGCTTCTTCATGCTTTGATACGAGGTCCACTTCATTGTCCAAAATCATCAATTACTAGTATTTTCATTGCTGTACAAATTTTGCTACCATCCAAACTCCTTACCATGTACCGGGAACGGCAGGCATTACACGTACCAGAACAACGTAATTGATTATCCGAAACTATGACATTATTTTTTTTCTGATAAGCATTGCAAAGGCAAGTCGGCTACGGGTGTAACTTGGGTGGGTTACTCAACCCAAGAAAACTCATTTACTTTTAAATTCAACGAACTTTAAGTTCAGAATTGAATTAATTAATTGAGTTGGCTGGATTAAGTTTGATCGAGTGAGTATATTTGAGTTTAAATGGGTTGATCAAAACAAAGTAAAACTTTATTTTATTTAAACAAAATATTGAGTGGTGCTGGCCGGCTGACAGCCACCGTCAGTGACGTGGTCAAAGGTGGTGGCGACGACCAGCAGTGGTGGAGGCTGTCGGGGATGAGATGGCAGGTAGTGGTGGTGACTGACGGTAATGATGGTTCTTATTTATGGAAATTACTAATAAAATACAAGTCTTTGCCCAAATGGGTTTTAAAAGCCAAATTCAAGATAACTCACTATATATATATATAGGTTGAGTAGGTTGAGTTTGGTACCACTCAAATTTTCTTTTTTTCTTTTTTGGTTGGGTAGTTTCACTTGTTGCAACTGCTTACTGCACGTGGAGAGTTTCAGAATTTTCCATGTAAGGATAAACCTCTATGAATGATTTTTGCGAAAGGCCCTTGCCTAGAAGAATCTTCTTGTGAGAATTAAAAACTTCGTCTTTTTTATTTTATAATAAGAAAATTTCATTGAAAATTAAAGTTTACAAAGTTGATGAAGGTCACGACATTTTCGTGACTCTGTGTATACAAGACCTAAAAAATTAACGATTTACCTATAGACCCTACACAAATTACAATTAGACTGAAAACAGAGCATATCTTACACTTCAGTTTAACTTGAAGTAACAAGCGGAGGCCTAAATGTTGCATAAATACTAAATAAAACACAAACAAAATAACGTAAATCTAAACACAAAAATTACAATGAGGAAGTCAATCACAACCATACAAATAGTCAAAGGTGAACTCAACAACCAATGGAATTACAGTGCAACGACCAGTAAACCTATAATCCCTAACAGGCTAAGCCAGACTGAAATCCCCCATTCCCCCCCCCCCCCCCCAAACCCACAACCATACCGAACTCAACAACCACAGTGCAACGACCAGTAAACCTATAATCCCTAACAGGCTAAGCCAGACTGAAATCCCCCAACCCAACTCCGACACAAAAGCCTAGAGCATATTACCCCCAACCACCCCCCATCCCTCCCCAAGGCCCCAACCCCCCTCCACACATACACGCCCAAACCCAAGCCCCCCAAGCCTTATCCCTCTCCCCGACCCCAAGGACATACCCTAGACACAGTTGCCTAAAACCAACGGAAAGCCCCCCAACCAGCTATTAAGCCCTCCCAGATCTCAGTAGAAGTTTCGGCCGCCGCCGGTAGAATTCTGGCTGTTATCGGCAGAATTCCGGCCATCGTCGGGGATGGTAGATCCAACCCTAGCAAAGAAAGCCCCATCAATCAAGCATATAAATGTAGCAACCATCAGCCATCCCAATGATCTAGATCTATCAGCTCTAGTAGATCACGAAAAGCTTGGAGATCTACATAGATCTGAAGCATCTGGCGCATCGAAGCAAGGCATCGCCATCCCCGATCGAGTTGGGGGAGATGGCGCCTGCCACCGCATTGTCTTCACCACCGTCGTAAAATTTGTCTTGATAAGGAGAAAATATAGTATGGTTCGGAATCAAGGGTCCTGACCATTCAAGACTATTGAATATGTAGTATTGTACAATGTTCCCCTATTTCTTTAGTCTTTCCTCGTAGAACACTGATTCCTGATCCAAATGGTCCATGCAATATTCACTCCTTAATCGGATTAGGAGAAACAAATGGAGAAAGAATATAAGCTTTCTGCCGTCAAAATATGAAAGATCATTCGCAGCCCAATTTAGTTACATGTTGTACACAAAAGTCTCTAAAGAGCACCCCACAACAGACGATCAAATTAGTAGCCATTAGCAGCGATAAATGACTCCAGAAAATCTTCTCTCATCTCTCGCTAAAGGCGATATAGTGAAAAAAGCACTTCTGCCATAACATATGGACCCCGCCAATGCCATTTCATTTTTTTATTTCCTCGTGAAACAACATTTACACCTTTTCTTTTTTTTTTTTTTTTTTTGCTTGGACGGTAAGGGGTAAGGGGTATCATCGGGCCAACTTTAGCGTCAATCGAAACTAAATTTCTTTTCTGAACGATTTTAAGGACGCACCCCCACATCGGACCGGTACATTCAGGTAATTTTTTTTTCCTCACGATGCTGGCCCCTTTTTTCAACTGAAAGGATGGCAGGGAGTAGACCACTTTGCTTCTTTCCACCATGACCCCATAATTCAGGCGTGCGGGGGTTTAAGATGGGTTATTTTGTCTGTAGTAGCTTGTATAAGGAATCCTCCTCCTAATGGCACCTTTGCAGACAACCAAACAACAGTCTCTCACCGAAAGTGGTAAGATTTCAATAAGAAAAGAAAGAAGAGGAGGAGGTTGAAGCTTGACTGGTAACAGGAAGAGATTGAAGCTTGGCACTATCAAATTAAAGGACTTTCGAGTCTTCCTTGATTATTTTCTGGTTAAAATTTCACGTGATCATGACTTGCAATTATTATGTTTATGTTGTTAGCTAAAGATTTTAATTTTTAGACAAACCTATTGGAAAATGTTGTTCACAATACTTGTTAGATGTTTTAAAGTTGCATTTTTTTTCCCGTTTGGCCTCAAACTTGTTGGTATAAAAATTGACTTCAAGTGGTATAACAACATGCTTTAATTGCATGGCGTCGCTGAGCAATTGGAAAGGACTCAAAATATACAACATGCAAACTTTTAAATTTGACTGCATAACAAATTAAAGATATTGAATGTGCGAAAGAGCCTTTCGTACAAATTACAACTTAATAGTTTGGGGATGTAGTTGTTGGTTACCGTTCGTTAATCGAGAATAGTTGTCTTTTAATAAGTCTTCACCACACCAAAAAACTTAAGACTGAGATATCAAATAATCTCGTGGAAAAGTAAGGTTAACTTATTGTTGACCTACGTATAATTTTGTCAGAGTGATATACAACTAATTAATATGGTCACTTAAAGTAGGCTAAAGCATTGTTGGATTATTTTCTAGTTGAAAACCTCCAACCTTACGGTACTTTACAAACTTGCAATTACTCCCTCCGTCCGTAATTAATTGATCATATATTTTTTTTTGAAAAACTAATAAAATATAGTAATTTATATTCTAAATAAGCTTGTAAGTCAAACACGATCAATTAATTAGGGACGGAAGGGGTATGATATTTTTGCCGTGCGTAACAACTATATTTTAGCAGAAACTTTGATTTTTTTTTTTTTTTTTGTGTTCCTCACGGTGTTGTCACATGTTTTAAAGTTGCTTGCACCAAAAAAAAAAAGTTTTAAAGTTGCACTTTTTCTCGTTCGGCGTCAAACTTGTTGGCATAAAGATCGACTTTAAGTGGTATAGTGTACTTTGCTTGCATCGCGTTACTAAATATATAGTAAGAAAAAGACTCGAAGTGTGTGAACTTTATTTACGGACTCCACAAGTGGATCGAAGAGCACGCTTGCGTTGCTAAAGCATTGTTAAATGGTGGCCTTTGACGAGTTAATTAAAAGCACAAGTACCGCATAATCTGTTCTTCATCTGTGCGACTGTGCCCTTGTCCAACGGAGGATTCATACTCCCGTTCTGTTGTCAAGTTACGACAGTGGCACAAATTTCTTGCGATAGTCACAATATACAAATATTATTAAAGGACTGTTTGAGTTTGATTCGCAAAAGTAATTTTTAAATATATTATAATCGGTTTTTAAAATCTACTTTAGTTATGTTTAGGAAGATTAGGTTTAAGCAAATGATAGTTGGATAAAGTGCATGACAATCAATTCACCATGGTAAAATAACAAAAAAGCGCAGTGTTTAATAAAAGATGCTAAGGTCTGTTGGTGCCGAAAGAGGGTCCTTTGCCACGTCGAGGTGCCACAAGGGATGCAGTCCGAGTTGGCTTCCAAGTAGGCAGAGTGGGAGACAGCAAGGATGGTGCAAGGGCTGAGAGCAAGGCTCCTTGGACAGGTCGCGAGGGCTGGCAGTGCCGCGCAGGCAGGGTGACGACGAACAGGGTCAGCAGTCGGCAGTCTGTGTCAAGGGTGCAGCGTCAAGAGTCCGAATTCGTAAGTCCAAATGTCTTTCTCTCACTAGAAATTCAGAGAGAATAGGTTTTAGAGAGAGAAAATGAAAGTGTCAAATGAGGTTCAGATCCTTGAATAAGCTCCAGAATCCACTATATATATGCACAAATATGCGCGTGTCATCAGCCGACACGTGTCGTCCTCTAGGAGTGACATGTCGCCGTAGGAGGTCTCGCAGTCTTGATTGTCCGTCGGATTGTCGGTCCCCGAGTTCGTGCCGTCCTATCCTTGCAGCGTCCCTCTGCCTGTCTGAGGAGACTGACCATACTGCGTTAGCACGGTCATAGTAGCCCGTTGCCCCAGCCTCCAGTCCAAGCCCTTACTGAATCCCACTAGATGCGTCAAGAGACGCGCCGAGATCCTGGCAGCGGTGAGGGTTGCCCCTGCAGCCAACTGCCAGACGTGTCAGACGCGATGCCTTCTGGGGACCTGCTCCCATCCCGGAACGACTCGCGGTTCATTGCCCTGGCGGTGTTGATGATCAATGGTAACATGAGCACACATGCTCGCAGCTTGATATCCAGAGTTTGTGGCGAGGGGTCCTCGTGCTGGGGCACTACGAATGGAGCCCTCCGTGAGTCTGTCGGCGATAGCCTTAGGGTTGTGAACCCATTCCCGTTGCGAAGGCCAGAGCCTGTCGATTAATTGTGTTGGCGAGGGCCGGACCCTTCGGTTGATTGTGCCTGCTAGGGCTAGAGCCCGTCGGTTGATTGTGCTGGCGAGGGCCGAAGCCCTCGGTCGTTTGTGCGGGCGAGGGCCGGAGCCCCCGGTCGATTGTGCGCGCGACAATGGGCGTTACACGACCACTAGTGGTGAGTGAGCATTGCTGAATGCGTCGAGTGGTGTGATAGCAACGGTAAACAGGTCACATCCCCCCTCTAAGGACAAGGGAGGCCGACCCCCTTCTCAGGGGGGGTGGCCGACCCCCTCAACAAAGGGGTGGCCGACCCCCTCACAAGGTGGTGGCCGACCCCCTCATCAAAGGGGTGGCCGACCCCCTCACCAAAAGGGGTGGCCGAGCCTTCACCAAAGGGGTGGCCGACCCCCTCACAAAAGGGGTGGCCGACCCCCTCACCAAAGGGGTGGCCGACCCCTCGGGGGGGAGGTACTTTTGATCTGTCTGAAATGCTTGAGGCGCGGAGCGCTTTGACCGAGCAATGATGATGTTTGAGCATCGGAGCGTTTTCACCGAGGAATGATGTTGAGTAAGTTCGACTACCGAGCGTGTGACGTGTCGTGCCACTGGAGCCTTTTAGCGGGCCCTGGAGTGCGGTCTGCGGGTGACGTGTCGTGCCACTAGAGCCTTTTAGTGGGCCCTGGGGTGCGGTCCGGATAGGTTGTGAACAAGGTCTTTGTAATTAATAGGGATACTTCAGTACCTTACTTGGTCAAATCTAATTATGAAAAAGTAACAGTGGCTTAATCAATTTTAACTTTAGAAAGCTTATTTAATCAGTTTTGTATCTTTGTCAATATACCTAACAGTTTGATTAATTCAGATTTGATCATCCCATAATCAATCCCAAAACAAAGCTCTTAAAATTATAAAAAAGTAACAATTTTATCTCCATTTTCAAGACTTAGCACCGAACATGTTCCATGTTAGTGGCAACAAAAAAGTAGGTATGTTACCGAAGTGGCAACAAAAAAAGTAGGTATGTCACCGGAAATTGCCATTAAACCTTATTAAATTCGTAGCAACTATATGTCCATGAAATTATTGTCACTGAAACACGTCATATAAAATCTCTGCGACATTTGCCGCCCACACTATGTTTTCACCCAGTAGCTATCGTTTATTCTAGATGCGCGAAACTGGTATTTAAAATTATTAAAGCTAGTTTCAACTATTATGGAATAAATAATTACATCTATCTATCTATCTATAAGTTATAATAATATCAACAGCATTGCATGAATCCATTATGTCATCCATCCCTAGAAGCAAAAAGTTACTAATTATGAAACCAAAAGAAAGAAAGAAAGAAAAGGCATCACTAAAAAAACTCTTCACCCGAACATTAAAAAAGAAATGAGCTCGTGCATCCAAACAAGGACCTCAGAAAACTGAAAAGGGAGCTCGTGCATCCAAACAAAGACCTTTGAAAAGATCCAAATATTCGTTGGTAAATCTTATCTCCATAATTGAATATTGAAGGTAAATCTTAAAAGGTGTTGTGAGAAAAGGATTAAAAAACCCGCAAAAAAGAAATATAAAAAAAATGTTTTGCCTGGTCATTGTTTGATCAAACCATAAGAACTATTCATAAAGTTGTCTTTCTTTTTCTTTTTCAATTTGGACAAAAACCCAGCCAGGGGCGGATCCAGAGTGCAATTGCGGCACCAAAAAAGGTCATAAAAAATTTAATGGCTAACATAAAAGAATTAACGTCATTATTGAATATGTTAAGTGTAAAATAGATTGCTCAATTTGACTACTAATCATAAAATTTCACTATTCATAGTGATTTTTTTAAGTTGTTAAGGTTATAGTCAACAACAATTACTAATTTTATTGAATTAAACTTAACATACAATAAGAATTTAGAATAAGAAAAAGAACTAACTTTGATCACTTCGTGTTTCTTTGTAATATGAAGATATACAATTTAGAATTTGGAAGAATGAAGATGGAGTAAGGGAACGAGAAAGACAAATATTATGACGGTCGGTGGCACAAAAACTCAAAAGTACAATAAAAGAAAATCTTAATACATTAATTTTACAATATAATAATATTTCTATAAATATTTTAAATACGATTATCCATTATTCAAAAATTAAAAAAGAAAATTTTCAAATTTTTGGGGGGTGCCATGGTTCCCCCTTGGTCATGGGGTGGCTCCGCCCCTGAACCCAGCTAATCATATCGTTACTACATACGTAGTACCGAATACAAAAGTACATATATGTATATATATATATATATATATATGTATATATATAAATAAAAATAAAAACACAAAATCACTCTCTTAACAACGTAAATTTAAATAAAAGAACAATACGTAGACAAAGTGTATCCGTATAAACAAAAATTAAAAAAAAAGAATAAACTCTATTTAGAATTGGTTAATTATTAAACCCATCATGTCCGGATCAAGGGTGTGGTGGGGATTTTCCCTGTCAATTTCTTGCTAGACTTGTGCACATAGTCAAAGCTTGAATTAGTGAGCCATCACATTCATGTCCGGAATAATGTCCAGAGCTCTTGCGCTTTACCCATTCTGCCCTTGGACAACAACACACTGAAAAGAGTCAAAACACAGATATTGCCGTCCAATTCCGAGTTCCCAAACGTGCCTCATATATCTGGTTGGTGTTGGTTTCCTTGCTCAGCACACTTTCAGTCAGAACGCCACGTGGCATTCAAACCCTGTTCTCCTCCAAATCCAGAGATTTTCCCGGTACGCATACCGTCACGTGTCAGTCAAAGGTACGATTTTTATTTTGGCTCAACACTTCTTTTTGTTCAAAAAGAAAAAGTACTGTTAATGTCAAGCATATTTAGCGATAAAAAAAATTAGTAAACCCAAAATTTTCACTGATAACAACCAAACATAATTTAACATAGAATTTTAGCTCTAAAGCTACTAGCGAAAATCTATTCACGTAACCTAAAGTGTTAGTCCAGATCTTGGTTCATCGCTATCATAGTAAGACAAATATTTAAAGCGTGGAAGTACGCTTTTTAAATTAGCAGTATTTATATTTTCTTTTTACCGGTACACACGCATTGCTTTTACTCACAACTCTTATAGGATTACTCGTTAGTTAACTATTAACATACTATTGGTTTTTTAAAAACGCTAGGCACTTAAAACAAGATAGGATATTTTTAAGAATATTTTTAAAAACGCTAGGCACTTAATCATGGAATTACAAGAAAATGAAATGATGAAAAGGCCAAAAGCATATTAGCGACGATTACTCAAGGAGGAGAAGATTTGCCTTGCCCGTCTCAACCTCTTCTCCTTCTTCGAATTTTCACATCACTTGGGAAGGCAAAACGCCAAACCCTTTCTGTTTCGTCCACCTGGTCTTCTCGGGTCCCCTGTGTATTGCTCTCTCCGTTGCCCAAGGCATCCACTTTTGACTAACAGTTCTCAACTACTATTCAATTATCTCTTCAACATCACACACACACTCTCTCTCTCTCTCTCTCGCATAAAAGTCGCGCACATAGATAAGGTAACATGTAGCCTTTTCTCAGTAGCCATTAGTTCAAGAATCCTGACATACCCAACTCACTCACAGAGCCCAAACCCTCCACAACTTATGGAGCTTTTTCAAGAAACAGGGAAGGGTATGTCAGTTCTTTTGTCTAATTCTTACTCACTGATGCAAGTAAGTAGTGATTTCCTCCTGAAACCCACTTTCCTACGTGGGTTTTCTGGCACACTACATTTAGTTTTGTTAATTGTTCTGTTTCTTTCATGGGTATTCAAGAAGTTAAGGGCTGATGGCAACGAGGTTGCGAAGAGAAGTGTCAGGAATAATGGGTTCTTGTATTACAAGCAGACCTTATTTTGTTGTTTGGGGTTTTCAATTTTTAATTTTGCTATTTGTTTCTTGAACCATTTTTACTGGTATAGAAATGGTTGGTCAGAGGAAAAGATTGCGACTTTGTTGGACTCTGTACTCAGAACACTTGCTTGGTTAGCACTCTCTGTTTACTTGCATAGCCAGTTCTTGAACCCAAGTGAACGTAGGTATCCATTTGTGGTAAGGGTCTGGTGGGGATTTTTCTTGTCAATTTCTTGCTATTGCCTTGTTATAGACTTTGTTTATTACAAGAGGTACCAAATTTTACAAATTCAATACTTGGTGTCTGATGTTGTCTCTACCGTTATGGGGTTGTTCTATTGTTATGTGGGGTATGCTAGTAAGGTTGACGGTGAAGACACCCTTCTTCAGGAGCCCCTCTTGAATGGTAACATTAGAGAATCCAAACAGTCAAACAGGGGTGAAAAGACCCTGACCCCTTATTCCAATGCTAGTCTTTTTAGTATCCTTACTTTCTCTTGGATGGGTCCTTTAATTGCTGTTGGCTACAAGAAAACTTTAGACCTTGAGGATGTTCCTCAGCTCGCCAGTGTTGATAGTGTAGAAGGAGCCTTCCCAATTTTGAGAGATAAGTTGGAGTCAGATAGTGGCAGCAGTAGTAGAGTGACCACACTTGGGCTGGTGAAGGCATTGATATTCACCACATGGAAGGAAATTCTGTTGACAGCCTCCCTTGCACTTGTGTACACGTTGGCCTCCTACGTCGGCCCCTTCCTCATCGATACATTCGTTCAATACCTGAATGGACATCGAGAATTTGATAATGAAGGTTATCTCTTGGTATTGGCATTCTTTGTTGCAAAGCTTGTCGAGTGTTTGGCACAGAGGCACTGGTTCTTTAGGTTGCAGCAGGTTGGAATTAGAGCGCGGGCAGCCTTGGTTGCCTTGATCTACAACAAAGGTTTGACCCTTTCGTGTCAATCAAAGCAGGGTCATACTAGTGGGGAAATCATTAATTTTATGACTGTTGATGCCGAGAGGATTGGCGATTTCAGTGGGTACATGCATGATCCTTGGTTGGTCCTCGTGGAGGTTGCCTTGGCATTGGTAATACTGTATAAAAACCTCGGGCTTGCTTCTATTGCTGCATTTGTTGCTACTGTACTTGTAATGTTGGCAAATGTTCCACTAGGCAGTTTGCAGGAGAAATATCAGGATAAGTTAATGAAATCTAAAGATACAAGGATGAAGGCAACTTCTGAGATGTTGAGGAACATGAGGATTCTCAAGCTTCAGGGTTGGGAGATGAAGTTTTTGTCAAAAATTGTTGCGCTCAGGGAAACTGAGACCGGATGGTTGAGAAAGTATGTGTGCACATCAGCCATGACCACCTTTGTCTTCTGGGGTGCCCCTACATTCATTGCTGTTGCCACTTTTGGTACAAGTATGATTATGGGGATTCCACTTGAATCAGGAAAGATATTGTCTGCACTCGCAACATTTAGGATTCTTCAAGAGCCTATTTACAATCTACCTGACACAATTTCGATGATAGCTCAGACCAAAGTTTCGCTTGACCGACTTGCCTCATTCTTTCGTCTTGATGACCTGCAGCCTGATGTTGTAGAGAAGCTTGCAAGAGGTAGTTCTGACATAGCAATCGAGATAGTTGATGGTAGGTTCTCCTGGGACATAGCTTCCCCTAATCCAACGCTGAAAGAAATAAATATCAAAGTGTCTCATGGCATGAGGGTTGCTGTTTGTGGAACCGTTGGCTCAGGTAAGTCGAGCTTTCTGTCCTGTATACTGGGAGAAATGCCCAAACTTTCAGGGAATGTAAAGCTCAGCGGGACGAAAGCCTATGTTGCCCAGTCACCCTGGATACAGAGTGGGAAGATTGTAGATAACATTCTGTTTGGTAAGGAAATGGACAAAGAAAGATACGACAGAGTTCTTGAAGCATGTTCCTTGAAGAAGGACCTTGAAATTCTCTCCTTTGGTGATCAGACAGTTATAGGTGAGAGGGGAATCAATTTGAGTGGAGGACAGAAGCAGAGAATACAAATTGCACGCGCTCTATATCAGGATGCAGATATTTATTTATTTGATGATCCTTTCAGTGCTGTGGATGCTCATACAGGAAGCCATCTCTTCAAGGTACCTTTACCGTTATACTCTTAATTATTTTACTAAGATTATGAAATTTGAAACTGGTATTCTTATTGGATGGGAAACTCGGTGACAGTTATGACTGCAAGTATATTTCTGCTTACTATTGCTCCAAAAACATGCTAGGGTTTTTGTTGTCATTAATTTAGAAATGAAACGTCGTTTCTGCTTGTTTTCGGAGTGCTAGTTCTTCTGTCTAATTTGCTCGCATTAAGAAAAAACTTTCTTTTGCATTCGGTTGAAGTATAATCTTCGTATGACAGGAATGTTTATTGGGGCTTCTGGATTCAAAGACAGTGATTTATGTTACTCATCAAGTAGAGTTCTTGCCTGCTGCAGATCTCATCCTGGTGAGGTATTGATGTCTGTAGTTTTTTATAGCCTGTGCATTCAACCCCTATATAATGACCTTGTGATCAGGTTATGAAAGATGGGAGGATCACCCAAGCTGGAAAATACGATGATATACTTAAATCGGGAAGTGACTTTATAAAACTTGTTGGCGCACATAAGGAAGCTTTATCAGCACTGGATTCTATAGATGCAGGGACACGGGAAGATAAGGGTGTGGTGAGCGTTACGAATGCTGCGCAGAAAGAGGAGGCCAGAAACGACGTAAATGGTAAAGAAGATGATATTATAGGGCCTAAAGGACAACTTGTCCAGGAGGAAGAAAGAGAGAAAGGTAAAGTTGGTTTCTCAGTCTACTGGAAATATATTACGACAGCGTACGGAGGGGCTCTGGTGCCCTTCATATTGTTGGCACAAGTTCTCTTTCAGCTACTTCAGATTGGTAGCAATTATTGGATGGCTTGGGCAACTCCCGTATCAAAGGATGTGGCGCCTCCGGTGGGAGGTTCCACCCTCATAATTGTTTATGTAGCTTTGGCAATTGGAAGTTCTTTTTGCATCCTTGGTAGAGCCTTGCTACTTGTGACTGCTGGGTACAAGACTGCAACACTACTGTTCAATAGAATGCATTTATGCATTTTTAGGGCTCCTATGTCTTTCTTTGATGCCACCCCGAGTGGAAGAATACTAAATAGAGTAAGTCAATGAATTTCCCTTAGTTATTCGTGTTGATACTGTTGTTGCTGATTTTAGCTTACATGGAAATTTGATTTGAGAAATAAGAAGTTTTCTAACTAAAATTTTTTCCGATAAAAGGCATCTACAGATCAAAGTGCAGTGGATTTGAACATTCCATTCCACGTTGCTGCATTTGCCTTCTCAATCATACAGCTCCTAGGGATTATCGGCGTTATGTCGCTGGTCACATGGCAGGTCTTCCTGGTTTTTGTTCCTGTGATTGGAATATGCATCTGGTTACAGGTAACCCTGATTGTGTCTTATCAGAATTTTTAAATTAATGTGATAGCACCAGCATTGCCATGATCTTTTTCGAGAGGGGTTGGGTGTAGAAAATCATCTTCATTCCTTAGACATTAATAGGACAAGTTGTCGAACTGCCAATACTGATGTGTGGCATGGTTCAGTTGAAGCAAAAACTATATCATCTTAGACATTATGAATTGTTTTTACTTAATGAGCTTGGCTTTTTCCGAGCATGTATCCACTTGCTTGCATACTTTTCAAATTTGATGGTAGAATAAGAATTCATCTCGTCCTTGTTGTCTGTGTCTGATTTTGGGATATTGAAGCCTTGTCATGGGAATGTTCCAGTTTCATTTGTCTTTTGTTCGTTTTATTTGTTTCGATAGTCATTGTTAAGGGTTATTTTACTCGTTTGCAATCAAGTTTAGGGGAAGCATAGAAAACCAATGATTGCTATCTGCTAATCAGAAAAGTTCTGTCCCTTGAAAATTGCAGCAATATTACATACCTTCAGCACGAGAACTGGCACGGTTGGTTGGAGTTTGTGAAGCGCCAGTTATCCAGCATTTAGCAGAAACAATCTCAGGATCAACTACTATCAGGAGCTTTGATCAGGCATCCAGATTCAGGGACACGAGTATGAAATTGATTGACGGATATTCTCGTCCAAAGTTCAACACTGCTGGTGCGATGGAATGGCTGTGCTTTCGCCTGGATATGTTGTCTTCCTTCACATTTGCTTTTTCTTTGGTATTCTTAATCTCCATTCCAGTGGGAACAATTGATCCAAGTAAGAGCTCATCTGTATCGTCTTTATCATATTTTCTTTGGTGGCCAGAGCATGTTGAAAACTTAAAGACTAACTTTTGCGTGTGTGCCTGTGTTTGGGTGGTCCTTGCATGAAAATGAAGGCATTGCGGGATTAGCAGTGACGTATGGGCTTAATCTGAACATGTTACAAGCTTGGGTCATATGGACCCTGTGCAATATGGAGAACGAAATAATATCAGTTGAAAGAATACTTCAGTATACTGCCATCCCTAGTGAGCCGCCACTTGTTATAGAATCAAATAGGCCGGAGTGTCACTGGCCATTACATGGAGAAATAGATATTTGTAATCTACAGGTAATTTACATTTCACAATGTTTTTTCTCAATGCCAAACGTGACCTCATGTAATTTATGGCCTTTTGTCATTTAAGCTATATGCCTTCTGGTATTTAATGTTGTGTGTGATGGCTATAGGTTCGATATGCCCCACATATGCCGCTTGTGTTACGAGGCCTTACATGTACGTTCGGTGGAGGTACGAAGACTGGAATTGTAGGGAGAACTGGCAGTGGTAAATCAACTCTTATTCAGACTCTTTTCCGCATTGTCGAACCCGCGGCCGGCCATATTGTGATAGATGGTATCAACATCTCTTCCATTGGACTGCATGATTTACGATCTAGATTGAGCATCATTCCGCAAGATCCAACCATGTTTGAGGGAACCGTGCGAAGCAACCTTGATCCACTCGAAGAGTATTCAGACGAACAGATTTGGGAGGTGGGTTTTATTTGTTTTGAAATTTATTCTGTTTTCACGGAGAGATAGAAGGAACTCCATTCTGTATACTTAAACGTGCTAGTGTTGTTCAGACTGCTTAGATGGCTGGTTTATTATTGCTTCAGGTTCTTGATAAGTGCCAGCTAGGAGATGAAGTAAGGAAGAAGGAAGGCAAGCTTGACTCTACAGGTTTTCCTCCATCAACTATCCTAATTTTATAGGAGCCTCTTTGACCTGCAATATCATGCAAATTCTCATTTTTTGTGTTCCTACAACTGTTGCAGTTACTGAGAATGGAGAGAACTGGAGCATGGGTCAAAGGCAACTGGTCTGCCTGGGGCGTGTGCTACTCAAGAAAAGTAGGGTCTTGGTGCTTGATGAGGCTACTGCTTCAGTTGATACAGCAACAGACAATATGATTCAGCAAACCCTTAGGCAACACTTCACTGACTCTACAGTTGTAACCATTGCACATCGAATTACATCTGTGCTTGATAGTGACATGGTCCTACTATTAGATCATGGTTCGTATGCTTTCTCAAGATATTCTATAATCCCTAATATATTGTCTTCCCGTACAGAAACTTGATGCTTATTAGATTCATTCAAAACAATTGGGTGCAGGACTTGTTGAGGAATATGATTCTCCATCAAAGTTGCTGGAGAACAAGTCGTCGTCGTTTGCGAGGCTTGTAGCAGAGTATAGTGTGAGATCAAATTCAAGCTTCGAAAATCTGGCAAACATTTGAATGTCTTGACCAGTGGTGTTGCATGATATTGGCGAAAAGGAGATGCTCAGAAACAATTTGCCCTGCTATTTATAGTTAACTAATAGAAAGTGTGATATGCGATCTACTGCAAGTATCGTACACCGGTAGAGCTAGCTGATCAGTGAACTTTTAGTTGTGATTGTGGACACATATCTTAAGCCAAGAGTGACGACAGTCTTACCTTTTGTAACGGCCTAAGATGAAGACTCGTTACTGTTTTTGAGCTGAACCCAAGGATTTTGGCATGTCAATCTTAACAGCAATTGCATGAACATGCCGGAACTGGACTTCTCAGAAGTATAGATAGATGCCTCAGTTAATCTGTTATGCCAACCATCGCCCAGACATCAGTAACTTGGAATAAGTTGGGAGTTGTTACAGCTCAAGTCTACAACATGCACTGCCCACTGGTTTGCTGCATCTGCCTGCAAGCACAAATGACAGGAGTAGACTGGTAAAATTTTGGTCTATCCCATGGTTGGATGCTAGAGAAGCGGGTACAAGTCTCCATTGTTGAACGTTGATTTGTTGTACACGATAATGTACGTGATATATATGCCTAAATAGGAATCAAATATTGGATTGTGGAACTCTCAACGTGGTGAGAAGTTCAAATGATGACGCCAAACATTATGCATCAAGCCAGCTATGAATGCAGAAAATACAATAAAGCTTTTCTTTTATTAGTTTCTTATTTACGCATTATATTTTTATGGGCATACATGACACAGGCGCTTACAGGAAACTGAAGAATGTCATCTCCTTCCATCACCCTCGTTTTTCCTTTCATCACTGATCTTCCATGATCCTGTGTTTCTGATGCTTCGGACGGCTCGACTCTCACAGTTTCTTTCTACTTGATTTTGGCTGTGGTAGCCAGCCAACCGACCAACCTAGCAGCCATTTTCAAGGTTGGCTGCACCGGATCAGGGATGTCAATATGGGGTGTCCCGCCACGACTCAAGTCATTTCATTGGCATTTGCCCCATATTTGAGTTAATGTGCCCCTCTCCGTCTCCGCCCCATTTCATTTAGATTTTATCTGTCTCATTTAACTCGATTAAATGAGTCAACCGGTTAATAGCTAATCCTTTTTATTTTAAGCTTCTTTTCTTTTTGAAATAATTACTATCTTGGCAGGGGCTGCCAGAGTTGGACAATGATGGCAGTCAACTGCGATGACTATGGGTAGTGGCTGCCGGAGTGAGCTGATAGTGACGGTTGACTGCTGTTGGAGGATGTTGGTGGCAGCATAAATGTTGCAGCCTACTGGTAATGACGGTTGACCGCTGTTAGAGGATGTTGGTGGCGTTGGTAGGGAGCTGCCAACTCTTGGTGTGATAAGGGAGAAAAACAGCATCCATACGGACTAACTATTTAAAAATCTATTTAAGTTAAGTTAGAGTTTGAAAAAATTTAAATAAGTCCAGTCGATTAGATCCACATTTGTCCCATTGGGATCCCGATCCACTGCTGTGGCTAGGGTTACAGCAGTGGTGCTGTGACCCTGTCACAGCCGTCCGATCCTTGTGGGTGGGGGTGAAGGGTCTAGATCACGCCACGTGGCCCACACCTTTAATTCCCTGCTTTTCCCCTCATTTACTCTCCCTCCCCTCATTTACTCTGCCGGCCACCAACCAACATTCACTCTCTCTCTCCTTACGCCGGCGACCAAGCACCACGCCGGGATCTCCTTACGCCGGCGACATGCCCGGCGATATAGACAGCGACGTCACCGCCACATCAGTCTGGATCTGCCGGCGACGCGACCACCATTAACTCTCTCTCTCTCCACAGCACCACGCCGGGATCTCCTTACGCCGGCGACATTCCCGGCGATATAGACACCGACGTCACCGCCACAGCAGCCTGGATCTTCCGGCGACGCGACCACCATTCACTCTCTCTCTCCACAGCACCACGCCGTCCATCGACCAGCGGCAGCGGCTCCTCACGCCGTCCAATTTCCGGTGAAGACACGGCAACGCCAAATCCAACTTCCGCGACGTCGCCGGCCACTTTCCGGCGACACCTTCCGGCGGCAACAGGTCTCCTTTATTTCTTTCCCCACTAATACTGCTATTAGTTGTGTTCAAGTTATTTTTTTCCCAGAATGATGCTCTTTATTGGCCTTCATTGCTTCACTCTTATCTTCTGTTAGTACCATTTGTTTTGTCTGGAAAATTAAGTTTAAGAGGAATGGTATGCTTTGGTAACAAATTCTTGAAAACGCAACCCAACTTGCTTTGTCGTGTAAATTAATCAGGCATTTGTTATTTTTCCCTCTTTGGTTATCTACCTTGTTGGTTCTTAGTTTATTGTGTTGGCATTTTCTTGAAGGGAGACTGAGTTGCATTCTCTAATTTGAATCTGTGAATAATTTTATTTTCCTTTTTTCCTTCGTTGCCCGAGACTTGTAGTTCATAGGATTTTACACTTCTTAATTTGGGAATTGCAGAATGGGAATTGGAAATTCCGAATTTCTATTCATCAAAATATCACATTAGAGAACTCTAGTAGCTTAAGCATTTAGCATATGCTTGTGTTACCAAGTTTCCTTTGTACAGAGTTGGTATGTAGTTAACAAACTCATCTGCATCACTTTTTACAATATCATTTTCTCTGGGTTAATGCCTTTGAATGCCACATTTTTTAGCTTCCTAATTCCGTTCACATGCCCTGAAGCAAACATGTAACATCCATCGGCAATTGGATTCTCAGGCTCCAATGCATACTTGATTAGATACAAACAATTGAGACTTTATACTTACGTTTTTTAATTTATTTTTTTCCCTAGGGTGGTGGGGGGTGGGATCGTTCAGTAATTCTATGCAACTTTGCTAGTTCATCCAAGTTAATTGCTCGTTGCAAGGGTTGCCTGCTGGATTGTCACCGACAATTGTTTTTAAGTGAGTATATGTTGCACATTTAGTCACCTCCTGTTTGCATTCAGCGCAATTGTTGCTGAAAAATGGCATGTCTTGCTGTGTTTTTTTTTTTTAATTGCTAGAAGTCGAGACGTTTTTCACGGAAGGTGAACGAGGATAGATGGGGGACAAGTGAACATTCTTCTCCACTATTGAGATGATAATGGGGCTTTGCCTCGAGCATTACTTGACCGTTCAATTCTTCTTTCTTGTTAATAGTATGCTACACATTTGTGAACTTGTTGCTTGTAAAACAGTGGCATACCATTTCTATTAACATGGCAATCAATGTTTTACAGGCTCAATAAACTGGTTGCGGCAGTGATTGGCTACTGCAACTCGGAGGCTAGAGATAGGAGAATTCTCGCTCAACAGAAGATCGATACTCAATAGTTCTTGCTCAAACTGAATCATAGGTGAAGTTTCGTGTGTTTGGCTGGACAAAGTTGAAGATGCAATCGGCAACTATGTGATGCTTGGCTGATCCCTTCAGCAGTTATACATTAGCTAGTCCCTGTTAGCTTGTGAATCCGTTTTGTTTTCTGGTATTAAGATTTAGGAAGGTTTTTCACCTTTGTCAAGAAGTTTTGTATACTTCTAATAACAACTGATTTCCATTTAATCTAAAGCAGGAAAAAACTGTAACATAATCCGTGATGACAGTTCATATATATTGGCTTTGGAGTATTGACCTAAAGTTATTAATAATATTCTTTTATGTTTGGATCATTGACCATGAATTATCTATCACTTGTTTGATAATTTTTGTTACACTACCCACGAAAAAACTTTGATAATTATAAAAGATAAAGGCATTAAACATACTATAGGCATGCAACAACTTGATAACCATTAACAGCAAAAGGATGTATCCACAGTTTAGCCAACTTCAAAATAAGGAACGCCACATAAATCCATCAATTATCCACAGTTTAGGCAACTTCAAAATAAGAAACGCTACATAAATCCAATCACAAACAATCTTTATTTGAAAATGTAGCTTCCAAGTGATGTTGAGGCTTGACTTGAAAGCACGTCGAGCTCCCCAAATACTCCTTCGCCGTTGGATTGGAAACAGTTTAAACTCTCCAAATACTCTTTTGCTGTTGGATTGGTTTGAACCCTGCGACAAACTTGATAGCAAATAGTCATCCAAGCCGGCCTACAAAGAAAAAAATTGTCATCCACTCAATATTCCATGCTTCCTCCCAATCAAATGATCAGCATTTGGATAGAAGTTCATTACTTCATACTTCAAGAAGTTTTCAATGCTCTTCTTAAAACATAAATTTCTGTTGATTATATATAACTCATCTTGGCTGGACTATGACCAGCCTTAGCTTGTACTGCTACTTGTTAGTCAAGTAATGCTCGAGGCAAAGCCTCATTATCATCTCAATAGTGGAGAAGAATGTTCACTTGTCCCCCATCTATCCTCGTTCACCTTCCGTGAAAAAGGTCTTGACTTCTAGCAATTAAAAAAAAAACACAGCAAGACATGCCATTTTTCAGCAACAATTGCGCTGAATGCAAACAGGAGGTGACTAAATGTGCAACATATACTCACTTAAAAACAATTGTCGGTGACAATCCAGCAGACAACCCTTGCAACGAGCAATTAACTTGGATGAACTAGCAAAGTTGCATAGAATTACTGAACGATCCCACCCCCCACCACCCTAGGGAAAAAAATAAATTAAAAAACGTAAGTATAAAGTCTCAATTGTTTGTATCTAATCATGTTAACTTGGGAGACTAAAATTATCTAAAGATCGGTTGAATTTTTTAACTTGAGTTGCATTAATTTCTCCACGCTAGAGGGTTGAATTGGAAATGGATCTTTTAATTGGAAATGGATCAGAGCATAATATGATGTCTCATATTATGATCTGAATAATAAAATTTTACTTTTTAGATGGACATAATATGAGACAAAAGGATTGTTTCAGTGTACAAGACTCCCCGTCACCGTAGCTTCCGAAGATGTTTGATGTATGCAATATCACCTTCTCAAGAACTGTTTTTCATTATGAACCTCTAACGCCTGGATGACAATCAATGTTATACGGGCCGGGACGCACAGAAGGTAGTTATGTCGTACTTGAGAGGCTGGTCCGCCTGGTCGTGGGTTTCGAACAAATATTACTGTTCAGAGCTGTCAAGAAAGACAGAAACTAAGGTTCCGAATGCCCCATTTTACATGAGATTGCCGTGGCAAGAAACGAACTTTTGACTGAAAATGGCCATGCTAACTAAAGCATATGACTCAACTTTAACTTTTGCAGTGAAGTTGAGAGGTTCATGGTATGTAGAAGAAAAGAAACCCTTTATTTAAACAAAGTATATGTTCCCAACAAAGTGTGCCTTGATGGATGCTGCTTTAAGAAATGTATCTGTTTGGCTCCTGATTGTATATAAATTTGTCCGGTGACTTTCAAGAATGAGAAGGGAGAGAGACATGAAGGTAGGCAAGCGTGGACTTGGGCCAGAGCAAGCGTCGCCGCAGCAAATTCTCACGTTCAGTCCTTAAACTATATCAACACAAGCACCACTTGTACCAAAATTAAAGAAAAAAACAAGCACCACCTCTCTCTCGATCTCTCCACATATGTATACATATCTACATACATGTATAGAGAGAGAGAGAGAGACTGACTCCTACTAGACCAAGGCACTTTACAGTTACCGAAGAAAGAAAAGGTCTAATGCATGCACTTTACTTGGTTTAGACTCTTGCCTTGATACCAATCACTGGGCTGGTTTCCCTTCCGTCCTGAAGGGGTAAGCCAAATTAATTATATTCGAAGCCTGTGGTTTCTGTATTCTAATTCCTAATACATAACTATTCAAAAACGAAAGAAAAATGATATTCTAAAAAGTGATGCAGATGAGTTTGTTAACTACATACCAACTCTGTACAAAGGAAACTTGGTAACACAAGCATATGCTAAATGCTTAAGCTACTAGAGTTCTCTAATGTGATATTTTGATGAATAGAAATTCGGAATTTCCAATTCCCATTCTGCAATTCCCAAATTAAGAAGTGTAAAATCCTATGAACTACAAGTCTCGGGCAACGAAGGAAAAAAGGAAAATAAAATTATTCACAGATTCAAATTAGAGAATGCAACTCAGTCTCCCTTCAAGAAAATGCCAACACAATAAACTAAGAACCAACAAGGTAGATAACCAAAGAGGGAAAAATAACAAATGCCTGATTAATTTACACGACAAAGCAAGTTGGGTTGCGTTTTCAAGAATTTGTTACCAAAGCATACCATTCCTCTTAAACTTAATTTTCCAGACAAAACAAATGGTACTAACAGAAGATAAGAGTGAAGCAATGAAGGCCAATAAAGAGCATCATTCTGGGAAAAAAATAACTTGAACACAACTAATAGCAGTATTAGTGGGGAAAGAAATAAAGGAGACCTGTTGCCGCCGAAGGTGTCGCCGGAAAGTGTCCGGCGACGTCGCCGGAAGTTGGATTTGGCGTTGCCGTGTCTTCACCGGAAATTGGACGGCGTGAGGAGCCGCTGGTCGATGTGGCGTCGCCGTGGACGGCGTGAGGAGCCGCTGCCGCTGGTCGATGGACGGCGTGGTGCTGTGGAGAGAGAGAGTGAATGGTGGTCGCGTCGCCGGAAGATCCAGGCTGCTGTGGCGGTGACGTCGGTGTCTATATTGCCGGGAATGTCGCCGGCGTAAGGAGATCCCGGCGTGGTGCTGTGGAGAGAGAGAGAGTTAATGGTGGTCGCGTCGCCGGCAGATCCAGACTGATGTGGCGGTGACGTCGCTGTCTATATCGCCGGGCATGTCGCCGGCGTAAGGAGATCCCGGCGTGGTGCTTGGTCGCCGGCGTAAGGAGAGAGAGAGTGAATGTTGGTTGGTGGCCGGCTGAGTAAATGAGGGGAGGGAGAGTAAATGAGGGGAAAAGCAGGGAATTAAAGGTGTGGGCCACGTGGCGTGATCTAGACCCTTCACCCCCACCCACAAGGATCGGACGGCTGTGACAGGGTCACAGCACCACTGCTGTAACCCTAGCCACAGCAGTGGATCGGGATCCATCCCATTGTCATTTGTCTGAGGTCAACTTAGAACTTCTCCAAATTGTCCCCAGATTGTATCATTACACCGGACAAAGAGAAAGAAGAGAATGTATTCGGGCATTCGGAAATATATTCGTCGCTAAAGGAAGAAAAAAAAAAGTGTTTTCATGCTCTGAGAGGGTTATATGTGTCAATTCACTGAGTCCCACTTGTTCCAATGCTTGCAAGTTGCTTGCTCCTGCAAAGAAGCAGCCACTGGTAAGAGCAAACCAGAAGGCCCATTGGCGATGGTGAAGAGCAACACCACAATATCTCCGCCATCTTCACATCACCTCCCTATCCTCTAGCATTACCGCATTTTCCGCTCCGTTTCACCTCTCCAAGCTCCCCAAGAAACCCTAGCTCTTCGGACACATTTCATCCCACCTTCTTGGCACCAATTCAGCACAGTCCACATGGATGTAGTGGCACTGGAGCCTTCAATCCTCAGTCGAAGCACATTCTTCACCGCCTCCAAGCATCCGCTCTTCGCGGTACTTCATCATCACGCAAGATTATCCGCAAGGTTTCCCTCGACGACTCTTTCCTTTAATTCTCGAGCGATACCCAATTGCAGCTTACGAACTTTCATCAAGCTACAAGAAAATGACGTCTTTAGTGGTAGAATTCGTCCGAACCCTGTCGTGGCGGAGGGTGGTGAAGCCAATTGTGGCGTGAATTTAGGGTTTTTGGAGGTTCTTGTCAGGAAGGGACTGGTGCTGGCGGCGATTGTTTGCGGCGTTTTGGTGTTTGGGTGCAGGAGAGTTGTGGCGGCGGAGGGGGTTGTGAATGCTGTTGGTGGTTATAAGGGGTTGGAGCAGAGTGTGTTGGTATTGAGGGGTTATTGGCCCAAGGTGTTGCAGGTGCTTGGGGTTTTTAAGGAGCAGGGTTTGGTTCTCGCTGCGCTTTTGGGGTTGTCCGCCTTTTTTTCCATGGCTGAGACCTCGATAACCACACTTTGGCCTTGGAAGGTATATGAGTACTGCAATCATAAAAAACCCCCCACTCAACCTTTTTGTGCAGTCGCATTAATTTTGTTCATAAGTGAATGCTTTTAGGTTTTATTTTGTGTAATATGTTTTGTTTGGTTGGTGTATTAGTTTGTTCTCTTGATTCCATAAATCTAGCGAAGATAGATGTTGATTTTGCTGTTTCTTTGTTTATCTTGACATAAAAAAAAAACTTCTTCTTTGTTTTGCCAATAAGGGAGCTGAATATAATGTTATGGAAATGCTTGTCATGGAAAAGTTATGAAGGAAGGGCTCTCTGGTTCTGAACCTTGTGGTATGGCCATTCATGGAAAAAAATTGCACTATAGGAACTGATTTAGTTTTTCTTTTATAAGGCAATCTGTGAGAACAGTTTTACCGTTGTGATGGGTTAGGGGGGTTGTATTCTATCCATGTCTTGTGTGTGCGTGTGTCAGAGAGAGAGAGAGAGAGAGAGAGAATTATGAGGACTTTTATTTTCTGTAATGATTTTATATAGCCCCCTTTCTAAGGTATCAACTCTTTGGGGTTTACTTTGGTTGACGGCCCCATATAAAGGAAACAAGTTTCATCGCTAGAGCTTTAATCTTTTCCCACAATTCCTTTACTTTTCACACTATTGGTGAAAATGGCTAAAACAATATCTTCAAACTGTGGAAGCTTACTTTAGTTTATGTGGCATAACAGGTCGTGGGATATATGAATGGCCTAACAAGAATGTCTTCACCGTCTTTATCTCTAAGAAATAGTGTTTAGTGATTATCGTTATATAGCTTTCTCTTTTATATTAAATGATATGCCCGTTTGATGTTGCCATCTTGTGGTTTTTGAACATCCATCTTGTGGTTTTTTGAACATTTGCGTGATAATATAATCTACTTTCTTGGCAATTGAACGTTTCTAATCATCATCTCATATTCTTGTAAACCAGGTTAGAGAATTGGCTGAGAAAGAGTCTGAGAATGGTGTGTTTAAAATGCTCCGTAGTGATGTGACTCGGTTCCTAACAACCATACTTATTGGCACAACGTATGGTTCTTTTCCTATACTTGTAACCAAGTGTAGTACTGAAGCGCAAATTTTAAGCATAATCGTATCTTATTATAGATTAAATTTATTTCCTCAGTGTTGTAAATATTGGAGCAACGGCACTGGTTACAGATGCAGCGACAGCAATATTTGGTGAAGCTGGTGTTACCGCAGCGACAGGATTAATGACTGTATGTTAGACTTTCTTTTTTTGTAGTCACTAGGCATATATCTGCAGACAGATATGTCACCATTGAGTTCGTATAATTAAAGCACCCAGCATTCTCTTATGAACGATGGGGAGTTTATACTTACCAGGTGCTCCATGATCTGGAAGTTGTTTCGAATAGTAGAACTCCCAGAAAAACAATTGTTAATAACGTTAGTCACTTGCATATCTTTCATGCAGCCATGAGTCTATTATTGTCGTTCCTTGATTTACCTTGGTGGTAAGGCATTCAATGGCCCGATGAGATAACCTTGAGAGGTGCTACAAGCAAGAGAAGTTTTGTCTTCTGAAAGTAAGTTGGTCGTAAGATTTTCCAAGCCTTCAGGAGGAGCAAAGAGTAGTTTCCCTTGTTTCATCACTGTGGGTCTCTTCCAATGCCCAACTATTTGGCAAAAAGATTCCACGTTTAGCTTTGGATTTGATGGGTTTACCTCCCCAGCTATACATACTGCGATTACCGCTGGAGGCGGACATTTCTTTTCCCTTGGCTAGAAGAAAGTTTCTCAAAAGCTTTCCTAAGGAACTTTTGTTTTGTTTTCATCGTTATTGTTGTATTTGTACCTGCCTCAATAAAAATGCATCGAGTTTTGTCTCTCTTCCAAGTTAATTATTGGAACTTCCACAGCGGTGGAGTATTAATGCTATCTATATGGGGTTGTGGAGCTTGCCTGTTGGGTTTTTGTATCTTCTTACAACCGCATGAATGGAAATAACTACTGAGCTTGAGATATCAAGCAATCACATTTCTGATCCATCATTGTGACCTCACAGCTGCCTTTTCACCTTCATACTTCCAAAACGTTCCCACAACCCAATCAGGAAGCCAACACAAACCCTATCTTTGAACCCCCACCAGTTTTGATCCCCGAATTCGAGCTTAAGTATTGCCGAATTTCAGGTCTAATCATGTGGGTGTGAACACGTTTTCAAATTTTGGCAAATACTTGGCGTGTTGAGGGGATGATGGCTGATGTTGGATCCGGTCATGGTGTGAAAAGGTATTCTTGGTGGAGACCTGCTTGGTAGCGTGGCGGTATAGGTGTGCTCTTATAGCTTCAGCACAGAGAGAATCAGTCAACAGTATAAAATCATGCTGGGGGGTTTTCCTTGTTTCTTCTCCTCTTGGTTATTGAGCCACTAATAAAGGTTTTGTTATTGGTGGTAGGAAGGTTGAAGTTTTGGTTCTCTCTCATTAACCTTTTTCAGATAATTACATCATGACTTGTGTTGTAGATATCTGCCAAGGTACATCAGGCTTATGCTTGTATTGTTAGCTCCTACTATGAGGGAGGCTGTCAGATGGTTAGAGTTGGGTGTGAGTTCTGTTAGTCAGGAGTCTTGTGACCAACTATCTTGGTCTCCCATGGTCTACAATTTAAGACAGTCTGTCATGCTGTAATGGAACTTTTTTGCAAACTTCCGTTCTTTCTGGAGACATTCTATGTAAAACTTCGAACTGAGCTAAGACTCAAGACGTTGGGGGTTTTTCGCTATTCATGGCACATAGTTGTGGAGATTTGGGTGATTCTTTGCCACAATATGCCATCTTCCGCCTTTTGTGGAGAAGTCCGATTCAGTTATTTCTTAAGCTCTGGGCAGTGAGCTTATAGAAAGTCGTTTGGAGGGAGTGAACAGGATTCACGAAGTAAGCGAGGTTGCAAGTGGGGATGGTTCTAGCATGAGATTATAGCTTGCTCAATAGTAAATTGATTTTCAGTAGGGATTTTCCTTTGTGTTCCGAATTACCAGGAATCACGGGCCTCATGCTCCGTGGATTCCTTTGTTTTTGTTACAATGGGGTTCGGGGAGATGCGTGGTACCCTTTTGAAGAAGGGATCTTCATGATTAGGTTAGCAATTTCACTGCGGCCTACTTCCTTAAGCTTTATGGGCTGAATTGGTGAAGGGAAGAGAGGATGGGGCGATAGCTGTGTTTGAATTTTTATTTGTGAGGCCATTTAGTAAAGAAGGCTAAAAAATGCTGGTCCTTTTTGGCTTGGAGTTTGCTTGAGTGGCTCTTAACCAGATAATGTTTTAGGAGGAAGAAGATCCATGTCATCTGGTCTTTCACGTGAAAAGAGAAGCAGAACCCGAGAAAGATTAACGTTTCACTTTCATATGGCTGGAGATTTATGGTACTTGTTTCACCTTGTATATGCCAAGATAGGTTAAGTTATGTCGTGGCACTTGCCTCTGAAGTTTGAATCGGAGAAGGTAAAGGAAATCAGGAATCAATGCAGTTGGGGAAAGAAATAGTTTAGCTTCTTAAGACACGGATTAATCTGTCATGAGATTAGAGAGGGCGGTGCTCTACAATTTATTCTGTACTAAAAATCAAATTCAGACTTTGCTGTTTCCTTTTTCAAGACTTCTTGAGTGATATGGATAGGCTACATCTATATTTCGTACATACTACTTGTTTACATGCTTGCACCCCAGTTTGGCCTGTTTTTGACGATGTCGATAAGTTTCCTATTAAAAAAATATGCAACAGGGTGAAGATCAGCCCTGGGGGCCGAAGAAGTAACAAACAGAAAACAGAATCACCCTTCAAGTTTATCGATTCTGCTCCATCTATATATCAATAAAGAACCCTAATCCAGTCTTTTCCTCATTGATATATAAGCTAATTCGACAGTTACTAAAATGATTTCCGTTCTTCAATTACTGCACTTTTCCTGAATTTCATGCTACTCAAAATCGTCTAGAATCAAACCGATCTTAACCCTTTTCATCCTTAAAGCCCATCCTCTTTTTCAGCTTCACAATACCCCAGCCTGGAAGCTTTGCATAACCTAACGTGCACAACCATTTGTAGGCAGCTTCATTAGAAAGTAGTAATTGTGAATTTATTTACTAAAACAATCTAATTGTGCCTGATTCATGATTTGAGAGGAGGAGAAGGTTAAAGCAGTGTTGTTGATTCACATTACTAAAAGATCTGACATGGTAGATTTTGTTCACAATACAGATCAGTTAACGGTTCAATTTTCCTTGTATAGAGCCTTGAAGGCCAATTCCTCAAACCTATAATATGCTGAATTTTTCTAGTTGTAAACTTTGAAGGAGCCTTAATTGTTTGAGGCTTGTTATATACCGTATTACGTTGGCGCCTTGGGATGGCGTCTTGGTTATCTTTTCTCCCATGCTTGGTAAAATGTTTGTGGTGAGTATAAGAACCAAATAACGTGCTGAAAAGTTCTTCATGTATTAACAGAACGTGCCATTGAACCATATTCTTTCTACACTCTGTTATCAGGTTGTTATATTGCTTCTCACTGAGATCACTCCAAAAAGTATAGCTGTTCACAATGCCACAGAGGTTGCCAGGTTTGTGGTGAGTAGAACTTTCTTCCTTCCAAAAATCGAACAATATTACATATCAAAGCAGGTAGTGATCATTTATGTTGGAACATGTTCATGAAACTTGTTGCTTGATATGCCTCTAGGTCAGGCCAGTCGCATGGCTTTCGTTAATATTGTATCCTGTTGGAAGAGTTGTCACGTATCTCTCAATGGGAATACTGAAATTGCTCGGCTTAAAAGGAAGAAGGTGTGTTTACCATATATCCATATAGATTAAACTCTTCAATCAAATCTGCCTCATTACTATCTATTTTGTATGTAAAGTGATCAACATCTAGCTCTGGCAGCTCTGCTAAGTTGGCAGTGCATCTTGGGACATCCGTGTGGCTTGCTTGTGTTCTTTTTTATCTTAAGTTTAGTGGTTTAAGTGGACGGCCAGAGATGCCAGCAATTAAGCTAAGTTGCAACACTGGGTGTGTCCCTACCGGCTGGATATGTGTGTTTGTGTGTGTGGGACTCATATTTTTAGGCAATCACAAGCACCGCCGCCATAAATTTTGTGAAAACCCGTATTGGATGAAATTGAGATATGTCGCATTGAGTTGGTTATCACCGTGCTGTAATTGAACTTGTGCACGGAAATCAGTTGAGAGATCAGATGCTGCATAAGATATAATAATGCCGTAAATAAAGGTTGTTGAAATGTTAATGGTGCATTGCTGCATAAGATTTAGATGATGCTTTGAAGGCTTTCCCTTTTAAATTTAGTCATGACAACAATGCAAATACGAGGATCCATGACCTGTTTGCTTTGGCTTCTGCTCTCAATTCAGCATGCAGTGCTATTGTTTGTTTATTTCCAATACTAACTAATACTGATGTACCAGCGAACCATATGTTACCGAAGATGAGTTGAAGTTGATGTTGAGAGGAGCAGAACTGAGTGGCGCAATAGAGGAGGAAGAACAGGTATGGGAATCGGCATACTTTATGTTTCCACTTTGCGGTCTATGATTTTTATCCTAAGTATCAAAAACTGGGAGCAGTTATGATGCTAAAGAGACAAGCTTCTAATTACCATTCGTTGATCATCTGTTGGTGCATTGCAATAGCTAGAACCATTGTGCACAAAGCATCACGCATCCTTTGTCACGAATCTCATGCTTATTAATCTCGAAATCTTAATCTTGTTTATTAATATCCTTTTAGACAACATTTTCATCTGCTAATATCTCTTTGGACATCCAGAATGCTTGTCTATAAGCAATTTATATCATTGAGAATAATTTACAGGATATGATCGAAAATGTGTTAGAGATAAAAGATACATATGTTCGTGAGGTGATGACGCCTCTTGTTGATGTTGTTGCAATTGATGCCAGTGCAACGCTTGTCGATTTCCATAACTTTTGGGTGACTCATCAGTATTCCAGGTCTGTTAAATTTGTTACTGTTTCTGTCATGCAGGCATTGTTTCTTACTTAATGACCAAATGTACTAACATGCTCCTCAGGGTGCCTGTTTTTGAGCAACGTGTTGATAATATTGTGGGTATTGCATATGCAATGGATCTTCTAGATTATGTTCAGCAGGTCAGCTGATTACATTTCGAAATAGTTTCAGTGTTCATGCTTATCTTACCTAATCAACACAAATGTATATTCTGTTTAATATTGAAGGGAGAATTACTAGAAAGTTCGGCTGTGGGAGACATGGCACATAAACCTGCGTACTTTGTCCCTGGTAAATTCCGAATGTCTTACTTTGTACTTGAGTTCTAGTTTTTAGCATGCCCTTGGTAAAATTCTACATATGTACTAAACAGTAATCCAAAGATCATTTGATCGTAGCCCAGGTATAGTTTTGTGCAGCCCGTTGATATATTCCTTCTGTGTTTTGTTGCGACTTTTTTTTAATAAGCTATATGTTCAGTTTATTCCAAACAACAAGCTTTATCGGTACTGAGGTAATCCACTCTCAATGTATGTTTTGTTAGTTTTCTTTCTCAAAGTAGCTATCAAGAGGTCAAACGACTCAAACCTAACATGCTGTATTTATAGTACGAAAAGAAATTTAAAATCCTAAATAACAAAATTAGTAGCAGTGAATATTTAAAATTAGACTTTTAAGCACTAAATAGAAATTTTATCAGTGACCATGCTATCATGTTGGATGCACTAATCCCCTTATGCTAGAGAATAGATAACAGTAGAATAGGCTGAACGTCGAATAAGATATTTACAAATGCAAGGGAGGGAAGTAAGTAAAAAGTCCATTCATCTCTTTGGATGTGAACTTTATCCTGTTTTACACACGTAAAGCATATTTACTTCCTATTAACTATACAAGCCCCTCGTCTTTAGTGAAACAGTTCATGCATCAGGATGTGAGCTACCATTCTAAAGAACCTACCGCATATATATATATATATATTTTTTTCCTTTTTAGAAGTAGAAAGACCACACAGAACTCCTTACATATGCTTCATATCCTTTTTTTGCTTTGTCTAAGATAATTTGATTGTTATCGGCTTCCTTGGGTGACCTCAATATGTCTTCAGGCTGTCAAAAATCTCTTTCTTGCTATGCACACACATACACATATGTATAGGAGAGTTCAGAAAGAAGTGAAACATGGAGAAGCTAAACGAATCAGTGCAATTGAAACAAGTCTGTTCAACCTGAAGGGCCATGCCACTCCTTGGAAGAGTTGAAATGACCTTTGACTGGATTAGGGTTGTTACCTCTACCATTGCCATGAGGCAAACAGGAATACAAAGGTTGTTGTCTCATCCACTCTACTGCAGTTTGAAGTCACTTTCAATCAAGTAACAGCGGAGGTTCTATTTTAATTGCCTCTTGCAGGTCTTTGCTCTGTTAATAAACAATAAGAAGGATTTTGGCTTCGAAATCTCTTCAAGTTTCCCACCCAGACTCACACTTATGAGATTGAGAAAGTCTGTGTTATTCTGCCCTTTTTAATGGTTGAAAGTCTTCTGTTGTTTTGCCCTTTAAATCAGTACTTTGTGTTCTGACTATTTTTCTTCAAAAGATTTGAAATCGATTCTATCTCTGAGCCTCAGTTTGAAAATCAAAACCCTAAAAGTAAACTCCAAAGAACTTAAGCTTTTTCTTCCTTCACGAGGTAATCCAGCAAATTCTGATTAAGAAAGAAGCCTACTAGGCTATGGAAGAGATGGGCAATATGAAATTGTTAAGCTACCAATTCGTTAAAAAGCTTAAGCTGTCAAGCGGGCTCAACGATGTTTCTTGTGATTTAGCATTCTCCCTCATTTGCGGCCCCCATGACACACCTGGAGACAAACTAAACGTGCTCAACAGGTTATAAAATCATGGTAAAGTGCTGTGACCAATTGCAAACCGGGAGACTCGAACCTAAGATCCTGTCAACCCAGAGCTGCGATACACCATTTCAAGTTATCAATTGCACTAAAATCTTAATATTCACGGAATGGGTCCAATAATGTATATCATGTTTTAACAGATTAATATAGTCTGAGATAATGCTGTGGACTTAATTGCTGCTTCTGAATTAAGAGCACATATTTGGGCTTACAGGTTACACCGCTATAGCTGTATTGTGGCTCGTATCTTCTTTATTGACTTGACAGGTTTACAGTTGGTGACATCCCACCCACCTATAGGATCAAGGAGTTTTTTAAGTTCTTAATGTCCTAGCGTCTGCTTTCTGTCCAAAGAGTAAGATGTTGGCTGATCCGTTGTGCGGATATAAGCCTAATAAACGATAATTTATTGTTTCCCTTATTTACTAAACTCATCCAGTCATAGTTCCCTAGGTCGCGACCTAAAAAAAAAAAAAAAAAGTAGCCAGGTATATTGCAGGCTTTGCTATGCAACCATGTGTGAGTACTTGATGCACTCGTCATTATTAACTCAAGTAGGTTCCGACCATTAACTAAGAGCTGAAATGTGGCCTTGGTTGATGGGTCAGACAGTTTATTCCGATTTTCAGTAGTTGACAATTATGACTGTAAAGTCACTCAAATCTGTGCTTAGATTAGCTTCTAGTGCTTGCATCTTCTCTAGATTTCCATATTAATGTTAGTTAAGGTTTTATCATGAAGTTCATGAAATGTCCTCCTTGCACTTGGTGGTTATACCAATGAATAAAACCATTTGATCAAGCTTGCAGATTCAATGTCAGTGTGGAATCTTCTTAGGGAGTTTCGCATCAGGAAGGTACACATGGCCGTTGTGCTTAACGAATACGGTGGAACCATTGGAGTACGTATGCTTCCATTTTCGGTAGTCTTTAAGAGAAAGCATCCTGTGATACCATAAAATTCAATATTTGTATTTGTTTGTGCCTTTCATCTTAACACTTGATATGTCTGACCTTTAACGTTTTGTGTATGCTTGATGGATGAAACAGATAGTAACTCTGGAAGATGTAGTCGAGGAAATTGTGGGTGAAATTTTTGACGAAAATGATTCAAAAGTAAGTCTTACAAGGTTCTTCATATTTGTGCCTTCAGTTAGTTGCTGGAGCTCATAACACTTTTTTTCCAATTCTTTCCATCTGCATCCTTTAGTTTCCAGTTACATTCAACACTAACGGTCTTTATGCTGGGATGATAACTATACTTGTTAATGATAAAGTTTAATATGCAAAAGAGGACTTATCTTTATTGGATTCATAACGTATAAGGATGGTCGTCGTGGTGAGGGCGTGATTATTCCTTTTTGTTCACAAAGATTGGAATTTTGTACAATACTTTGCTTACAAGGTCATTTTGTTTTCTTCATAGCTTTTGGTACATAATTGTGAAATATTGACGTTACCCTTAATTTTGGAGGTTAAAAGCGTGTTTCAAGTACATAATATATGGATATGCTGGATTTTCGTAAGGTTTTCGAGGCAAGAAATGCATATAATAGCACCTCTGAAGAGGCAAAGTTTAGGATACATCTTAACTAGGCAGTACTGTAGAGTTTCCGTAGCATTGGATGTATTACTGGATACCTTGAATTGGCCTGTGGTCTTATTGATTTTTTTATTGCCTTATGGTGTTTGCTGTATAACAGGAGGAAATCCAGAAAAAAACTGGGTACATAGTAATGCGGGCCGAGGGAATATATGATGTGGATGCCAATACCTCAATCGACCAGCTTTCAGAAGACCTTAATATCAAGATGCCAGAGGTATCTCATATATCTCTTTGAATTCTTGTCCTCAAACTCAATGTTGGTTTATGACTGTACCAGTAAAATCAAACCATAACGTTTTAAGCACTGTAATTGGCTTCATTGTACTTTTAGTTTTGTTCTGTTTTTCTTTGAAGTGTGACATGAGATAAAGAGCAGAGGAGGAAAAAAAAACATGATATATTGACATGTATATGCAACAAGAAAGAAAGCAAATTTGCAGTAGTTTAGAAGGAAAACCTCTTTAAACTCCTCAACGATTCACAACTATGTCCTATACTACTTCTCAGGTGCGGGTAAGTGTATAAGCGTCAGATGCCAATATCTCCCAATGATGGCATAGGAACGCAGCAACATATCTGTAACATGAATTTTTGTTTACTGATTAAACTGGGTATATGGTGTTTCACGAATGGGCACTCATTAAAGCAAATTATGTATCTCGAAGTTTAGAGCTAAACTTGAAGTCTGTAATGATGTCATAGGAACACAGCAACATATCCATAAATGCTAATACCTTATTTTCTGATTTATCTGGATATCTGGTGTTTGACTAATGGGCACATCCCTTATTGAAACAAATTATATCTCCCAATAAGAGTAAAACTTGACTTCCATAATGTGCTAGTTTGGGAGCAATATTGGACAAAAGTGCCTGCATATCTATTACAACCTCTCAGGTCTGAAGTATCCGACAAGGTTGCTTGATTCAATCAGAAGAATCCATGTAAGGTCCCAAATGAATGGTTTCCACAACAGAACTTCCAAATGATTCTGCTCAAATTCATCTTCTTTCCTGCTAGTCGAACCAGGAAGTTCCCCAATATTAGACCTCTTTCTTAGAACTAACCGAAATCCAACCCCGACCCACTGACCCCCCCCTTCTTCTTCAAGAGCAAATCATGGTTTGAATAATCGGCATCTGCCACTATCTCAGGGCTAGTTCTTGGCATACCAGCATTGAACAGTTTAGAATAGTGGTCGAGTGTTCACAAAAATCCTGAAGAAAGCCTTTTTGTCAATAAAGAAAAGCACATGGATTACTTCTTCTACTGTCTACTGCAATATTAATCTAGTCATCTGTTGACTAAGGGAGCATATCGTAGCTGATTGTGAGCAACCCCATCTAGACCTAAAGAGTGAAATACAAAGCTCGAAAAGAAAAATGATGAAGGCGCTAGTTTTTGCTAATCAGCATTGTTCTTAACTGACTTGTTATTGAGTGCGGAAACCACTTGTGGAGCACTTCCGTTGCCTTGTCCTATTGATCAATTTTTGATTCCCTGGCTAAATGACATCTGAAAAATAACATTGAAGGAATCACTTCTTATAGAATTCAAACAAGTTTTCCTATCATATAAATGGACTCTATGCCTTTCAGGAACTTTTTTATCTACGAGTGGTAATATCCTTCAGCATTTTCTTCCCCTTGCTTTTGAGTTGGAAATATTACAGAGTGGCCCATGTTTTGAGCATAAAGAGACTCTGGCCAAATTTGTTTATGGTTCTTACTGACATGCTTCTGCAGCAGTGTCAACAGGATCTACAATTATGTATTGTTAGTGTACCTTCTTTTCTTTTCTTAGTCTCTTACCATGTAGTCCCATTAATTAACTCACGCTATCCTCTTTATTCCCTGTTCCATAGGATCATCAATACGAGACTGTATCAGGTTTTATCTGTGAGGCATTTGGATATATTCCAAGGACAGGTGAGATGATAAAGGTGGTACTTGAGAAAGATAATCGAGAAGAGCATGATGAATATACTGAAGCCGAGTCTGATCACCAGGAGCTAAAAGAAAAGAATCAGACTTTTAAGCTTGAGGTATGGGCCTTATGATTTTTCTTCATGTGGATGTTTCGTTAGCTTTTGATTTATGCAATGACCAGGAATTGTAGTACTTAGTGCTTTGCATGAGCAAACTGCAGGCAGTGGGCCATCTTGTCTCGTATAAAGTTCATTCAGTCTCTAAAAGTGCTACAACAACAGTAGGGGTAAACCTTAAAGTCTCTCACGGTGGAAGCTTATGAAAAGAAACTCCTTTTTTCCCTACCTAGGTTTTCAAAGGGAACTGAAAAGTGAAAATGTTACAAGTTGCTTATACAGACAGGTTCTTAAAGAGAAAAAGAGGGGACGGATAATTCGTTAAATCTACTAATAATTATTTGAATCGTTTTGTAAAAAGTAAGTTAGACCCTGAAGAAGAGCTTTGCCATTCTAGTGGAAGATTGGGCATGTATTTGAACGAGAGCAGGGCTAAGAAACTTGATATAAATCTTAGTAGTGTTGGGGGAACTTGAGATTGTGCTGCCTGCAACTACTCTTATATCGAGTGTTACGAGTCAGGACACTTTTATGGTAGGTGGTGATGAAGTTGAAGAAGCCAAGACGGATTAAAAGCTTCTTAAAGTTATGATAATAGAAGTATCTATCACAAGAGTATACAAGTTTATATTCATGTCCCGGAGATTGAAGTATCTAACTTTTTGTTCCGACTTCCCCGTCATTACGAAGCAAGGCTTCCTAGTATGCAAGCCACAAACTTTTGGATAAGTGCGTTTGTTCACTCCTACAAGTCTCCAAACGTAGCTAATTCCTGAGCTATATTTCTGTTTGTATGTCCCTAAAGCTCGGTTTCAAGTGACAGTATATATTTGTCCCCAAGGCTGTGGAACTTGATTCCCTGGAATTTTTATTTTGTATCCTCTTAGGTTCTCATGAGTGCTTCGGACAAGATACCTAATATGAATGTAAGTCCTCGTGTCGTACTGATGGTAATAGATGCATCTTTAGAGATGCTGGTCCAATGAATTAACTCCAAATATCTGCCAAATCAAGTTAGTAGAGGAAATTTTCGGCTGCACAAAAGTTCATGCATAGGAAAAGTGCTTACTAAAAGTTTGAGATTCTATTAATCCCCTATCCTTACCTCTAAAGTTATACATTGTAGGCTCGATTTCTGATAACTTTGCTTTTATCTGAAAAAGAGATTATATGAGAACAATTTGTTTCGTCTTTATTTTGTTTCTTTAATTTTTCCTTACTTTTTGAGCCTGAAGATGTTTGCAGTCTATCTATCAAATGGTAAAAGTGGTCATGATTCATGAGTTTGTTATAAGTGGATAAAGGTAATCATAGGATTGAGATGCTAACCGAGTTAAGCATAGGAGATTATAGTAACATAGTTTGAAATTATTCAATCTTACGAAAGAGGCTTTGCTCTCCAAAGTTGGCCTGACGGATACTGTCAGATTGAAATTACTGCCTGGTGGTCTGGTATGAAATAGCTTTGTTTCGATCAGACTGAAGGGTAGAGGAATACACCACGGACTATGAGAGAGTCAATATTAATGGAGCATTCCTGTTTTTGAATTCCTGGGCAGAGGAAGCCCAAAGAATTATCTAAAAGGAGGTAGGTGAAAAAATGGTGAACACTTGTATTTGACTTGGGCCTTAGACTGGCTGTTGCTCTGGGTAGCACTCTAATACCATCTTATAGGGAAGGCATATTGTCAGTACTGTTATGCTCACTCATGTGGCTTTAAATGAATAACCTCCAGTTGAGTTCAGAATCTAGCCATCATTCCATGGACACTGTTTTTTATCCCTTTTTTACTCTGAAGGTTGGATTTGCCTTTTCCATATATCTGCAAAAGAAGTTAGGAGTTCTCAATTGGAATAGGCATAAAAGTTGGTGGGTCTCGTTTAACCAAAGATTATTTGAGATAGATGCTCTCACGCTAGTTAAGCCCATAATAAGCCAAAATCTAAAGAACTTCCTTATGGAAAAAAACAGTGCATAACTATTGTACACAGTGATTGAGATGGAGAACCAAAGGAGCCTCTTATTGTCCACTTCATTTTCTTGTAACGGTTTGGTACTTGGTTCAGATATTCCCTCAATGCTTATAGGAGTTCTGTTAGGACTACAGTGAAGTAAATGAGATAGGACGGAAGGTAAGATTGCTGCCAAAGCACATCTGTACTTTTCCTCTTTCTTTTCCTCTAGAAACTATGGCCATTGAGTATTGCATTGTTTTACTTATCAATCAATCCTTGCCAGTTGTGGAAAACGGGCCCTTCAATTTATAGAAGCTTGAATATCTGAAAGAAGAAAAACAGATAACGTGCATTACGTGCATAAGCCCCAGTTTTTAAAAGTTCCCTCTGTTATGGTAAAAGCTCGTAAAATTGGTAGCAAATATGTTAACTAATTGGGACAATGTGAAAACATGCTCCTTTTTTACTAGCAAGGCTTTTCTGCGGCGTTAGTTTATTGTGATGTCTCTGTTAACTTTGTATCACGATTAATTGTCTCAACATAGTTGCTTAACACTCGGACGTCGTAGATCCAGAGTTAGTGTAGAGACTAGAGTAATTGCATACTTTCTATACTCGTAATTAATGCATTAGTAGACTTATGAGCTAATTGCTGATAGTAAGCTTCTATCAAGCCTCTACCCTTTAGACTTCAGTCTTTTTTACTTTAAAACGGAAGGATCATAGGTGTACACTTACTCAATATTAAGAGCAGCTTCTACATACAAGGGAGTTGTGATGCACCTTTTAATGTTTGCGGTAGAATAGTTGAGATAAACCTGCTGCTTAATTATGCTTTTGCTGCTTTCTTCTTATCATCAACCAACCTAACAAGCAGGTTATTGTGCTAAGAGCATAATATAGGTGCTTTTTGCCCTTGCAGAATTTTGTACAATGAAAAGAGCCCAAGTAATACCCATTCTTTTGGTCATATGTTGGTGCAGATATTGGCAGGAAACGCGAGAAAGGTGAGTGCAGTTCGGTTCGAACAGGTAAACTATGACGATGCAACATCAGATACCAAAGAGGTAACCCGCTGGTTTTCCAAAATTATGAAAAGGAAATGGAGCAGCGAGGCTAGCTCAGATAGGACTGACCACGATAAGGACTCATTTCAGAAGAGAGCAGAGGATGACCTACCTGATGACCATGTAATTGCTGAACATGAAGACAATCATGAGCATCCCATTATACCATAGTTACTTTGCTCATTCTTTCCATTTACAGAACGTAGGAAAAAGAAGGTAAAAGATTTTGAACTAAGTATAACCGGGAAATATGCAAGAAACCTTGTAAAAAATTTTACAGATGAAGAGAAGTGTCAACGTCTGAGCCATCAAAGTTGCTTGATTTGTACACCACTCTCTCTTTGGACCATAAGTTTGTCAGAGTTTCAGTGACCTCGAGATTGGCATGCTTGCTCTGCAAGTTATATTGCGCGGAGGGGGAAGTTTGGGGAGTTGGCCTAGACGGAAGGAACAGTTCAGAGCGATAGAATGATCTCGATGCATGGTAAGGTGTTGATGGATTGACTGGTTGGGGTATGGAGAGCAGTCTCAGGAACTCTCTCTTCTCTCTGATTTCCTTTGCTCTCTGCAACTGCCTGAACCTCTCTTGCAGAAGAGAAATAGAGGACTGGTGGATGATCTGGTCGCGGCTCTGCCCACTCATGATATAGTACAAGAGTGTAAGTCAAGGTAAGTGTCCTCTAGAGACTCCTTGTAGTTGCTGTAGTCCTATTTATAACGTAGTTGGCATTGGAAGATACTTATACAAGGCAGCCGATGTGCAATGTCCAAGAAAGATGAACTTGCATGGGTGATCTCGGGAGTTTGGTTGGATGGGTGTGAAGAGAGGCAAAAGGCCTTCTAAGTGAGAAAAGGTTGAATAAAAAAGTTCAAGGAGAAAATGGAGTGTAGCCTTTGGAAGGGCTTTATGAGTGGAATAAAAGGGTGGCTGATTCTCTTGTCGGCTTGTCTCTAGGGAGCTGTTGGGGCTTGGAGGAGATGGTGCCCTTTCCGGTGGGGTTTCTTTTTTCTTGTGGAGGGATGCTACTTCTTTGTTTACCCTTTGAAACATTCTCTCTTCTCTTTTCCACAACAGAATTATGGGGATGCACACACAAGACAAAAAGAGTCGGAAGTGGGAATAATTTTTGGACTTGATGTCTTGTTGTTGATTGAGCTCCTCTCTTTGTATGGAGAGTAGGGAAAGGCGAACCCACCAAAAGGTGCAAATCCTCGTCCCCCTCTCTATGCCTCTACACTGGGGATCTAAAAAGCGTAGAATTGAACACTCTCTGTAGCACTTTATGTTTTGTCATTGAGTAGTTGGATGGTAATGGCATGCAGGAATTAGAACTGTAGATAACAGTAGAGGTTTGTACATGACATTGTTGGCTGCTAATTGTTCAATAAGAGCAGACCACAGCCTAGCCTAGACTTAAAATCTTCTAAATCAGAAGTATCGTTCCAATTTTATCGGATGTCCCCGCTAGTTTTTGTTTTAATTCTCCCCCCACCCCTGGGGGATCTGGAATTTCTTTTCTTTGCTGTAAACATGGAAATTTTGAACTGTAAGGGGGACTGGGAATGTGAGCCGTGAGCGTGAGCATGCTGATAGCCGCCTAAAGCATAAAGTGTGGGTTCATTGGATTATGTTGGTGTCTAGGCTATGGATACGACAACTATTTCATGGCATTATTGGTATGTCCACAGCCTCGAGTGTCTCAGTAAAGGGCCAAATGAGATGATATTGCGTACCCCCTATTTTTCTAATGAAAGATCTGCATTGACAGTAGTTTATGTACATACTGATGAATAAACAAACAGAATTGAAGTCATATAGTATGTTTGAAATTACTTACAGTTTTCAGTTTTAAAAAAAATAAAAATCAAAACCTGTTTAGTTTTTGTTTTTTTCCAAAAACAAATGAATGTTTGATTAGTCAATTTTTATTTTGAATTTTTTCTTTACCATTTTTTTTCTTAATTTTTTCACCAACTATTTTTCTCCTAGATTTCTAGAACTCTCCGAAGCACCACCGTCGGTGGGTGGCACCACCATCCAATTTGTAGCACTACCACCATAATCAAATGCGATGGTGGTGGGTGGTGATGGTAGGGCAAATTGTGGGTTGTGCGACGGTGTTGAGGTGGTGGCGTTGCTTGAGGTCCCATTGATTGTCCATGGCAGTGGGGCAGAGATGGTAGGTTGAGGTCTGATTCATTGTTGAAGGTGTGGGTTGGCAACGGGGGGACAGATCTTTGGGTGACGATGAGGGTAGGGTGGTGGTGTTGGGGCAGATCTGTGGGAGGCAGTGTCGAGAATGTGGCGGTGGTGTGGCAGATCCGTAGTTATCGACAGTGATAGGGTGACGACGGCGATAGGGCAACCACGAGGCAAATTTTTGGCCGATGGAAGGAAGTATGTGCTGGTGGTAGTGGAGCTCTGTGTGTGAGGGGGTTTTCTTAAAGTAATATTCATTTTTTTGCTTCTAATAAAGTTTGAAGGTTGGATTTTAAAATAAAAATCAAAACTGCAAAATCCAAAACTCCAAAATAGAGTTTTCAAAAACAGTTCTATTTTTAAAACTAATTTTTAAAACTGAAGAGGAAAAAAAAACAAAAATCGACTGTTAAACGGGTTTTTTCCCCCCTTCGGTATGGAAAAAGCCAGAGATACATCCACAAACAGTGACACAAATGTAGCACCAGCAACAACAACAAAATGACCTTTGAGAAATTTATTGATTGGCAAGTACATAGCAGTGATCCAAATTCACTTACCTGTGTTAAAAGGAACCAACAAGAACCGAGATGTCGGGAGACTTCCTGACTTCATCCGACGTACATTATTAACCATAAATAATTGGCCAAAGTTTTAATGTTACCAAAAAAAATTATCTGCCTTCAATGTTCATATCACATTCAAAGACCTGTGAATTTGCTTGCTCTCAGTCTCAGCCTTTAGAAGTCATCACCCAGATTCCACGTTATGTTTCATCCAGAAGTTATCTACGCATAGAGGGGCTGAGGTTTCCACTTTTTCTTTTTTATCTTCAACACCACCACCCCCCCCCCCCCCACAACTGTACGCAATCAATGATGTATTCAATGACGTCCCCCCCACAACTTTACGTAATCAATGATGTATTCCATGACGTGAGGCTTGTTTTGTTTAATCATTGACTTGGCTACCAAGTCGTAATTGGAAACGAAATAAAATTCAGGAAAGATTTCTTGGTTCTTGAACGTTCCAACGTATATCTGTCTATTTATACTATTTATTAAGTCAAAACTTGATTTGTTATAACACATCTTTGGTGTTACATAACTAGTAGTTATGTAACAAGTGGCATTTCAAAAAAAATTTCAAAAAGTGACATAAAATTATAATCTTAAATGCTAAATAACTATATCAGATGTCATTTTTGGTTTTCAAAAAATGAAAATAATTCCAAAAAAATATAAACATAATACATCCAAAATATGTAGTCAAGATATATTCAAAAATAATGGTTGCTATTTTGAAAATCATAATATCAAGCATGATGTATGAATATTATATTTTAACTTTATTTTTACAAGTTTATCAAGTGTGACAATAAATACTTATACGTAATCTTTACTTTCTCACAAAATTCATATCGGTAACTTTAATTTTGCACGCGCATTGCGCGTGTCACATTGGCTAGTTGGTATAATTGCAAAATTATTTTCATCGGTGTAGCTTTAATTGCGTAGCATTTTGCATGTGTAATGAGTCGCATTTTATCGGAAACACAAATAATTCTGATAGAATGGTGATAGAAATGACGTGGTGTAACTAACCGATGAGACAAGAGAATATTAAAATCTTTAACCCTATGGTCTAGAAATCCCACTATCTCGTTGGATTCGACCCGTCCGTTACACCGCGCCATCATATGAGCTTCTTCGACTACAAAACATATTTGAGTCAAGTTCTCATTGTCAGAATGGAGGATATCTTAGAGTTATCAGACTACAGCATATTGAAGCGGAGTTACCTTTGCTTTCTTGTATTCTGCAATAACACCTTTCATTCATTCTAACGATTCGGTTGAAAATTCAAGGACAAGAAATTTGAATGTTACCGCACAGTGTTGTAGAGAAGTCGATCAATCGTTAGAACATCTGAACCATTCATCAACAGTAAAACAAAAATAATGCAAGAAACTAAGGGTCGTAACGACCATGTTTGATTCACCGTTGGAAGGTTGATGGACGCTGTAACGATAAATCTGCATCCAAATACGAAATAACTGGTTGGCTGACTCGAAGTAGAGATGAAAAATGAAAATTCGAAAGCGGTCAATGCACATGGCACCAGGACTTTGGGATGGTGTGAAAGCTTTCTACCTGTACGAGAAAGAATTAAGCATCGCCAGTGTATGAATTTGCCTAAAGTCATCAAGCCAGGCTGTCCAGGCAAAATCATTAGCCTAACATAGCTTTCCCAAGCAAATGACATTTTAAATGTACTGTCTTCTGATCTAATTAACTCCTTCAAAAGTCAGAAGAGAATGTGGCTTAAGCTTCAGAATCACATGATTAAGGATCAACTGTAGGAGGTGGGAAGCTCACTCTTCCGCAAGAACTACTGGGAACAGCAAAGATGCTTATAAATATAGAGGTCCACTTTTAGTCTTTCCCATCCTATCATTCATCCTACACAAACCATACAGAGGAAGACACCAGATTTTCTCCGTTAAAGACCAGTTTTTCTCAGTTATGGAGGTAAGTTTTTTTCATTATTGTCACCAGCACATTCTCCAAAAACTCCGCACTTGCCAAGTCATTGGTGGTGACAGCCAATCGAGGGTCACCAGCCGAGTATGCGTGTACGTGTACGTACGGTCCCACTAAATGGTTGTCATCACGGATGACGCGTGGTAATTATTTCCTAGTCCGGTATCTTAAATGAGTAAGAGAAAAAAGGAGAACTTTTACCGAGCATCATGTGAGGTATGGGTTTCTTGGCAAGTGACAAATGTATCATGCTGCTGCAGCAAAAGATCGTGATCAAGGTGCAGTTACACTGCAGGAGATGCCGCTCCAAGGCCATGAAGATGGCTGCCATGGCATCAGGTATGCATTTTTAAACATCAATGCCTACAGTTGAAAGTATGACCTCAGTAATATCAACGACTCTTTCCTTTTTGTACACTTTCTGTGCAGGAGTGAATTCAGTGGCACTAGCAGGAGAAGAAAAGGACCAAATAGTGGTTGTCGGCGAGAAAGTTGATGCGGCTGGCTTGACCGACTTACTAAGGAAGAAGGTTGGTTATGCAACCTTGGAACTTGTCGAAGGAGTATCTGTCAAGGCTTGAACTATAAACCACCCAACTTCATTTGCACAAGGTTGCAGGTGTAAAGGATTTTCGGGACATGATTCTGACCTTACGAGATGTGCCTTATAGGCTATAGCGTGTTGTTCTTCTCATGAAGCAACCCTGATCTTGACTTGAATAAATGTCAATAAAGATGTAATTTTTATGACTTCGTTGGGAATAAATTGTTAATAACTTACTATACCTTGCGAACAAGTCAGTTTATGCACCCTAAATTGGACCAAACTTGGACCCAAATTATCTGGCAAGAGGAACATGGAAGCGAAGAAACGCAGTCCAAACTCTCGCTATAACCATAAATTAAAGAAAATGGCCAACCAAAATTATCAGGATTGTCAAATCAGGGTTAGGAAGAGGCTACAGTCATGCTTAAGACGACTTTGTCTGTCCAGCTCCTTTCGAGGGTATTTATACATCGACGCTGGCATCTCCTTCACTTCTACAAGCAATTATGCGTCTGAGTTCATCTAGTACATCAAACCTCTCACTCATGCTTGAGATCATGTATAAGCCTTTTAACTCATGCGCCAGATTATATAAACAAATAACGGAAAGTAAGATGCACATCAAAACGAATTTGGCTCTCTCAACTGACGCTCCCTTGAACTGGTAAAACTTGAGTATCGAAAGTTATATGTTGCGATTTACTTTGGAGTTGTAAACATAATACAGTGCAAGGAACAGAACCACTAGAAGAGAATTAGACAAGACCTGGGTCCCAAGTGAACTGCTCAATGCTCATCCGTCTCAAGGATGCAGCCAAATGGGCATCAGAAGCACGACTTTGGGTCAACCGATCCTGCATCCTCTGGAAAGAAGGAACATTCAGTGCATTGGATATTCTATCACAAAGTAATGGGTCCTCCGAAAAATTAACAAGGGCTTCTGCAACATTATCTCTCAGCTCTTCTGACTCGTCCTGCAACATTTCAACAAGCAGGGGAATGGCACCCCCATCAGCAAGGGCAACCCGATCCGCCTCATTGTAACTCAACTGTGCAAGAGCCCCAGAAACCTTCTCCCTGAGATCAAGACTACCACTTCTCAAAATCTCAACCAAAACTGGAATTGCACCAGAGTTTCGAACAACAGATAACGAGTGCTCGTAACCTGAGAGACCCCACAGAACATCAGCAGCTGCAGCCTTAGCTTCATCATCACTTCCTCTAAGGATTTGCACCAAATGTTCAGCAATTGAAGTAGCATTCTCTTCTGCAATGGCCAAAATGCAAAACACATCCTCTGCAATCTCCTTACCCATGGACTCTGGTCCATGAAGAAGCTCGGAGTACAAAGGAATTGCCCCAGCTAGCGCAACCGGCCTAATGTAATCAACATGAGATGAGATTACACCAAGGGCATTGCCAGCTATCAATTTCGTTGGCATATCTCCAACCCGAAGTAAATCAATAAGCACCTGTATACCACCCGAATCAACAAGCATATGCCTTACTCTTCTAACCAATCCAAGTAACCCGATCGCCTGAGCAGCTCTAGCTCTAGAAATCATGCTGCCTGATCTCGCAGATTCAACAACAAAGTGAATGCCCCCTAAAGTGACAATGGCCCTCCTAACCTCCTTTAGCAAAACCAATGCACTCAAAATTTCTAATAATAACCGGCTGAAACCATCAGGGCTGGAATTCAACATGTTGAGGATGACTTCTAGCCCGCCTTCTCTAACTAGAATCATGCGACTAGCATCAGCGAATGAAACAATATTTCGAAGGCATTTCAGAAGTACTCTTTGCAAACTCCCTTCAGAGGGTTGTAATAAGCTGACGATGGAAGCAATAGCACCAGATAGGCCAACTATTTCAGCCAATCTGCCCTCCCCTTGACAAGTGATGCACTTTAAGCAGTAGGCAGAGGCTTTAAGAATTAGCGGGCTCGAGTTTCTCGGAGAACTTTCAAGAAGCCCCACTAAGATTGGCACGGTGCGCTCTAATATACTCTCAGGTGCCTGTTTAGAGAGGTGCGCAAGCGTTCGCATCGATTGCAACCGCAAAACCTCGGAATCAGATTCAATTACATTTTCAAACTGATGGAATGCTTCCTCCCATTCTGTGCTCATCTCTGTTTCTTCTTCAACTCTGACTACAGCCATAAGAGGTATTAAATGAACAGTCAAATTTAAAGAACTGGAAATTTTCAATAGACAAAGAACAGATGAGAAAACAAAATTTAAATTTCCACCATGTAATAACTTTAACGGGCCACTAAATTTTTTGGGACCATATGTAGGCGGGATTCAATCTCAGGCAGTCAGGCTACTTGTTCGACTACCTAAGAACTAAATCAACTATAAAGAAACAAAACTCACTTCTGTCCCAATCTCCAGAAGTAGACCACGAAATTGATTTCCAAAATCCTGTCGTAATAAAAGGCAGCTTGTTAACAAATCACAGCAACAAACCCACTTAACTGATGGGGATCTGGAAGGTTAAGAAGCCACAGACAGAACTCCATGTTTACGACAAGGGCAGGCGAAAACCAGGCTCATCGGATACATTAACGGGAAATTTAAATGCCCGGTTTTCTTGTTTACTGTTTGCTGGTTTGCCTATACAGTAGGCGTGAGGTAATAAGTTAAACAACTAATGATAAAGAAATTTTACTAATGCTCGAGATTTTGCTTCTTTCTCCCTCTAGTCATTCAACTTTCCGATCCAAATCTTCCCAACTGTAGTCTGTAGGGCTGCTTCTTTTCCCAACCCACTCCAATCTCCCCTTTCTTATATGCCCTTGGTCCTTCATCAATTGATATAAGCGCTTGATTACATTGGAACACGCAATTTATCTGCTTCAGAAGTTCGGGCTCCTTCAAGTTCTCTTCCGCGAGCACAAAATTCTTTCATTTTCGTTCATGCTTAACAGGCAAATTCAACCCACACCCCCTCCCTCGGAAGGAAAACAGAAGAAGTAGCAGAAGCATATGTAAAGCAGTTGATGTACGTGTTTTTCCTGACATGGGTATAGCTCAAATTTTACAGCAAAACAAAACAACCAGTAGCTGTCACGGCATCGACTTCAACATCTGATAAAGTTCGCTAGATTTCAATCTAACATCGGGTAGAACTTTAAACGAACCAGTTATGCCCTGGAGCAATCAGGTAAATACGGGGAGATTAAAGGGAGACCAGCTTCAAAGAATGATGTCCCCAACACTTTATTCCAAGTGGGATTTTCCCTTTAATTCTCCAGATTTGTGGTGTGCCTTTACTGAGCTAGTGTAAAGTTGGGTTTTTCTTCTTTCCCGATAAAGATTGATGATTTACCCAAAAAGAAACTAATAGTAGTTACTAGCTTCTACAATTATGGCCGATATATCAGACAAGACAACATGGATTAACCCTTGAGAGAGAGAGAGAGGGACTCACCTACTATCGCAGAGATTTGCTGTCAGTCAACGCAATCGTGGCCGGAGTATCCAAAACCCAACGCGAACAATGTTTCAACGGAGACGGATTCACGGGGTTCGCCGTCACCGGACAGACCCAGCTTGGCCTTGAGCCAATAAAGATGCAATTAGCTAAGCTTCATTTGTCACACATAAAATCTATTTCTCCCTAAAGGTGTTAATGTTTTGACTTTTAGCGACAGAATTCGTATGGCACTTATAATGTCTAATTGCATCCTAACCCTAACAGAGGTGCTTCCATTGATTTTGCACTTGCCCAGTTGCCCCTAAAGTGTGGTAAAGGACGCGGCCACAAGTTCTTTTTGGCATAAAAAAGAATTAGAGGAAATTATTTGGCATAAAGACTCGAGCGATTGCAGATATTTTTTGTTCCGTAACCTAAACTCGAGTCGCCACCCATGAATAAATAAAAAAATGCTCAAATAAAATGTGTATTTGGAAACTAAACTTGTGCCAAATATTTAACCGTATTGAAAACCCAAGAAGTGAATTGCTAAAGAAATCTGAATGGATCAACCCCATTCTATTTGGTATAGCAACTTCTTGCTGATTTTGGTTCACATCATTTAGGGCCGTTAGATTATGAGGATGAGTTAAGAGAGACATATTTTTTTATGATATATTTAACGATCTTAAATGATCAGTACTATCGATTTTAGACCACCCAATACTTTTTATTTTTAAAATATTAAAGGTCACCTCGGCACAAAATCACAATAATGATACCATTATAAATAGTACATCACGTTACCCTTGATGTGCAATAAAACTCCACTTCTCTTCATGGGAAGGAGCATAACGCAACTTCACAACTCGGTAGCATCCTCCTTCAAATTAAATGTCAAAACACACATAAACTTGAAACCCTAGAAGGCAATTCTATGGAGTCTATATATGATGAGACAACGTTGTCTTGTTAGCTAATCCGCATCCAAATTACAGTATCACTAAGAACTTTGAAAGACGTGGATTTCACCCGAGCCTACGAATTTAATTATATATGTATGAAAGTCGAAATTGAGAAAATGTGTTCACGTCACCGCCTACGTGGACACTTTCTTTTTTTGCCATGTGGACTAAAAAATTTATTCTAATATATTTACTTCTAAATTTATATCCCTAAAATTTAGTCATTTCAAATGAGTGATTGAAGACATTCATTTATACACATTTGTCTTAACTGATTTTTCTTTTAAATTTGAAAATCTTACCATCATCATCTTTTCCATTAATCTCCAAAAATCTCTCCCTGAATCTCTCAAAATTAACTAATTGTAATATTATAAATATTTGTTATAATTGTCTCATCAATCCTATCATTTCTTTTATTCGGCATTATGAACCTATTGTCCACCTCAAGCGTTTTTTGCTTAGAAATTGAAAGTTTAGGAATTGAACGCCAACATCAATTCAAGAAAAGAGAAGTTTTAGTACATTTCTTAGTTGTTATAGAATTTGATAATCTTATGTTATCCACAATATCTTTACATAAAAAAATGAGTCAAGATAGACCTAAATTTGTATTTTTATTTCTATATTACGTCTTAAAAGCTTCTCATTTGTTACCAAAAAAAAAAATTTCGTGTGTTCAAGTGTTATTTGTTTTCTTTATCCCATGTGCAATATTTCACGAGTTTCTTTCTAATGAAAGGGTACTAAATTTCAGTTTTTTTATTACTATTATATCACAACAAAGGTACACTTCAAAAATATCGCTTATGATCATCTAACGTTTTACTGCACGAAAAATACTTTTTAGATCTCGCTTATAATTTTGACATTCGAAGAAATTCACGTTCCTTTTTTCGTATATTTTTTATATATAGTTATTTATAACACAATTGTATTACAAAATTCATTCAAGTAGTCAAATAATTTTTTTTATAATTTTTACACAGTGTTCCGTGTGCAACACACGGGATCAAAGCTAGTATATAATTAAAATCTTAATTACATATGCAAAAAATGTTTTGGATTTGATTATTGAAAGCGTCTACTTTTTACGCACTCCTGTGTTTGTTTAAACCTAATTTGTTATTTAGTCTTTGATATACTTTTTAGCGACAATACAGTTGTGAAAAAATATTACCGATTTCTCAATTGCCCTGCTATGAAGACAATTTCAATATTGACATGTGTTGCAAAACACTATGAAAATGAGCTTGGATGACCTTTGTTGAGAGATACAAATCTCAAACTTAAGTAACAATTTATACTTTAATATGCAAACTTTGTAAGTCTCTCGTCTCATTGCCAGTGGCGGGATGGCACAGTGGGTACGTGTCAACCTCCATCCATTGGCATGAAGTAAATTTTGTACTACGAGCCTTATATTAATGGTTTTGCTACTTTAGTGCCTCTCCAAAAATTTAAAGATTTCAAAAAAAAAATTGAAGCCGTTGTTTTTTGTCAATATACACAGAATTTTTCCTACCACATAATAATCAACGCTTCAATTTACTTTCACTTTTGTTACGGTAGATCTATAGTAATACGTCTATTACTTTTAGAGATACTTTATTAATTTTAATATTCAAAGTAACGTGCAAGTACGGAAAATAGGATGCGACTTTTATTTTTCAGAATAACATCGTAAGCTTCATCTTTGTCAATTTGGAAACGAACACGTTAAAATACCTTTAAAACATTAGTGTCCACCTTATACAAGATTTCTGATTCCGTCACTGTCACTGATCATTGCCGAATCAAAAGACAATTAATTTTGAATAGAACGCCCCTTGGCAATTTTCATCCATGTGGCTCAGTTGTACAGTAGTCTTATGGGTTATTAAAGCCCATGCACGTAGTGAAGGTGTTGGATGTGGTGGAGCCTGGAGGTAGCTTGTGTCTTAGTCGAGGACTATAATGTGCAACTTGATCATCTGCCTGGCTCCTAACCCTACTTCACGCTCACTCGTCTAACAGTCGCCATCTTCACTGGCAACGACAACTATGGCACATGTCGTGGGGAGCTTCCCTTCTTTTGGTTTTGCTGTCTTTTTGTCTGTGAAAATTACACATTTTTGACATGCAATTTTCTTTTCCCTTCGTGTCAAACGAAAAGAGAGCGACTCGCACGTGATAAGGTTGGCCTATTGGATTATATTCTAGATTTGTTAGTTTTTATGCCGGTTCTGATTTTTGGATTGATACGACTTAATTGGTATCTACATTCGCAAAAAATGTGTTAATGACGTGAGATGCGTCAAAGACTGAGAAACACGGTAAAATTTTAGCATCGGTTTTGTGCGATAAATTTCTTGGCATAGTTGATATAAAATGCTTTTGTGATATTTTGGATTAATTAATACTTCTTAAGAAGCCGTTTGTAATTGATTCTTAAACGTAGATTTTGATTAAATCAGAATCAGTTTCTAAAATCAGTTTTAATCTATTTTAAGCATAATAGATTAAAAGTTGTTGAAGGTGTTTGGATAAAAAGAGATTAAAGTAGGTTTAGTGTAGCAAAATTACCATATATTGTATTCAAACTAAAATTGAGCATTTAATGTTGTTTATATGTGTTGCCGAGGAAAAAGGGTCCGTTGCCGCGTCGAGGTGCCACAAAAGATGCAGTCTGAGTTGGCTTTCAAGTAGACAAAGTGGGAGACAGCAGAGATGGAGCAAGGGCTGAGAGCAAGGCTCCCCAGACAGGTCGCGAGGGATGGCAGCGCCGCGCAGGCACAGTGACGACGAGCAGGGCCGGCGGTCGACAGTCCGTGTCAAAGATGCAGCGTCAGAGGTCCGATGACAGGAGTTCAAATGTCTTTCTCTCACTAAAAATTCAGAGAGAATGAGTTTTAGAGAGAGAAAGTGAAAATGTCAAATGAGATAGCAGTCATCAAATAAGCTACAAAGTTTACTATATATAGGCACAAATGCGCGCGTGTCATCAGCCGACACGTGTCGTCCTTCGGGAGTGACACGCCGCCGGAGGAGGTCCCATGGTATTGATTGTCCGTCGAATTGCCGGTCCCCGAGTTCGTGCCGCCCTGCCCTTGCAGCGTCCCTCTGCCTATCTGAGGAGACTGACCATACCGCGGTAGCATGGTCAGAGTAGCCCGTTGCCCCAGCCTCCAGTCCAAGCTCTTACTGAATCCTACGAGATGCATCATGAGACGCGCAACGATCTTGACAGCGGCAAGGGTTGCCCCTGTAGCCAATTGCCAGGCGGGCCGGGCGCGATACCCTCCGAGGACCTGCTCTCATCCCGGAGTGACCTGTAGGTCATTACCTTAGCGGTGTCGATGATCAATAGTAACATGAGCGCACATGCTCACAGCTTGATACCCAGAGTCCGTGGCGAGGGGTCCTCGTGCTGGAGGACTACGAGCGGAGCCCCTTGAAGCCCGTCGGTTGATTATGCGGACGAGGGTCGGAGCCCCCGGTTGATTGAGCGTGCGAGGGCCGGAGCCCCCGGCTGATTGGGCGTGCGAGGGCCGGAGCCCCCAGCTGATTGGGCCGGCGAGGGCTTTAGGGTTGTGAGCCCATCCCGCCGCGAGGATCGGAGCCCTTCAATTGATTGGACCGGCGAGGGCTTTAGGGTTGCGAGCCCGTCCCGCCGCGAGGGCCGGAGCCCGGTCAGTTGATTGAGCGGGCGACAACGGCCGTCACGCGACCACTGGTGATGAGTGAGCATTGCAGAATGCGTTGAGTGAGGTGATAGCAACGGCAAGCAGGTTCCCCTCCCACTGACAATGGAAGCCGACCCCTTACAAAGTGGGTGGCTGACTCCCTTCCTCAGGGTGTGGCCGACCCCCTTCTCAGGGGGGTGGCCGACCCCCTTCTTCAGGGTGTGGCCGACCCCCTTCTCAGGGGGGTGGCCGACCCCTTGACGAAGTGGGTGGCCGACCCCCCTTTAAAGAGGGTGGCCGACCCCATTCTTCAGGGTGTGGCCGACCCCCTTCTTCAGGGGGTGGCCGAACCCTCAGAGGGGAAGTGCACCTTCAGCTTTCGATCGCCGTCCGGATGCTTGAAGCCCGGAGCACTTTGACCGAGCAGCGATGTTGAGCAATTTTGACTACCAAGCGAGTGACGTGTCGTGCCACTAGGATCTCTTAGCGGGCCCCGGGGTATAGTCCAGATAGGTTGTGAACAATATGCAAGGATATTTTGATAAATCTCTTGGTCAAACATGATTCTCCAAACTGATTAAATCTTAATCCAAGAAAATGAGGATTATGGATTTAATCAGTTTTGAGTACATTGAAGCAGATTTAATCAGTTTACTTTTTTTTGCCAAACACTTCAAAACTGATTTAATCTAGATTTAATCAGGTTTGACCAATCTAGAATCAATCCCAAATACCCTCTAACTAAAGTAGACTTTGAACCGTTGAGTCAGGTGCACCTTAGTTTCGAGTAGTCACCGTCTGCATCGTACGGGCATTTTATTGATGTGTGGGCTTGATTCATGCAATCCGTTATGAGTTATCTAAAGCTATATAAATACGTACGGACTTGGTCCTTACTCTAACTCAATCGAGTGCAATTCTTTATTGGATGACTTAGCGATACACAATTAGATTTAGAGTAAAAAACGCCGGTGAAAAATACCAAAGCCTTCTTTTACGAGCGACTCAGAACGAACGCATGTATGATTTACCGCTTTTTGGTTTACCGACAAATTGTGCTTATAACTTAGGCACGATTCAGGAACATAAATTCAACACAACTTTCAACCAACTACTCCTGTTTTGCCTTGTTGATTTATCAAACATGCAGCACCTAACTAGTATGGAGCCCCTAGTTTTTTAGACTTTTAGTGCACGTAATCCACTCACCTGGCCTGGTGAGATTAGAAACTTAATAAGGTTAAAAAAAAAACGTATGTTTATCGGGAAAAAAATATTATGATATCATTAAATCTCGTCGGAAGTACTCATAATTAAATTAAAAAACCGATATTTAGACTATATATTCTGTTAATTGAGCTCCACTTTCCTTTTAGAAAAAGGGATGAAGTATATCAATACCCTCATATATTTATTTTTTGTGGTATAAAAACCCTAATATAACTCTTAAAACAATATGATGAAGGTTGAGGGTATTTAGGTACTTTTCTTAGATCAAAAGGTTTAGAGAGTTGTAGAATTCCAGTATTACCCCTCAATTTATATTTCATCAAAGATAATGACACATACATTTAACATTAAAAGACTGCCCCTATACTCTACTTTGATTACCTGGGGGGAAAGGTGCGTTGTCTTCGTACCCTTGCCTCTCACCATAATTAATTAATTATATATGCACTAAAACTAACCTTTACTAAAGTTTTCCTCGTTACGCCTCTCTCGCGACAAATGTATCTGCATCTAACAATAATTCATAAATTTCGTTGGATAATGGAACGTGTTTTTATCAATAATACATGTAACTTGAGCAAATATTATAAAAATAATTTTAACATATATCTGAATGATCTTATACGTTCGGAACTATTTTTGCAATTTAACGTACATTGAATCGGCACCCATATGTCTTGGAGAAATGCTAACTCATGCTAGTATACTTGAGGAAAATAGTATTATGAATGTAAGAATAGTACCTAATAAGTTTCACAGTAACACTAGTTATGTTTCTTCTTTTCTTCTCGGTTTGTACCTTCAACAATTTGCTTTCACGCGGCATCAGAATACCACGATACGATGACTAAGGGCCAGTTTGACAAACTTTTTTTGCTCTTTCTTTTTCAGTTTTTAAAAACTGAAAAAAAGGAGCGTTTGGTAACCATTTTTTTTTCAATTTTAAAAACTAGTTTTTAATCTAAAGAGTAAAAAAAAAACTCCAGAAACTGGTTTTTTTTTTAGACACCACCCTCCCACCGCCGGAAGCCACCTCAGGCGACCACCGACGACCACCGCCGGAGACTGCCGGCACCCACCCCCGCCCGCCGGCGACCACCTCCGGCCGTCGGCGAACACCTCCGGCCGCCGGTGACCACTTTCGGAGACTACCGGCAGCCACCTCCGGCCACCGGTAACCACCGCCGGAGACTGTCGGCTGCCACCGCCGGCCGCCGGCAGCCGGCAGCCACCTCCGGCCGCCGGCGACCACCGCCGCTCCGGCCGCCGGCGACTGCCGGCAGCCACCTCCGGCCGTCGGCCACCACCACCACCACCGCTACACCCCACCACCGCCACCGCAAACCACCAAAAAAAAAAGTCAAAATAAAAAGGGTTACCAAAAAAAAAAAAAAACCAAAAAAAAAAGGGGTTATCAAACACCAACTTTTTTTTATAAAAAAAAAATTTAAGCTGCTTTTTAAAAAACTGCTCTTTAAAAACTGAAAACCATTTTTTTTTTTGTCAAACGAACCCTAAGCCTAGATGAATTTTTTTTTTAATCTAATCCCATGATTATCTTTCAAAACGATTACATCACGATCGATAGTAAAGTTATGACTCGTGGATCGAAAAAATAAAAAGAACGAAGCGATCTTAAAGTTATCCCTCAACGTCTTCTACAAACGTTAATTCCGTGACACGCATATATTTTGATTTTTGAGAGAGGAAGAATAGGAGTAACCAAAGTTAAGAGGAGTAGAGAGGATAAGCCACAATCCGAAAACGTGAGAGTAGAGGAGAGGATGTGATGGGGTCAGAAACCGGGAGTGAGTGAGACGTGGGGATAATGATAACGGCAAGGCCCGCTTCCAACGCCTATCCAATCCAATTTCTCACTCCTAATCTCCTTTTTTTTTTTTTTTAATCTTTAATTTGTTGCACTAATCACTCACTATCTTAATTATTTTTTCGTTGACGCGATCCCCCCCCGCCCCCCTCTACGATCCTGCCGGTTGAACCGCTCCCTCCCTGATTTTTGTCTCTCCTCATTTCCCCATATTACCCCTCCCATTATTCACTCCACTCTTCATTTATTTCTTCTTCTCCAACCCATTTTATTTTACCTATTAATAACAAAAAGCCTTCAATTTTGTGCATTTTGTCTTCGCTATTTTCTTTTCTTGTATATTTCGAGAGTGATTTGATTTTTAGTCTTACTCAGATCCCGTCTCATTCCCCTTATAAAAAAGTGTCATCGAATTAACAGATATTTTTATACATTATTGAACGACTTACTTCTTATCTGTTTTTACTTACATACGAAAGTACTTTATCATTACGATCAAAACAAAACTATTAATGAACTTAACTTTGCCCTGAACTCAAGTTTGGGCAACCGGAGTTTGGTTTTCTAAGTATCTTATAAACTTTTCATATCAAGCGACAAGCTGTATGGCCTAGGGGTTGATGAATACAAATATTTGCCTTGACAATGAAGTTGTTCACTATTAATATATCCTTGATCCTTGATTTCAATATTGTGTAATCACTGGCTAGGTGCAAGTTAATTTATTCACCCAATATTTGTCATGTTTCCCAATAAACGCGGGTCCACCTGCTACAAGAAGCAAAGAGCCGCAAGGGGGAGAGGACCCCCAGAAGTTGCAAGTGGCCTTGTCATCTCATGGTTGTTGATGCCCCTAAATTACCAAATGGTCTCATCATCCTCTCAACTCACTGCAATTTTCTTCTCTTTATTTATTTATTTTCCAACAATGCAATTTTTATTAACGACAAACACACTTTATTGTTTACATGCAAGCAATCCAAAGCAAGAAACAGAACTCCTCGTGAGGACAGAAACCCAGAGAGGTGCCACTGATCAGGAGATGCTGCAATCGGACATGTGTAGTTCAACCCAACTTTGGAATTTCCGAAATTTGTTTTTTTAATTTTGTGATATGATTAAGTTAAAGATAATTTTTGGGGTTTTTCTAAATTTGTAGGGGCAGTTATGTCACACCATAATTCAAGCTGTCTTCAACAATTTGGCTTGGGAAACTGAATTGAGAAATGCTAGCTGTAAATTAAATTTTTTTTTTTAATATCAACAAGTGAGGAAGTGGGAGAGTGTTTCTATTTCACTAGTAGAAGCAGAAATGACAAATTTTTAGTTTGTTTCCTTTAAATTGAGTCGGGTGAAGACACTGTGTGCTCTTTGAAAGCATAATTTCTGTCGTTTTGCTTTCACGGTGTCCATTTCTGGAGAGCTTCACTGCTGCAGCAGGGAGGAAGTGTAGGGAGACAAGATATAAGAGGGAGAAAGAGTGGTACATATGGTTTTTCTGGCTTCTATTTGGGACTGAGAGGTTAGTGTGTATGTTGGATCTGTTGGTTTCTTTTGTTTTAATTATCACCTTCATGGTTTGGCTTGAGAAGTAGTGACTTTCGAGGTTCTCTTTCAAGATTTTCTTCTAAAGGTGCCATTTTGGAACATGGGTTTGTAAGGAGCCTGACTGCAATTCGTATGTTTTTCTACTTTCTCCGGATTTTCCTTGTCACTTGATTACTCTGAAACCATGAAGGATCGTTTTGACTTCCCGAAAAGTTTTGAAGTCTAAGACGGTTTTGTGTTTCGAAAGAACTCAAACATTTCTGGGTTTTGTGTTTCAAAAGAACTCGAACATTTGTTTTGATTAGTTTAAACAGAAATCAAAGACACTAGTTTTGAAAAACCCAGAATTTTTTTTTGGGGTGTGTGTTTTTGTGCGCGCGTGTTACTCTTACAAGGGGTTTTCCAGTCAGGAACTTTTAATCTTTTATAGGTCTGCAATTTCTTTCCATTAGCCCCATGGTTTATGGTTTCTTCAGTTTGTTTTCTGCGTTTGATTGTATTTGACCTTTCTGTTCCTATTCTTGGCTACTGTAACAAGAAATGTGCAGTCTTTATGGTTTCTTTCTCCATGTAACCTGTTTGGACTAGCTCTCACACAGATTTGGCTTCTTCTGCAAGATATGTGTGCCGATATAAGTTTCCATATTTAGAAAATTCGAACTTTAGTTTTGTGGTTCTGCCACCGCCTTACTGTTTTTTAGTGATTGTATCAGATTATTTAGGTGATACATCCTTATTTGGTAAGAGCTTAGAATCAAAGAAAAGGAATTACCTATCATGGTATGGCAGAATTATTTTCCCCGTCATGGATGTGACACAGATGAAGAAATTCAAGCTGAAAGATCTGAATCTTGTTGTCTAGTCTACTTATGGGCATGTTGTGTTTCTCTTATATCAGATCTGCTACTTTTTCCCACGCCTGGTTGAGTATTTTGATTCTATAATCTATTAAAACCTCTATCCTTGAGTTTCCCATTGATGTGTGCTTTTTCTAAAATTGGCCAGTTATATTTGTTGCAAGTTGTTATGAAGTATAGAGATCCAACTTTAGTGGCTCTGTTGTCTTTTATGTGTGTGCAGTGACTAGATGTCAAATGGATTCTTTTGAAGCCACAAAAGTTGTTTACAGTAGAATCCTGAAATTAGAACCAGAGTTCATTACCAAGAAGATTATTGGGTATATATATCTTCAAGATCATGCTGATAGGGAAATGATCCGCTTGGCTTTCGGGCCTGATCAATTGATCCACAACTTGATACAGAAAGCCAAAATTGAACTTGGGCTATCTTCAAAACCAGCCTATTCACCTCCAATGTCACCTTCCATGCAGCCGGTTCCAATTTCGGATCTTCCCCTTCAGTTTGCTCCCTTTTCGCCTCTTCCGTTTCCGTCCCCTCCGAAGTTTCGGCTTCCGACGCGTTACTGGGATCCCCAGTTTGTGGAGGAGCAACCTATGCACAATCTGGATTTCATACCATTCACCTACTCTGATTCGATTCCTGAAGATTACGGGTATCAAAACAGGACCCAGTTTGTGGGTTTTGACGATCATTTAGAGCCAAGTATGTCGGGTGGCGATTACTGTTTTGGAGAAGCTGCATTGGGAAAATTGAGTACAAGAGGAAGCCGACCATCTCTGAACATACCTGAGTTTCCAGTTAAGGTCTGTCACTATTTCAATAAGGGATTTTGCAAACATGGTAGTAATTGTAGGTACTATCATGGAGAAGCTGTTCCAGAGAGCTACCCTCTCGTGTTTAGTCCTAATTCTAACGACATAGCTAATGAGGATCAATTATTCTCACCTCGATCACTCGAGAAACTCGAGATGGATATTACAGAAATATTGATTTCTAGGAGAGGCAGCCCTGTTTCAATTGCTTCTCTGCCCATGATTTATTATGAGAAATACGGAAAGACGCTTCAGGCTGAAGGATACCTCACAGAGAGCCAGAGACATGGTAAAGCTGGTTATAGTTTGACAAAGCTTCTTGCTCGATTGAACAACATTCGGCTGATTGACAGGTGCAATAATAGCCTCCAAAGCATTCTTTAATTTTTCATTTGTCCTATGACATTCCCCCAACTCACTGGCATGCTTCTAATTATTTGCAGGCCTCATGGACAGCACTCAGTAATATTGGCTGAAGACGCGCCAAAGTACATGCAATACCGAAGTGAAAGAAATGACCCAGGCCCAATTGTTAGTGGTTCACGACAAATATATCTAACTTTCCCAGCTGAGAGCACCTTTACAGAGGAGGACGTCTCTAACTACTTCAAGTAATTTGATCTCAAACTCTTAAAATTGCTTCTTTTTTCATCTTGGAGCAATTTAGAGCTTACAGATTTTCTTAACGTTGTTTATCTTTGTAGTACTTTTGGGCCAGTTCAAGATGTGAGAATTCCCTGCCAGCAAAAACGAATGTTTGGGTTTGTAACATTTGTCAGTGCTGATACCGTGAAGATGATTTTGTCGATGGGAAATCCGCATTATGTTTGTGGGGCTCGTGTACTTGTAAAACCTTATAGGGAAAAATCAAAGCTTGTTGACAGGTAAGATCTCCATTTTTTTTTAATGTTCTGCAAAAGGGTGGTTACTACTGATATTTGTTCTTTTCTCACTGGCATAGGGATACTGTACAATCTATTGTTTCCCTTAGGTGTCTGATACAAAACATTCTCTGGATAGACTACCAGCCAAACTTTTTCTACCTTATAAATTTCTTTGTCCAGAGATTTCGATTGTTGCATTTATTAAAGTATCAGATGTTGATACTTTAAGTTGTTTTTATAAACATCGTGGCTTCTAAGGTATTGCACAGCCTATGTTGCGCCCCTAGAACCATTGTCTGCTGTATTAATAGACGTGATGTGTTGTTTAATGCAGAAAGTACCCAGAGAAACTCGAGTCTTCAATGTATTACCATTCACAACATGCAGACATGGATTCTGAGCTTCATGCGAGTAAGACCTGCGTACTTTACCTAGCAATGCAAAGCTACGCAATTAGAAGTGAATGCATGCTTCCTGACTTGAAGGAATTGCCTGACTTCCCTTTATGTCTATTAGAAAATATCTTGTGTTGAAACATAATTTCCAAATAAATGTTTCGGTATACTCTGCATGACTGGTTCATGCAGACGGCATGTTTTTTTTTAGTTGTCTTTAGTTATTCCCTTGCTGCTTAAAGTTTATTCACTACTAGGTAATAATCATTTGAATATGCGTCAAAGCGCATCCACTTAAGGTCTGGTTGCTCAGGTTTTAATCTTACACTTCAGATTTTCTATATGATCTAACGCAGGATTAGAGTCCAGATTGCTCAGGAAGCAGCTGATGGAAGAGCAAGAAGAGGCCCTTGAACTTGAGAGAAGACGTCTGTCGGAGCTTAAGTTAGCCCGCAAATCTCCAACAAATCAGATGTACTTAGAATGCTCCATGGCTGATCAGCTGAAACTTTCAGAAAGTATGTTGCTTCATTCAGTTATTAAATGATCGAATACTCGTTTTTCAGCTTAGCTCATTTACCTCTTCATCTTTTTTTGGGTGAAATTCAATTACCTCTTCATCTTCTTTGGTCCTCTTTCTGTTATTTTATATTTAGTTCTTATTCAGACATAGATCATGCAGATAATTCCAGATTCCCAACAGCAGAACGTTTCAACTACTTGCTGGATGTTTTGAACAATGACTCCCGAAGTGATGATAACCCCAAGAATACAAGCACTAATCACCCAGACCAGGAGAAGTATGGCCAAGAGTTGTCTCTTTCGTAATATCTCTGCACGCTACACTTTTGCTATTATATATATGGGTTGATGGCTTCGTGTTTTCCTTTCCTGACTTCTTCTTTCTGTTACTATATTCTTGCAGCGGTCAAGGACTTAATCTCCCAGACAGCCCATTTGCGTCGCCATTAGCAAGCGGCATTTCTACAGTTACATAGGTCCAAGAGGACACAGAGGACGTTTAGTGTTTACAAGTGCAACATCTTGGATAAGTACATAAAGTAAATAGCAGGAGTAACATCAGAAGGATATCCTCCCCATTACTTGGGTAGAAGAAGGTAGGAGAGAAGAATATGAGACACAAAGTACAAGTAAGCAGGTTATAAAGATACCCTTTTTAGTGTTTTCACCTGAATGTTAATAATAGAAGGAATTAGAAGAGGTGGTAATATAGACTTTACTTGATGATAACAACTCGAGTATAAGCAGGGTTTTCGAATCTATGTAACAGCCATCGATAGATTAAATAAGTTTGTCAATAGTAGTTCTATAGTGTCTTATGCTACTAGTTTATTGAAGTTAGTTGCCAAATATCCTTTGACACAACTATTGTTCTTCCTTCTGAATCTATCTCTTACGAGTTCTTTCAATTGATTAAAATTGGTTACATATTCTTTACTAAAGGTTTCAATGCAATGATTTTCCAGTGGAGGTCTTATAGGCTTATTTGATGTTATGGCATATTCTTTGTGATCGAGGTCAGGGACTCGTACACTTGTAATGATTTCTTATGAGGTTGTATAGTCTTATTTGATGGTATGGTATCTTCTCGTGATTGAGGTCGGGGACTAGGTGGTGCAATTAATACTCTTGCCAAACTTGTGGTGGTATAGTTAATGTTCAAGTTACTGCAGTTGGACATTGAATCGAGAATACGAGGATCCCCTTCTACGCATTGGTCTATTTCGCCTTAGTTCCATGAATTTATCAAAATACAAACTGGTACTAGTTGTAGCCTCCAGTGGTACTGAAGCACTTGGTCTGGGATCATGGTAATAATGCTTGGTTTCCAAAGTTGATTTAAACTCTAATTCTCGATGGGAATCATTCACTCTCTGGACTCTGTTTTAACCGGCTACCACCCACGGTAACTAAGTTAGCGTTACATCCCTGTTTATTATCAGGGATGATTGCATTGAAGCTGTCATCTTCGCAAATGAATGGACAGTACCAACCAAAAACGAGATAGAAAGAGAGACTATCTCAAAACAATCTAGCTAGATCCCCCTCCCCCCTCTCAGACCAATCGTGGTTGGAGGTGGTTGTTGGGCTTAAGGGTCTCGATCGTAGTTGGCTTTGGTGATGTGTGGGTTGGTTTGGTGGTCACGTTGGGTGGAGTTGGTGAGCGCTGTGGATTGGCGTGGTGGTGCTCAACAGTGAGGGTGCAGTGGCTTTGGTGTGTTCGGATCAACCCACGTCCAGTCCCTGGGCGGCCGGAGGGAGCTTAGGTGGCGGATTCCCCTTGGAGCAAGCTATGCCGGCGTGAGGCGCGACGCTGAGGGAGGTGGCTTCGGTTGGTGTTGGTGTCTGCTGGTGGTTGATGGCCGGTACTGGTTCGGTGGGGTTGGCGGCTAGCGGATCTGCTATCGGTGGTGGTGACTCACGGTGGCATGTGGGGCGTGGTGGCCACGGGACACGTGGCCTTGTATGGACAGGTCTTATGCTGCCACGTAGCCTGTGTCAGCAGTGGAATATGACAGGTGTCGGCTGTGAGCCTTGCTGGAGGTGGTTGGTGGTGGTGTCGTGCTTGTTGCGATGTCTTGTATTTGTTTACTTTATATTTATTAGTAAAATAGTTGGTTTGTATATCGTTTATCCTTTTTGCAGGTAGCGCCATCGGTAGCGATTTCTTGGCGTTAAAGTCGGTTAATATATGTTCAGTCTTGGTTATACAAGGAGGCCTGACTATGTGCCGCTCTTTGTCTGATGTTCTGCCGTTAGAAGTGTGGTTTTATGTACTCTTTGTTTTTTGTTTTTCATGTACTCTATCTTGTACAACATCAACATGTGTATTGATGTTACCATTGGTAGGATTATTGTCCAAAGCCAAAGAAAAAAAGAACCAACTAGTTGCATTTTCATTGGACTTATAGGCATGGGTTTGAACTAAACATTCAATAGGTTATGAATTCTCATGCCAAGAAAATCACTATAAGATTTGTTTCGAATAGGAAATTGTAAAACCGAGCCTCTTTCTCTTCCCCTCTTCTCATTCCATTGAGACTTGCCGTCCAACACTGCAACGCCATTTGACACTCCACCGTCGACACAACTCCACATTGTTGCCACTGTTCGCCACCTCCCTGGTGCTAACTGATCACAACCTCCACTTCCTTGCTGCCCCTCAGCCACCTCGACAACCATGTTGCCACCGTCCACAACCTCGATCGATGCCGCAGCAGCTTTAATCAGATTCCACCATAAAACACACCACCTCCCCTCCCTCTGAATTTGCTTTCGCGATGATTCAATTTCTTGAATGGTGGTGTTGATGGGCATGGTGATTGAATTTTAGTAGTGTGTTCTTGTGGTGGTGTTAGTTGTGGAATTTAGTGATGATTAGTTTCGCTCTCGATATGCTTTTTGAGGACTTGTTTTGTTCATCTTTTGGTCTTCGATGAGTTATGTTGTGGTGGTTGTGACCCGTGAATGGCAGGTTTAATAACAACATAATAAAGATGAAAATAAAATTCCGCTATCACTCGCGATACTAGAAACAACTAGATCCGTACCCTTCCCCATCCAACTAGAAAATAAATGTTTACCTTATCCCATCCTTCTATCCTATCGGACGTGCCAAATACTAGTGTAAACTTTTCCATGTGCTGCTTAAAGCGAGAGGTTTTCTCTTTGCTGCAACCCTTGAAATTGGTTCACCTCGCCTCGCATTTAATTCGAGAAAGCATGAATTTTACTGCAGAGGTTACCAACAAAATTGGTTTCAACTATTAGCGACAATTCCTTGTTCCGATCCAATTTATATCATCATCCACTTTGTTAGATTTAGTAAGTTGATCTTCTAAAGGGAAAAGCACAGAATTAAGAGAAAATAGAAGGCAATGTACGCGAATCAAATCACTAATCACTTGGACAGGACTTTGCTTCGTAGATTAAAACAAACAGATGTTTGGAATACAGAGTATACTACATAGTAAATACTTGGTGACTACTACTACATTGAACATAACATCTTTATCAGCCCATGAACATCGTTTCTATTTCATAGAAATCAGAGTAAATAATGCTTTCATCTCTTAAAACCGTAAGAAGTTAACAAAATTGCATCTTTGAATTACATTTTTATGACCAATGAACGAAAATATACCGTATGAGAACTCAAAAAAAGGCCTCGAACCCCTGTAGTAACCTAACTCCTGCATTGTTTCAACCTTCTGCCATTGAACCCATTTAAGAAAACTTCTATTTGCGCAGCTTCGCCAAACTAAAAGTGTACGTGCCAGTTGTGGTAAGAGAACTTGACCAATACCTGTGCAGAACTGAAACTCAGAGACATACTAACAAAAGTTTGAAAAAATTTCTCAGCAAAGTGACAGCAACCCAGATAGTGCTCAGCAGATCGCACTGAATATAAACATTTGAGCTTCACCCCTGGAAGATCCTGGATCAGAAAAGTAACTACGATAGGGACTTAAAAACTTGTAGGATAGACAATTCTGCTCTTCTACTTTACATGCTGACAAAGTATTGACGAACTACAACCTTGTTATTGCCTTTCATACTTCTTTGCGAGATCCTTGAGAAGTAATCTCTGTCGAAATGCCAAATATTTGTCCAAGCTAGTTCCTGCCCACTGCTGACAGAAGGATTCATCAGTTGGGACCAATGAACTCAGAGGAAATGGACCCTTTGGAGCTTTCTTTAGGGAAACCAGAAACTTATGTCGAGGACGTATTCTCTGGTCTAAAGACAAGCTCAGGTACGTAGGATATTTTGTTAAGGACTGAACCTCATTTCGAAGTTCATTGATTAGATACATATACTTGGGCTTCAGGTTTTTCTCAAGTGATAGCGAGAATACCTACATATCAGACCAAACCATTGAAAATTAATGAGCAGGCAGAAATCTAAATGGTGAGTAATATCATCTACTAAATGCCACAGCATGAAATGAACATATACATGTATACTCTGCGTTCTTGTAGAAACATTTGATGGGCAATAAACTAACGTGCTAAGTGTACGCAAGATTATTACCTGTGTAAGGCTAGTTGAAACTTTCACTATATCAGCGTTGCGCATCCCAATACTCCTTAGAAAATTAATCCTTGGCAGCAATCCCTCCTCAATGCTGTAGTGAAGGAGTTGTGGGTGTTTCGTGACCATCTTGACTATATTATCTCTGGGTGCACCCAGTTCCTTAGTCAGAAAACTAAACCGAGTTGTCCATGTACTATCAATACACTGAACCAGGATTTGAGGGCTTAGCTGCACAACTTTACTCAAATCATTCTTCTTAATACCAACCTCCTCAAGCAAGTACCTCACTGTGGGTTTTAGTGAATTCTCCACACTGTAAGAAAACAAAGATGGAGTGGCAGCAATTATTTGCCCTACTCTTGAATCAGGAATCCCCAAACTCACCAGAAAAGCAACATGCGGCTTCAGATTGTTTTCCACCGTGTACTGCAAAATTTGTGGCTGCCTAAGAAGTATCTTTTTAATGTCTTTATGCTTGACCCCAACACTCAACAAAAATGCAAGCCTTTCCTTTGCAGAAGCAACGTTAATCTGAAGGGAAGGCATGTGCCTCTCATACATTTGGATAAAGTGTGACTCCTTAAGACCAAACGCTGTGAGGTAATCAAGAAGTGGAAGCCATCTCTCATCTAACTCTAGTTCATCTGACAGACGATGGAATCTTTTCTCTGTGGACATCTCAGCCTCCTGCTGTGACCAAGATAGACATATTTATGCTATTAATTACCAGTTATAGAATTGACAGCTCGAGATTTCAGCAAAAAATACCTTTCTTCTTCCTGAAGAACCAACACTTGCTCGTCTATTTGACCTACGAGAAAAACGGCCACTATATCTGATCTCTGAAGCGTTATTGCTATTTTTACTCTCAAATTGGCTTCCGGAAAACTCGTCCTGAAAAAAAAAAAAAAAAAGGCTTCAGATGATCAAATATGGAACAGCTTTCAAGATATAAAAGGAGAACTACATCACTTAACCAGGACAGGAAAAACTCTCTTATATCTAACCAAAAGGACTGCAAACCTATCAGCAGCTGATATGGAGTAAATGAAATTAAGATGACAATAATTACATAGATTGAAAAAGTTCAACAGGTTGTTCCAGGGAATTACAGCATGGAGGTGCTTGCTTTGCGCAACATATTAGTGCTCACCCCTAAGCCATATAGGTTTAGTAACAACTATCTCACAATGTCACCGTAACCGTAAAGACGATGATATATTGTATTCCCTTTTCCTCATAAGATACAATTCATCTTTATAGCTTCATTCTATACATCAGACTTCAGACACAAGATAGATAGATCCATAGCATAGCTTCATTTCTCACAGATTGAGTTGCATTTGAGGCACAGCATTCAAATATTCAAACGAAATGTGGAACAAGATAAAGACGGCAACAAAAGAAAAACAAAAGAATAAAAGAGCAAGACAGAGTTTTCTGTTATATCAACTCTCTAAACTGCCTAAGTCTGCATGTAGGCATCCTTTTGGAAACAGGAAAGCAATTGATTAGTTCCTTCATTGCTATGTAACGCCCCCTCCCCTCCCCACCCTGACTCTTGCGCAATAGAACGCAAATCGAAAAAAGCAGAGCAAATAGCCAAGCACACAACTGATGACAATCAACTGCACACAGCGACCTAAATCAGACCAAGCCCTATGATATTCATTGCCGGCCATGAGGGCACTACACAACCTCCGTAGAAGCACCAAAAGAGTGAGCACGGATAGCCACTCCAACATGCCTCATTGGGTATACCGAACCAGTTTCACACCAGCAATTACAACCCAAACATGAGAATCCCATTCACGCACTGTTGCTAGTCATCCTTCTATTTAATCAACTTCCACCTCAGAAATAATGTGGGTGCTAACCAACTACCCGAAACACGGAGTTCCAAATTCAGAGCTCATAGCCTAGAACTTTCAGGATAGTAAACCAATACTTGTACAACTAAAATCCTTTTCCAGATTAAACAATATCGCCGACTGAAATTTGTTTCCAATCCAACAGAACGCCACATAATGCAGCAACGCATGAGGCAGAATAATTCGTCATGCAAATACTATCCAAAAAGTCACGGTCTTTTCACATAGAATATCAGGTGAAAAATCCATCATCAAGACCAAACACGAGGCCAAATTGAAGACGATAAAAAGACCAGTGTAAAAAGGGAAGTTACATCCGAAAACAAGTCGTCATCTGATTCGTCATCTTCGTCGCCGTCAACAATGTCGTCGCTGTCGTAAGGCGACACGGTCTGGCCGAACCTTCTGCGATTGGACTTGAGAATCTTGGGGTTTGAATGGGAGGACAGAACTGAGCACCTGCTGAAGCTTCTGCTTCGATTCAAGCGTAGGAGGTACAAATTCAGCTCCGAGCAGGAAGTAGAGGAAGTGTATGGAGAGTGCTGAGAGGGAAGGACGTATTTGAAAGGGTGCAGAGAGGAAATTGCCATTTTTGGGGATATGAGGGACGAGCGAATATACTCTAAAACCCTAATTGGATAACCTGTCTCTGCCAATATCTTCCCCCATAATCTACTGGTGCCATCTTGTTCCACTTGTCCTCTACCTTCCCCACAAGTTTTTTTTTTTTTTTGTGTGTGTGTCTAAATACCATACTTACAAAATAAATGTTGCATCGATTTCCGTAATTGGTTGCGATTATTTTAGATCGTTGAATTGTAAGAGGCGATATAATAGAAGAAGAAATTAAAAAGAGACCGGAGGTTAACGTAACACACATCAAATATGGTCTTAGATGGTTAGGACCATTAATCTTAAATTGCTCAATATTTTTTTACTAGTCGAAACATTTAAATATCGCTACGTTTTTCTATCACTTAGTTGAGGGAATTTTCCATTTTAAATGACATAAATAAACTTTGTAACTTGTTTTTCCATTTTATGCTATTTTCGTCTATGTTCAATTAAAAAGGCTAGACAAAATAAATGGAGAAATGACACTGCCGAAATTAAGCTCATAAGTTGAGAGGATCTTATCGGATTAGCTACAAGAAAATTATGCATAATGGCTGCCTTAACTTTCTTAAATTGTAAATTTTTTGTTTAAGTAATATTAAGCTGAAAATTGTAGGTATTAAACCATTAAATAAATTAACTTGTTTTTTTTCTTCCATTTTATGCTATTTTCGTCTATGTTCTATAAGAAAAGTTAGACGGAACAAATGGAGAAATGACACAACCGAAACTAAGATCGTAAGTTGAGAGGATCTTAACGGATTAGCGACAAGAAAATTATGTATAATGGCTGCCTTAACTTTCTTAATTTGTTAGATTTTTTTGTTTAAGTAATGCTAAGTTGAAAATTGTAGGTATTAAACCATAAAATAAATTATTTTATACTACAAAGAGTTTTCTATTGTGAAGAAACCAAATTATGTTGGCTTGTAATTGCTTCTTAAAAATTCTTAAAGCACTGTCCACGGTGAGATAAATTCGGTGACATAACTATATCCCGTATTCAACTAAGTTCAAATTCATTGTTCCTAAAGTGTTTAAGAAAAAGTTAGCTGAAGTGCTTTCAAGAAAAAATAATTGTTAGTCCTTTCAAACAACTTCAACCCTTCTCTTTTAAAAAAGACTCAAATAGACAATGTAAATTAAAATAAACAAGAAGAACAATTATTTGGTGAAGAACATCAAATCAAATTAAAGAACAAGGTAAAATTCTTGAACCACCATGATCTGTAAATTCAACTATTCATTCTAAAATGGTGATTGAAACCTATGCTACATAGAAATCGTGATTGAAGCCGCGTTGCCTCATCCTATAAAAGTCATGGTTCGAAACGACATTCTCCGAACAATTTCAATTTGTTAAATAACCTTAAAATTGTAACACGTAGGTATCCAAGTCACTAAACAAATCATCCACGCTCGGCCTAAATAGTTAGCAAGAACGTCAGTTTTACACAAATCTTATCATGTACTAGCGATTTTCAAGAATAATTTTGAAAGCGTTTAAGAGTTTGCTCCCAAAAAGGAAAAAAGGAAAATAAGTTATGGGCCTATGTCAACAGCAAAGGCCTGCCCTTGACACCTGGAGTCCATGGGCTTGTTCATGATCATGCCCGACCCGAGCACAACCCACATTTCTACTCAGACGACTGTGCGGATTTTGGCTATCTGGTAAGGGCGAGGGAGTGAATTGGGAGTTGGAGAAAGTAGAGAAGAAGGAAGAGATGAACACAGACATCACAGCGTCGGCAAAGCCCGAGTACCCGGTGGTAGATCGGAACCCGCCGTTCACCAAGACCGTCGCCAACTTCAACACCCTCGACTACCTCCGCCTCGTCACCATCGCCGGCGTCTCCGTCACCGTCGGCTACCTCTCCGGTGAGTTACTTACTTTCTCCCCCCTCTATATGTTTATCTCTGTCGTGCATTTCTTGCATCTTGAATTGACAAGTTTACTTACGATTGTGACAGGAATAAAGCCCAACATAAGGGGTCCGTCGATGGTGACCGGGGGTCTGATCGGAGTGATGGGCGGGTTCATGTACGCCTACCAGAACTCTGCCGGCAGGCTCATGGGCTTCTTTCCCAACGACGGTGAGGTTGCTCGTTTGAGGAAGTAGGGACTAGGGCTTTATGATTTGTTTTACCTTCATTGGCAAAATTGAGGAAAAAAAGAACAACGTTTAGGTGTTTTCTGTTTCCGTACGGGTCATTTGGTGATGATGCTATCAATAATCGGACTGTTTTTTCTGTCTTGCTCGTTTTGCTGTTGAATATGCACCTTGGTGATGCTGGCCCAAATATGACATTTTCGGAAACTTATTTGGTCTAATATGCCCATTGGGCTATGGAATCACTTTTCGCTAAATCTCAATTGTAAATTATGTGCTGTATTTGGGATGTTACTGATGTGCACTGACCAACTTTTGATTACAAACCGGGCAATTTGTTCTAAAGGATCTGAAACTGTAACTGAGCTTAATCTGAGTGAAGCTTTTTCTTAGCTGGTTAGGAAGAGTCACGTTTTTGGATGTCTCTCCAAGAGTTACTTAAATGTTCTCGACCTAGTGCCTAAACTACGACGTGTGGATGACGTGTAAGTGGTTTCGTGAGGTGCTATTCGCTTATAATGGCAAATGTGCTTCACATTCATGTCCTGAATTCCTGAAACGGGCATTTAGAAGCATGAAAAACTGGGTGGCACCTAGGTGGAGATTTCCCAAACTGTGGTTTCTGCTTTCTAGCCTATGCATATCACTGCTGAAGTTTGACTCCATTTAAGGAGTAAGGCATGGACAAAATTTCTTACTTTTAGCACCTTGGATTATTGAGTTTCTTGGATTTTGTGAAAGTAGGATACCAATATTTACACTACAGTATTTGTTTTAAGGATGACAGAAAGCAATTAGCTTTGGTGAAATAGGATACAATTGTACCTGGAAAAGGTACGTTGTTTTAATTTTTTGCTAAGTTGTGCGTCTGTGTCTCTGCACGCGCATAATTGTGTGTGCTTGTGAACTTCTATGTAAAACTCTGGAGAAGGTTGCTGATACTCTTCAGTTACAATGATTTTGGCATAAAGACTTATTTTGACTGGTATGCTACCTGAAAAGATAATAAGCAAACAGTTAGGGTTACAAATGGTAGAACCTTGTGTACTGCATAAGAGGGAATTGACCTTGTAAAGTAATTTTTTGATTTACATAGTTTGTGGAAAAAAGTTTAGCACTTAGTCCAGGATAGGAGTCTGTTGAAGAACAAAAGAGAAAAAAGGTGTTGGTAACATCTAAGTTCTGAAACCTATTGTGGGCTTACAATGATTTAGTTTTGGTGAGGACTAAGATGGAAAATTTTGTAAACAGATTGTTACATTATTATCAGAAACATAGTATGTATACTGTTTAAACGTAGAAGCAGAAGCAAATTGAGTTAAGGATTATGTTTGAAGGTCACAAGATATGATGCGTGGCCCCTCTGGGGGTGGGTTTGTGATATACTCTTAGTGTTTAGATAGCTTACCGGCACACACTTGGAGAAAGAGAAATAGGAGGATAAAATGGAGGGGGTGGGGTAGAATTGTTGCTTAAAATAAAATGGAGACAGGCTGTTGCAAGTTTGTGGAAGCTATCATACGAAACGTGGAAGCACTTATGTCGTGGGCTAGCATGAAAAATTCTTGATCATTATTCTATAATTTGTTCCCAGTTATGTAAATATAGATTTGGACTGCATAGATCAGGGATTGAATATGGCGAGATAAGAGTGCCAGCAAACAGTTTATTTGTGACCACTTCTCTGCAAAGTGGAAGCCATGGCTATCCAAGATTTTTTTGGTTATCATTTTCAAGATCTGAAAAAGACATTCAGATGGGAGAACAACGCAGCTCTTTGCATCCCAGATAGGTCTTTTGCTTGGTTTATCGGAGTGACTACTGAAAGAACTTAAATGCTCGATGACGATGTACGTGATGAAGGGGCATCAATTCTGCTGGGAATGGATCAACCTGTGCGGCGAGAGGGCCACGAAGTGGGTAATAGGCCCCACAGGGTGGAGGCTCCACAAGATATGATCTTAGGGTGACCTGCGAAGTAGGAAGTGGACCCACAAGGTAGTGCTCAAGGAGCTCGAACGAAAGACGAATCCTGATCTTGAAAGGATTAGTTGCACCTTTCCCGACAGAGGTTAAATGAACTCTAGTTTTTGGTGCGATTTCCCGGGAAATGAGATAGCGATTCCAATAAAAATTCTTCCAGTAGCCCAATTAGTAATTTTGGATGGATCTGTTGATCGTAAATGAGAAGATTGATTATCGCGCTCTCCAGCATCAAGTGGTATCAGAGCTCAATGTCTCGGATTCGAGTCTCCTTTTCTGCAGGGAAGAATAACGCAGGGGAATCAATACTGCGGAGCAGGTATCAGCCCTTGAGGTGGTAGATAGGACCTTGGGGTGCCCTTCGTGGTGGAAAGTGGACCCACTATCCAGGGCTCCGGAAGCTCGACGAGATTCAAAGTGGTGGCTTGAAAAGGATTAGTTGCACCCCTTAAGCTGTTGGGAGAGTTAGTTGCGATGTCCTGCATCAGCATGACAAGGCTTCAGTATATCCTTACATAATGCAATCTGGGTATCATCGGTGGTATTCGCGAGGATAAATCTGGGCAGGGAACTGGTAGAAGTTTCATAGCCATTTACTGCATGTTTGTTGTTTAAGAAAATATGGCTGGCTCAGACGAATGAAACTTTATAGTGGTATCATGTTTATGTTTTAATTTGTCTTGGTCATTTATCTGCTTAACATGGTCATCCTGCATTGGGTTAACTTGAGCTAGTACTATTGAGTGTTAAGCATGCTATTCTTCCTGAAGCCATAGAGTTAACAGTGATCTTGCACATATAACCCGGGGTGGTTGCAACTTCAGCCTTGAACACAACTCCATGATTGTTCCAAATTTTAATACCCATTTATATTGTGCGCTTGGATATCTACTGTCTGCTGCAATATATGTATTGTTCTTTTTTATTTTTATTTTTCTGTGCTTTCATGTGTCCGGGCCCCAATGCACACATGTATGTGGTTTGTATTATCACCAGCCTCCAATTTTCCAATTTTGAAAAGAACTCGGTGGTCCTCCTCTGTCTCGACTCCTCTTTGGGCTGAAACTCATTTGCGTATATTAACTAACAAGTCTCGTTGGTGTTATCAGTTTCAGAACACCTATCGTTTCTTTGCCTTCACTGCGTTTCGGTGTGCTTCTGCTGGTGGTTGGTAATGGGCTGTGTGTGTTGGTTGTCTTTAATGAGGGCGTGTTTGTAGCGGCGTTGTGGTGTGTTCCTCGGGTGGCTGTGCCATTGCTTGTCAGTCTCCGACTGGATTGGAGCGTGTAGTTGCCGGTGGGTTGACGTCTCTGACTTTACAGCCGTTTGTTGCTCTTCAGCAGGACTTTAGCCAATTGCAGGCGAGATCGACGAGTCAGTCCTATACCGTTTACCTATGAACTGGCATGTTGGTTATGCGTGCACATGAGAGCGTTCTTGCGTTTAGCTTTGATTTGTGGCAAAGTTAAGATAGCGAGTCTAGTTGTGTAGCTACAATCCTTTGCATCTTGCAAGTTGACGCGATTTATTTACAAATCTTCTCAGTTGGTTACAATTCATGTACTCTTTTTTGACAAAAATGATAAGTAAGGGGGGAAAATGGGGAAATTAACAACAAACCCTCTTGTTTTTACTAAAATAAATTCCGGAATAACAAAATTTAGCAACAGTTCCTCTTTAATACTAATATAAATACAAATTTAATTCCTCGAGTAAAGGCCAGACAAAGAAGTGGGTTTAACGGCCCAGTCCAAATAAATAAAAAGAAGCCCATCCCAATTAATTTCCTTACCGGGAGGCTCGGCCCGCACTCTCCTTGTACATCGTGCATCAAGTGTTGTACTGCAAAGAAAGCCCACGTGGACGAAACTGAGCGGCTGGTTCTTTAGCCAATTCAACGAGTTTCGGATTCTGCTCAGCCACTGCTCCTCTTCCCGCTCATGGAGGTTTCATCGTTTTCACAGGTTCCGCTTTCTCCGGCTGCCAAGTGCATTCATCGTAACTGCGTCATCACGGACAATGCTAAACTGTCCGGCGTCCGTGTGAGTCGCTTCATCGGAAACCGGGGGCCGGCGACGAGAATTTCCGGCGTCAATGACGTTTCTGTTGTTGCTGCCGACCCCAAGCAGGTGGAAGTCACCTGGCAAATCGTCGTCGGCGCTTTAGGTACTCTTCCTGATGTACGGTGTACGACATTTTAATATTTATTCATTAAATTTACTCATCGTTTTTGTCCTACCAATTCGACTTATGAAATGATACTTGATTGATCTGTTAATTTTTATTGGAATTCGGTTAAAGCGGACAAAACTTTCAACTCCAACCTAAGTTCATTACCATGGGATTGTTTTTTTTGCTCTTGTTTTCTTGATATTTTTTTTGGATTCGGTTTAATTTGTTACAGCTGGTGTTACACCATTCGTGGTCGCCGGGGTCGAGTTCAGCAAGAGAATTGTAAGTTGTTTGAGGCTTTTGTTAATAAATGCTCAATCCGCAGTTTTTTTATACTTATTTATTTAAGTTTTGATTTTCACCTTATTTCTTGCTAAAAGTCGTTAGTTGCTTATGCACCTTTGACAGCAAATGAGTTATGTTAGGGATAAAACTTTTAGTTCGAATGTTACAATCAAAGAATGAGATTTAACGAGTTGCAGGGTTTCTGAAACAGCTGGCGTATATGTTATCCTCTCTTTTTTCTTTCCTCCCCCTTTTTGGGACGAGTTACAAACCTAGGGAGCAACTGAAGCAAGGAACCCACAATTAAGGGGAAAACTACCACTGCGTGGTATGAAACCGGTCATTTGACCGGAACGACTAAGGAAAATGACCACAAATTGACTGAGCCCATAGGGTGGAAAAACTCAAAAAGCCATAGGGGTCGGGTCCTCCAAGAGGAGGATAGACCGAACCAAACTGGTCCAAGAAGAACCAGTCCGGTAGCGAGGGAATTGGGTGCTAACCGATTGCGGGGCAGTCTATCGTCAGTTATATGTATAGTTATCAATACTGTACCGGTACCGGCTTCGGTACGTTTCACTTTTACCTTCTATTGGTACAGTATCTCTTGATATTTTGTACCGGTCAAAATACTGCTCTGTACCGATCTTACCGGCCGGTACAGGTGATACCGGCCGAGATATTGTGTTTTGTACCAGTTCCTTAAAAAATGTAAAAGTTGCAAAATTTGTTGGAAACATAATATACTTGTTCCCAGTGCCACTGTTTGGGAACAAACAACTTATTTGGAATAAAACAGTTTAGTTGAAAAATAAGGTAATTCAAGCTCTAGAGGAGCTGTGACGGAGGAAATTATATGTATATATTTTTAGTTCGTTATTGAATGAGTATAATGTATTTATGTAATTGATCCAAAAACTGAGACGGTACCGGTACTAAAAGCACCATTTCACGTATTCATAACTATGGTTATACGGTCTTGATGTCACAACAGCAACTGCTGCCCCCGTTCAACCTCCTATTATCGGGGTTAGAAACTTAAGACATTTGGTCACTAAGTGATCTGTTACCCATTAGCTCCTTCCCTGGTCCCCTGGATGTAAATCGCCGCAGCTAACTTCCTGTGCAAATGTTGATATTTTATGAATGCAATATCATGCTCTAAATTAGCGCAATTGCAAGGAATTGTTCTTCGTAAAATTACCATAACCTTTAAAAGGAAAATGTTCAGTTGCACCACTCAGGCTCCCAGTGATATTGATGGCTGATTGTTGGCTTTGCATATCAACATTACTAGCTTAATGTGTGCTTACATGTTGAGTGTATAAAAATTTGCATATATTGTAGGTGGCACAGAGAAGATGTGGGGAATGTGGGGGCTCGGGACTTGTTATGAGGGACAAGGAGTGTATCCGGTGCCCCGAGTGTGGTATGATATCAATCAAATTCTTTGTGCACAAAGATATAACTCTGCATGCTGCTTCATCGCAAGTTGATAATATTTGACTGTTTATATCTTTGGATTTCAAAATATCTTTTGTTTTCCTTGCTTTGTTCTTACTGGCAGGTGGATTTCTACCATGGCAGTCATGGAAGAGATTTTTTTCTGGTTGAGCCCTCTTTATATTGAGTAATGTAATATTGCCTAGAGGTTATTCTCGGTTTTCATTTTTTCACTGCATATATATATCTCAAAGTCTGGTTTGTATATATACATTGATACGCCTGTATACTTGTTCAGTTACGACCATAAAAGAAATGCAAAACATATGTAGTTGGAGGAGTACTACCTGGTGGCTTACCTGCACAGAATAGTTTGCTAATTGTTACTTATGTAAACTGAAACTGAAGTGATTACTAATATTTATGGTGGCTTAGCGTAGTCAGATTAGACTGAGGAGCTTAGTGCAGAATATAAGTGAAATTTATATTATTTTGAAAAACCAAAGATTGTGATATGGTTGGAATATTACTAATCACTGAGGGAGCCCTGTTGGTTGATGCTCTGCTGCAGTTACATTGAATAGGCTGAGTTGAGCCTTGCATAGTTGTATGGCTGACATTGGTCGTGAGATACTTGAATGAGCCGATTATGTATGTTCGAGGTTGTATATTCCTGTTTGCCTGTGCGTGTGCGTGTGCGTGTGAGAGAGAAAGAGAGAGAGTTTTGCTTCCTGCATCACATGGTAGCCATCCAATATGTTTCTTATCTGAGGGACAAGGGTTCTGGGCATTTTCACGTGTTACGGTTTCTTAGGTTGTTTACTTGTCCCTATCTTATATGCTCCTGGCTGCAAATTCCATTCTAATCTGTGGATCAAAAGGACTCGTGCATTGGATACCAAGGTACCGCAAAGGGTTGCATCTTAAAGAAGGATCAACTGCTTCACCTTTAGCTATGGTTTCTAAGGATCGGAAATCACCTGCCTCTTTTATGGTTTCTAAGGGGTATAAGCTTTTGATGTAGACGGCACCTACCTATCTTGACTTTGAGTTTGTTTTTCCAACTTTTAGATTTTGGTTTACTTTCCCTGTGATGTTAGAAATCCATGTCTCCATGACAACGTTGCCTACTCTAACTGCAGTGTGTATGCCCCAGAATACACCCATCGCGGAACACGATCATTACAATATTGAATAATTGGAGCTTTTTGTTGACTTGTTCATTTACTTTTTAGTAATTTGGAGTGCTGTACATAGAAATATAGTTGGACGATTGACTTTGTTCCAGTTCAACATCACTTAGTTCCAACCTTTCTATTCAATCATATGTCCCTAGTGAATGCTCAAAGTCTTCAGCATGATAAACATCGGTATTTATTCCTACTGACTCTTCTTCCGGACATATATTCTTTTAAAAGGACACTTCACAATTAACACAAATTGCTTCACATCGCTGTCTCGCTTGGAAAATTGAATCCGGTGTTGATGGTTTTTCAACAATGTTTAAAGCAATATCGGCTGCTAATAGCTAAGGATTTGTAGGGTAAAGGTGTTGTTGTTCCTTTGCTGATTTGACACATCTAAGTTCCTACCTTGAAACTCTACCTTGGAACTGTTGTTGACATGGGAATTTCCTCAGCAATGCATCATAGTATTGGTGGGATTGGCGAAGATCTTCTCAGTAAGAATGGAAAGTCAGCTCTGCTAGTGCTTGGTAAAGCCTTTTTGGCAGTGATTTCAGATGAATGGAATTGTGCAGAACTGGGGGTCTATAGGGCAATGGGCAGATAAAGAATAAGTACTAAAACCGTCCCTAAAGGCTAGTCTTAGGTTGTTCCAATAACCTTAAGATGATGAAATAGATTCTGTGAATTGCCTAAGACAGCAAACTTAGGATTACTGGAGACATGAGATTTGGGAGAGATGTGGACCCTTGACGTACTATACAGCCATGCTTTTTTTTTTTTCTTTTTTCTGGAATAGTCAGAACTGTAATTTATGTGGCACGACGATACCGAGATTCGAACTCGAAACCTTAAAGTTATTCCTCAAGACTTTTTGTCACTCCATCATCTCTTGGGATTTGACCGTCCATAGGTTAATTTCCACTTTCTGCAACTTTTCCTATCCCTTTCGAGGAAACTAGGTTGCAATATTGACACAAACGCGGTAAAGGGGTGGGTGGGTGATGACAACCCTATTGATTGATAATGTTATCAGCACATGAGGCCGTGTAAGCATTAGTCTCCCTACACGGTCCAAACGTCCATTTGACTTGTTTTTGGGTCAAACGCTGGAAGTCGGATGAATGTTTCAATCAAGCCCAGCGTAAGTCCTTTCCCATAGATTTGCTTTTTGCGTAAATTAAGGATAACTCTTATCGAACCCACGCATGCTAAATTTCCTGCATATACTGACTTGGAGTATTGAGAGACCGATCCATAATATACCAAACAAATTTTGACTATTACTTGAACCGTAGAAAGATAGTTATAACCCTTCATATTGTGACAGTTAATTTTTGTTATAAATTTTTAGTGGCTTTTTATTTGGTGAGATTAAAAAGTGCTACTAAGAATTGTCGCTAAAAGTGTTAATAGAGAAATTAATAAAAATATTTAGCAACTGTTAATTGTTACTATATATATATATCAACAATTTTAGTTATGTTGGATAATTAGAGAGTAATTTTTATCCTCTAATACTAAATTTTGATCATCTAGCAGTAATTGCTAAGAATGTGCGACCTATTCCAATTTCCAAATCACTTAGATCTATATTGAATAGTATAAACCTGCTCCCTGTGTAAATTCGGATTTGTATACTAATAAGGCTCTGTTTGATAACATTTTTTTTATTTCAGTTTCCCAAAAAGGAAAATTAAAGAGCAGTTTAAATTTTTTTTTACAAAAACAAGTGAGTGTTTGATAACCCAGTTTTTATTTTGAGTTTTATTTTTTTTGGTGTTTGATTATCCAGTTTTTATTTTGTGGTGGTTTGTGGTGGCAGTGGTGAGACGTGGCGGTGGTGGGGCATGGCGGTGGCTGTCGGTGGTCGGCAGGAGGTGGCCACCGGCCGCCAACAGTCGCCGGCAGTGGGAGGGTGGTGGTGGTCTAAAAAAAAAGCCTTAATTTAAAAACTGGTTTTTTAAACTGAAGAAAAAAAAAAGAAAAATGATTACCAAACTCAAATTTTTTTTTTCAGTTTCCAAAACTATAAAAAAAAAAAAACTCTGTCAAACAGAGCCTAATTATCTAGATTTTCAATTTGATTTTTTGTAATGCTTCTGGTTTTTAAGATTGGTGTGTGTTTTGCAGAGCGCTCTCTCTCTCTCTCATGAGTTGAATGTTCTCGTATGCCTTAAACAATGGACTCCAAAGAATTTATTCTTCATTATCTCATTCTCACAATTTGAGATAGAGAAAATATTTTTAAGACTCGAAAGACTCACTATTGATATCGGACCTCGAATACCATAGCTCCATACTCACCTTGATGCCTTCGTTTTGCTTTAACATCGCTAGTCCCTCTTGTTCACATCCTCACTCAGCATCCATGTAATTCTCTTATTATAGATTAAAAAAAAAAACCATCCTACTCAGACTTACACTTAGATTGTCTCACTTACACCTAAACTGGGACCACCACCCTCCTACTAAATAATTGGCATCGAAACCCTTTTTAGGAACGCAAAACGGTGGTTGTCCTTGGCCAAATCGTTTGCTTTTGAAACAATCAAAGTTTTTGGTTCTAAATCACATGATCAAAAATCTCGATAACTTTCAATAGCAAATGATGATTTTATTTTGTTTCTCCGATGCTATTAATGCCTTTTCGCAACAAAATTATGGAATTTCCGCTTCTTGCTTATGAAAAACGTTAGTATAGTTGCATAATGCAAGACTTGTCTATTGGACGAGCCAAAGATATTTACAATGGACTTTTATTACAAATTTTTAAAAAATAAAATAAAAGGGGTGTTGCATAAACCTTTACAAATTTATTGAGAACTAAACATACAAGCCAGGAGGGTATAAAGTATAAACCTTACATCTGATAGAAGAGGATGACATAACACGTTTAAAATTTGTAAATGAGACACACAAGCTTTCTGAGAGGTCTTCCATAATGGTGTGCCATGGATGAGAGCATTTGTTCTTTCATTTCGATTCTTCAGTGCATTGATGACTTTTTTTGGTTATTTTTCTTTGAATTAGTCTTCAATAACACGTCTAAAATTTTCTAAAATTTCCTTCGGGCACTCTTAAGTAGTGTATGTGGGATTATCTTGGCGTGGTTTATGCTATTCAACAATTAGGAAGCAAGTAACTTTTTATAGTTGAAAGTACTATTCTTATCACATGCCGTCGTAGACTTTGGAGGTTTTAGAGCGAAAGAAATCCTTCTTTTACTATTCTCGAAGTGCAGAATATTAAGAGATAGATTATACATAGCGACTATGGAAACAAGTACGACGAAACGTGAATTGATTACTTTGGCAAAAAGGTCTTAGATGTGCACGCTGCTCTTGACTGTCTTTTTTATTAGTGTGCCACGACAACGAGTACTTAAGAGTTTGAAGGATTCTAAACTCTAGTAACGACTTAGAGCCCTAACTAACATTACTCGTATCGCGCTCGTAAAAGGGATTTGGATTATGTTAAACATTAATCAGACTTGTCGCACCATTAATGAATTAATAATGCAATATGTCCAAATAGAATGTAATACTCATTGGTGATCATTAGACGTCTACAAAAATACAACCATTATAAGTGGGATTTTGATACCCTTCTGTAGCTAGGGTTACAACATGGCTATTATAGTCGTAATCTCAATCTCAACCATCCAAAGAGATTCGACAGTTCTAAAGTAGCCACATCACTGAGGAGCTTAAAAGCACACCGGGCACAATGTTAACTCTTCAATGAAGAAAATCCCATGCGCATGTTTGGGCTTCCGCATGAAGGTCAGGTGTTGCCACCAGAAGGCGAACGAACGCGAGGGAATTACAGAGACGATGAATTCATATCTACTTTTTTCATATAAAAGAGGTGAAAAGACATATAAAAGTGTTACGTTAGCATTTACATGAAGGAAATTGTCGATACCTATAGTAACTAAAAACGACATGCCGAGGGTTTTTCAGCGACTTCGTGATGCGGCAACGCGCGAAGCTATTTTGGATATTATTGGACGCTAGCGGTTCTGTAATACTAAGTAGGACATTATAGATAGAGATTACCGAAATCTAAAATATCGGTAAAATCGAATTATAGGAATCTTGTCGGAGCAACCGAATTGCGGGGTAATTTCTGTTCTATTCAAACCCCTCGTAATACTTTTGTTGACAAAGAGGGAGCAGAACAAAAGAAGAGGTGGGCTGATGACACAAGTTACGTCGACGTGATGAGCCCCGACAAAAACCTTTGCGTCGTCAACGTTACACTCGCTGGACCACGTTAGCTTAGCAGTCTTTGTCTTTCCAGCTTGTAACGGCTTCGTGTTCACCTGCTTTGCTCGGTCAAACTCTGCAGACGAGTAAATGTTTCAACCCCAGCATGCTGCTGGATTGCCAAAATAAAATTCAATCCATGGAGAAGATTTCAAGAATGACTAACACTAACAAATAAACAAGGAGTCTCGTGTAAATCACATGCTAATCGAATAAACTATCAAGTAAATATTACTCCATTCGTCTTACAAAAATTGATCATATATTTTTTTTGAACTGTTCCAAAAAAACTGACCACTTTCTAAATTTAGAAAGGTTTCACGGGTGTTTTTTATTTTTACTTTTCTTATGGAGTACTTTTTAATTACATTCTTCTGACTCACTTTCTTGTCTGTCTCTCCCTAAAAGTTAATAAATTTTTTGAAACTGAGACAGTGTCGTCGTATAAGAGTTTAGTACGTATTGGTCCGAGTTAATTTTATTGAGTCTCATCAATTTTACATAAAAATTGAAATTGATTCTTATATATATTTTTTATTTTTTTAACATGATTTTGGACGTTACGAGATTGATTTTTAATGTACTGGAACACGTTTGATCCACACTAATTTTGTATACTTATTAGAAAAATAAAATATCGGAGTACCGACGGACAAAGCGAAGAAAACCGCGGGGAAGAAGGAATCTTTTCTTCAAGAGAGCGTAAATCTCAGTGGCTTAAGCGTGATTTCAAGAGCGGTCGAGGGTATTTCCACAACAAGGATGTTTGCTATATATAGCAGGGGGATGATTCATTGTGAAGTGGGGTAGCTGGTTGCCTGGTTGTTACAACCCACGGCCCTTGGAGATACTGACACAGAGAGAGCAAAGCAGAAGACGAAACCTGAGAGACGGAGTGAGTTTTCACAAGAAGGAAGCTTTCGAGGTTTGTCAAAACCCCATGATTTGGATGTTGAGTTTTGTTGAACTGATTCCTTGATTTCTAATGGGGTTTTCTTGAGGGATGTGGGTGTGCTTCTTGTGGTGTGTGAACTGCGTGTCTGTGTGCTCTGTTGATTACTTCGAGCTCGTTATTAGTGGATTTGATTGTGGTTCGTGGTCTCGTTTGTGCGTCTTCTTGCGTTCTCTGTGGTTCTGAGAAATCGAATCTTTTCTGCTTTGTTTTCGGAGATTTCCACTTGGGTTAATTTATTCTGTTTATGCTTCATTTGGTGGTGTTTTGGTGTTTCTGCTCTCTCTCTCTCTGTGAAACGCGCGCGCGCACACACACACACACACACAAACATAAACACAAACACACGCACACTCACGTAAACACACGCAGGCACGCACACATTAACTTAAGAAGCTTGAGATATGTGTCCTCTTTTGGGAATTGTGATGGGTTCTTTCCAAAAGGACGAGGGTCAGGAGGATACTTGAAAAGCCTCAAATTAATCTAAAGACTCGTCATTTTGGAAAGACTCTTGTTTTTGGGTTTTTGAATTGTGAGGGATTCTTTCCAAAATGAAGAGTCTTTAGATTTTCCAATCCCCTTTTGGTGGGAATTGGAGTGTTTTCCGAAAATATACCCTCCTGTCCCTGTTTTTGGAACAGAATGAATATGGATTCAGTATGCGTTTCCAGTTAGTCTGAAGTTAAAGGAATTTAATAGCGAATGCATTTTGCCAAGCGGTGCTTTGCAGTTTTTATTTGTTTTTCGCTTATATGATTTTTTCCAATTTCAGATCTCCTTCAGTGACAATGGAGCTGTTTCCTTTTATCTTTTTGGTTCCTGGGCTGATGACACTCGTAGAGTTATGCCTAGATGGACATCGAGTGATTGAGTGCCCTTTGCAGTTCCTTTTTCTTTCTTAGTGTTTTACGCATGGAAGTTACGGTTTCTCATTGTCTGTTTCGTAAGATGTACACCCAACACGACATGATATTGTTAGGTCATCTGTTTATTAGGTTTTCCTATTAAGTCTTCTGGTCGCATATTTATTCCACCGTTTTCTTGATCTGCTTCTCCTTTTTTTTTTTTTTTCAATTATATATATATATATATATATATATATATATATATATATATATATATATATATATCGCTGTTTCCTGATCATATCTGCTGCCTTTTTAGAACTTTTTCTGAAACAACATAATTCCGTTTATGGCTTGCCGCTTTAAATGTTGGGTAACGATAACTGTAATAGCCTTAGATACCGGATGCATATGCAACTAGATGTTGGTTGTATTATTAGATGTTCCCTTAAAATAGAATAAAAAAAGGAAAGAAGAGATGATTCTTTATTATGAACAAATATGCTGTTGCTCTCAACCCTTTGGGTATCACAAAGAATGGAGGGCAAAAAAGGAAATTTGGGAATGACTAGGTTTTAGAATGTGTAGTAAGTCACCAGCACATCCTAAAGACGACAAAGGTTAGAGCACCCCAGCCATGAGTATTTCATGTTAGGTAGTTAGACATACATTGTCCAAAAGCTCGACCGGAATGCCAAGTTTTTGGCATATCGGCTCAGTTTCGGAAGCCACCAATCTGAAATTAAGTCCTGAGTCAATGCTTTTTGAGATATATATCTCAACGAGATATCGGTAAAACCGCAATGCCGTCAATTTTCGGCTCTGATGATGGCTTTAAGAGGGAAACCCGCTCCTTTCTGCAAAGTTGAGCTCCAATTGCCTTCATGGCTGAATAGTCTCTGATTGCTCCAGCAGCGTGGTAGGAGAAGCTTTGGCGATGTTGAATTCCTCTGGCCAGTTTCCAGCCACTCTCTCGCTCTCTCTTTCTCCCTCTCCCCCTCCCTCTCGTCAGTCATCACTCCCTCTGGAGAGAGTCTATAGGTAGATTTTGTGATGATTATGTTTCCCTTTTTTTAGTGTAGTTCTTCTGTTTGATTTGTAATTTGGTTTGGCTCTAGTCCTAGTTACTGAGTACTTGCTCCTTTTTCTTGTTACACTGAATCAATTAGTGCATCGTAAAGACTAAGAAGTTTGGCTTAAGATTTGAGAAACAGAAAATGCATATATGGAATTTGAGGTTCATAATTTGGGAACATTGTGATTTTCTTTCAATGTTATGCTAATGATGATAATGCAAAAGATGAGGATGATGTTTAATCTAGTTATATATATTCATCTCTTATAACTCGGGTTATGATGTCATATTGATGTGAACCAGTTTGCAACTGTCTGCACTATCATCTAGACAATGCCCTGTTTAATGTATCTGGTATCTGGATTATCTAGTTGATCCATCTTGTTCTTATGGTTTAGAAAATTTCCGTGGTTTTTACAAAATTCTTATGTAGACTTTAGTAGCTTAAAGTTGTGTATCGCCCGTAATCCATACCGAGTCCGCCGCAACCAATACCAATTCCGAAATGAAAACTTGGCTGCTACCGGGACTTTGAACCATGTTAGGTTATTAATGTAACTGGCCTAATTGTCGAGAGAAACCAACTAATTTCCCTTTCAACTTGATGCCTGTCACACTCCATGTTTCCTTTTTGTTGATTCTTCTGGTCCTATGGTGATCACCATGGCATAAGATCTCAACTGACGAAATGGCTTAACAAATGCACTATTTATATGAGATTAGTAGGTTGATCCTAATTAAGTAACAGATGTTCCTGTCATTAGTGGCCATAAAATGGTTCAATACTTCCCTTCAATCTTGCTGCACCTTGTAAATGCTAATACCTAAAGAACCCAAAAAATCTTGTTGTCATTTACATGTACTGTTACTCATTTTCTGGCAATAATCTTGTCCTATTCTCTGCAGGGTGTAGAGACTGTTTAATTGGATTCGAGAAAAGTGCAGTATCTGATCTGGTAGGTTTGTTATTTAAACAGCTAGTCCTAAGCACTTGCTGCAAAGGGGAATTTCTTCTGGTTGGTCTATATCAAAGAGTAGGTTGCTCTTCAATGCAGGCATCTCAGAAACATGGCAATTACGATAGGTCCAACAGGGTCCACAACCAGCCTTTGCCAGAGCTTGGATCCTATTGTTGGGCTCCAACTCAAAGTCTAGATCATCACTTATGCTCCAATGATTTTAGTGGAGGAACCGACCGGCTTTGCACTGTTGAGTCGTCCACGAAAACCGGTGGTTACCCTGCTAACATATCTCCTTCTACTGGCAGTTTTTCCCCGAATGGTAGTCCTGTATCACAGCCGGATTCTGAGTCATACCCATCAGACGCACATCATTCCCCTGACAATACTTACAGTTCACCAGTAAGTGGGTCTTGCTTAACCGATGACACTAATGACCTGAAGCACAAGATAAGAGAACTGGAAACTGCTATGCTGGGATCTGACATAGAGATTTTTGAATCGCATGATATTACTATTCACGGTGAACCCAATCAAGTTTCAGAGACAGAGAAGTGGAAAGAAGTGATGGAGATAATCTCTAGGGGGGACTTGAAAGGGGTGCTCATTGCATGTGCTAAAGCAGTAGCGAATAATGATCAATTAACTGCTGAATGGTTGATTTCTGAGTTACGGCCAATGGTATCTGTCTCTGGTGAACCAATGCAACGTTTAGGAGCCTATATGTTGGAAGGGCTTGTTGCAAGGTTGTCTTCTTCAGGGAGCTCCATCTACAAAGCCCTAAGGTGCAGAGAGCCTACCGGTAATGAACTCCTATCTTACATGCACTTGCTATATGAAGTCTGCCCTTACTTCAAATTTGGGTATATGTCTGCAAACGGTGCAATTGCAGAGGCCATGAAGGATGAGGACATAATTCATATAGTTGATTTCCAGATTGCTCAAGGCAGTCAGTGGGTCACACTCATCCAGGCTCTTGCAGCTCGGCCTGGTGGACCCCCACGGATCCGCATCACGGGTATTGATGATTGTATTTCGGCTCACGCCAGGGGAGGAGGACTGACTATGGTGGGACAGAGGCTATCAAGGCTTGCACAATCTTGTAACGTGCCATTTGAGTTCCATGCTGCACCCATTTCTGGCTCTGAGGTTGAGATTCAACATCTCGGGGTTCGGCCTGGCGAAGCATTAGCTGTTAATTTTGCCTTTGTGCTGCACCACATGCCAGACGAGAGCGTAGGAACTCAGAATCACCGTGACAGGTTATTGAGGCTTATTAAGAGTTTATCTCCAAAAGTTGTGACTCTCGTTGAGCAAGAATCTAACACCAACACTGCTCCATTCGTTCCTCGGTTTGCTGAGACACTGGACTATTACATGGCTATATTTGAATCAATAGATGTGACCCTTGCCAGGGAGCATAAGGAGCGGATCAATGTCGAACAGCATTGTCTTGCCCGGGAAATTGTCAATATAATAGCGTGCGAAGGGGCTGAGAGAGTTGAGCGACACGAGCTTCTTGGAAAGTGGAGGTCGCGCTTTCTTATGGCGGGGTTTACACCATATCCTTTGAGCTCATATGTAAATGCTACTATAAAGAGTCTTCTGGAGAACTACTGTGAGAAGTATAGGCTTGAAGAGAGAGATGGAGCTCTGTACCTTGGCTGGATGAATCGAGATTTAGTTGCTTCCTGTGCATGGAGATGAAACCCAAATAGTGCATGATGCATTTTTACGAGTTTTCAGGATTGTAACGGGATCTTATTAAGTTTAACATTTCTACTTCTTGTTGGATCATTAACTGAATTTCTTGTTGGATTTTCACATGTTATCTGTTAAGTTTTAAACTTTATATTCCCTGGCATACCTTGTTCTGAAGCTCTGTAGCTCATAGTTTGAGCTTTTCTTCTATCTTAAATGAAGCCTGTCTTCTTTAGTTGTGAAGATTCACCCAAATGTAGGAATGGGATGTTATGTAATCCTTTTTGTAGCCGAATTGGAACATATGAACCATGCAAATAACTGACTTGTATATTTTAGTTGAAAACTATAATAAAGCATGGGAGTACAGCACTGGGATCGCGTACAATCAAGTGATCAAACTTCGAATTCTGTCCACTTTTAATCGAATCATAGTCCTCTCTATAAGCCCAATCGGTAATACGACCTACTCTGCCAGCTACTACCCGGCAAAGTATGACAGCCCTATTTACATTCTTCTCAGTTGTGACATTCGTCGCCTCACTCATAGCATTGCTGCTTGTGTTCATTACTATTCCAGTTCTCTTATTGCACGCTGTCTTGAAACCAGATTGAATGATTCTGCAGACTCGACAATTTGGATCTTTACAGAGGTCAGATACTCCATACTGCTTTTCACTGCAGCAGATTATTGTTGTACCGTAGAACTGTAACAGTTCATTACCATCCACCGTGCTTCTTGGATGCCTCTTATGCTGCTTAAAGCATTCCTTCTTCACGGTCTCTCTGTACTGTTCAAACCTTTCAAGAGACTCCATCGAGTTGTTCACTTTGACCACTTCTATTATCTTCCTTGAATCCCTCGATGGGCATGGTGATGCTGCTCGGAAGATCATCTCGATGACATTCCTTGATGGGTCCCCAATCTCCAGTTCTGTTTAGCATAAGAGGACAGTAATACCTTAACATTATTGTTTGTGGAATGTACTCTAAACCTTAAGCAGAAATGACCACATATTTGGAAGGTCGCAGCCTCGTGCACTGGACACAGACTTCACACTGAGCATAAACCTTCAACATCAAGAGTATTTATTATGTTGGAAGGTTAGGGTCAGTGGAAAGCTAGAGGCTCTGCCGTATTTTGAACCACAGAACCTCGATAAGTAGCCACACAGCCACAATGCTCCTGTTTCAAATTCATATCCACGAGTTCATGGAGAAGCAAATGGCAATATTAGATGTGAATCTTTTGCTATGCAGCCTTTATCTTGTTAAAGATATGGTCCGTCTCTCTCAGCAGATATATAGATAAATAGTTGCTCATAAATATGTAGACTGAATTCTCAAATAGAGGTTCTCATAAATATGTAGACTTCTCAAATAGCTTCGTCAGCAGTTCCCTAGTTCTTTTTTTTTTGGTCGAAAGCAGTTCCCTAGTTCATGGAAGTGAAGTTACATCTTTAGAGAGCTTACCGTAGAACCAACTTGTGTAGTTCTCCCTGTATGGCATTCGGTGCATTGGATTTCGCAGTCCATGAAGAAGCTGCTCGTCGCCTTCTGAGTTATGAATGGAACCGCAGCTTCTGCGCCTTGGGGGTCTTTCGCGCTCACAAATCACATCTGTAAGCTTACCACCGCAGCTGAAGTTGACAGTGTCCTTCAAGAAAACCCACAGGGCATGCATCCTCTCTCTCTCTCTCTCTCTCTCTCTCTCAACCTTTACTAGTTCTAGTACAGAAAGCAAATAGAATGCAACGTACAGAAAGCAAATAGAATGCAACTTACTAGTATGTTCAAGTGCATGCTGTGTAGCTTTACACATCTTGCCTTGAATGGAATGCAACTTACTGAGCGGTACACACGTCCATTTATGTACCCAGGCACGTTTTCAAAAGCCAAAATCAGTTCAGACTAGCTACTAGGCTTCTACCCCGCCACATAATAAATAGAGATTAGAGAGACAAGCAGTCATAACTGCAGCAAAGCTGGCTCTCATTCTCCTTAACCATGCCATGAGAGACTAATAGAAACGTTTGCAATTTCGAAAGAGCTTTTTGGGTTGTAAGGTTTGGCGTTTGGTGCAGGATCTGGCAACGTGGCTGCAACTTCCAACATTTCTCCGAGGAGACAGCGACAAAGAAAATTTACTGCCAGTTTGGCATTAGGGTCAAGTACCAACAGCAGAACAGATGAAACCAAGAGAATCTTCTCGACTTTTTTTGGCTGAGTATCATTTAATCACTTGATAGAGATGTTTTAGCCCTCTTGGTTTCTCAAGGGCCTCTTCCCTCTTACAACATGTTATCATGTCATTGCTTTTGGCACCAATGGTCCAATCTTCGTACTCTCTGATGTGTGCCCCCTCGGTTCAAAGTCCATCTACCTGACCACAATGTAACTTTTTAGGGTTAATTATAACCATGTCCGTGTGTGAGGTTAAGATAAAATTACAGTTAAAAACGCTAAATTTCAATAAGTATCAGTCATCATATCCTTCTGTTGTTGGTCCGTTAAAAAATCACACATTTTATAGATGTCATCCGATACGTATTTTTAAAATGTCAATACTATCCTTATTACAGATTTAAACCATATTTTTTTTTTTATAAAAAAAATCCTCTCTCTCTCCACCCAAATCTTGCACATGAAATCCACCACCTGAATCCCGCAGAAGCACTAACATGAAACAAATGCACAAACAATTCAGCACCAAAAGAGATGTCGTTGATGAACCACAACACATCGCCGCACTATTCCCCCAAGACTTTCAAGCGGCAACATCACCACCACACCCAGTCAGATCCCTCCATTGCTCCCTCAACTAGCACCTTCTCTTCATCCCAATCGGCATCTTAATCCGCTACACCTTCTTCATAATCCAGTCACCCTCTCCAAGCTGGGCCTTCCCAAGCCCACTTCCCTGATACCCATATCCGTCTCCCTCTCTTCCTACCGCCAGCCCGGCTCAGACCCTTTTTCTAGTTATGGATCGGGTCGGGTCCCTGGCTGGATTGGCCGCAGGAGGTCGAGGATAGTGGTGACGGGTGGCGCCGAGTTTGTGGAGTCCCAATTGGTTGATAAGTTGATTGCCAGGGGTGACGATGGGAAGAACTTGTGGCAGATGGTCGGTGGTGTTGCGATGATGCAGATGTGGTGTCGTGGTGGTATTGAGGCGGTGGTTGTGGTTGGAGTTGCAGAAGGAAAGAGAGACTGGGGAAGAGATAAACTAATGGCATTTGAAAATTTAGATTCTTAAGTCATGGGCAATTTGGTCTTTTCGCTCCAAACTATTTGTATTCCAATACTTTGTTGGTCAACGGATATAAGTTTTATTTGTCCAAACTAATGGACACGCGCGTAATTTCACTATATCCTTAAGGACATTGTTGTAATTACCCTTAACTTTTTACTTGGTCCAAGTTATTCATCTTTGATAATATAGTTCATGATTCAGGCAAACCTTTCAAGTTACATATATAATCGATGTATCGTATATTCTTTGACCCTTTCAGGGTTTAGGGGTAGTTAGGCTTGAACCGATGACTTCCACCATGTCAAAGTGACCTTTTACTGCTAAGTTATATCACTTCCCGGCCCCCATAGAGAAATGGAACTGACTAATCCTAAGGCAAAACGGTCGAGAAACTCAAGGCCACTATTCTTGAATAACTTGGTTTTTCTAGAGAATCTCCTCATTATTGGAGAGCAACTAGAAATATATTCTTTAACCAAAAAGGGTTTCGGGTATAGGTACCTTTTTGTTGAAGGTCATTCGAGCTTTTCTTGGGAGTATGGCATGATTTATTTCAGTACCGTAGCGCCTGGTACTCAAACATTAGCTCGAGGCATTTTCCCTGCATCTTCTCACGGGCGGATCCAAAAAGTGCAATTGGGGGGTTGGGAGGGGACCAAAAAAGGTTATAAAAAAAATTGATGGCTAACATAAAAGAATTCGCGTCACTATTGAATACGTTAAGTGCAAATTAGATTGCTCAATTTGACTACTAATCATATAATTTCATTATTCATAGTGATTAATTTATTAAGGTTAGTCAACAACAATTTAATTGTATTGTATATAAGTTAACGTACTATAAAGTTTTAAATAAGAAAAAGAACTAACTTTGATCATTTAGTGTTTCTTTGAAATATGAAGATATAAAATTTAAAATTTGAAAGAATGAAGATAGAGTAAGGGAACGAGAAAGACAAAGATTATGACCGTCGATGGTACAAAAACTCATAAACGCAATAAAATAAAATCCTAATACATTAATTTTTACAATATAATAGTATTTTCGTAAATTTTTTAATACAATTATCCATTATTCAAAATTTGAAAAGGAAATTTTCAAAATTTTGGAGGATGTCATGGCCCCCCTTGGTCATGGGGTGGCTCTGCCCCTGCACCTTCTTACCCTGAGAAAGACTTCCGTTTCATCGATTTTGTCCGGATCTTCAACTCCTTTTCTTCGTATAAAAGGGAAAGGAAGGATCTTCTTTGGTGAATCCCTCTTGTTCCTGTTTAGTCGCATTCATTTCAGAAGCTATTTTTATTTCTGCGCCTGTTTCTTCCACACTTTCTCCGCTTTTTTTGTGTTTTTGAGTGGTTTGGTCTCTGTTTGTGTAGACAAAAATCCCTCGCTACGACTCATCAATTAAGAATTCTCATAGCAAAAAGGTCTACTCGACATGAATTAGGCGTCATTTCCATTAATCCATGAACATGATCTGTATAGACACATGAGTCCATAGATATATACATCTCAATAAAAAAGAAATCAAGAGAAAAAGAAAGAATCATAATTGATTGGAATATTTTTCGAAAGGAAACAAAAGATGAAACAAAAATAACGGATCAACTAAACCCTCTTAGGGACTTTCTTAACAAATAGCAGGAAAAAGGAACCTCGTGTACGTAAATATCATAGAATAGGGTTTGATTCTATGGGGAAAGCATGAAAGAAAAACCGCTCGAACGGTGATCCTTCTGTAGTTCTTGGTCTGTGAAGATGAGTTGTTAGGTGTTCCGTTTTATTTTTCATTCAGGCCAAACCAAAATCTGTGCGCGAGAGATAGTTGTCCCTGCACTGATAAGGAATGTATGGGTTCTTAAAAATGAAGGAGCCATGGCACAAAATCTTGATGATTTTCTCTATCTAATGAACAGGGAGTCCCCACTCGGTGTTCCTTTTTCATTTGTTTCCGATAGTTCGACCTATCCGGATCAGATGAAGAATGTAAGTATTGTCTACGAAGTGTCATCCATTTCAAGCACTCATGCCCCTACAATTCCAAGTTAACCACTACTTTATCATAAACAAGACTTGTATGCGGTACCTAAAAAGGATGGCTGCAGCTTGAAAAATAGAGTATGGACGGCTCTCCACTGTTTCCCTATAAAAAGTATTCACATCTTTAAGTTTTAACTTGAACTGTAGAGTATTAATAATTATGTTCCACGACAACAATGAATGAATAAGCTTTACTATGTAATGCATAACCAATAGAAATACTTTCATCCCCTCTTTCAATGGCCCTACAATTTGGATTAAGCTTCATTTTCGTCCATAATTCATGAGTAGTAACATTGCTTCCTCCCAAAATCCTTATTCCTGGACCCAAATCGGAGAGCTTGACATTAACCATTCGATTAGTGTCATATTCTTCTTTTTCGCAACACCATTTTGTTGCGGTGTAGGTGCAAAAAATTCATGGACTATGTCATTCTTTTCAAAGAATGGTAGCTCGTAATACTCTTCTCCCTTGTTGGTTCTAAGGCATTTAATCTGGGCATTAAAAAGTTTTTCACCTCATTTTTTATATGCAACAAACCTAGGCATGACATCATTTTTACTATGCAACAAATTAACATAGCAATACTTAGATTAAGTATCTATGAATGTCACATAATATGAGTTTCCTGCTATGCAAAGAGTGGATTAAAAATCTCTTAAATCACTATATATTAAATCTAAAACTTGTGATTCGCTTTGTTCATTCGAAAAAGGAGTTCTGGCGAGTTTGGTAAGCATGCCTTTTTCAACAATTTTCTTTATCTACATGCATTAGTGGGATAAAATTATTTTAACAATGTCATTCATTTTCTTAGTATTAACATGTCCTAAACGACGATGGAGACTTAACAATATAACCAGAAATATAGTTCAAATTAGTAATATTAAGCTTGAACATCCCATCACAAAGATATCCCTTTCTCACGCAGCCTCAAAAACAAGTTTGAAAACAAACTTGCTGAGCAAACATCTCGAAACTAAATTCTTCCTAATATTATCTAGTTTATGAGGCCTTGGATTATCATCTAGTTTATGAGCGACACTCTCCTCGCCGTCTTCACCAAGTTTCTGAGGCCTTGGATTCATGATTCCATAGTGCACTTTCACAGTAACAAGTTGAAAGTGCATCTTCCTTTGCCAACAGATGAAGTCTCCACCATCAAAACGCGGTAAAAATCAAACCCATGTATTTCAAGGTCACGAATGCCATTGTTGAAGCAGAATACAAGCTTAAGATTATTAAGAATATGCTTCGTGCTCTGGAAATGACTTCGAGACACATTGTAACGTTTTCCTTAAGTTTGTATTTACCCCCACAAAAGATAGTGTGCAGAGAATTGCCAGCAAATACCCTCCTAAATACAACGGTTGAACATTGTTTGTACAAACAATAAACACCCCAATAAAATGTGAACGAATTTCTGAACAATATTTCTACTAGAAAGAATACCGTAAAAATTCATTATTATACAAGATTTGCCAAAAGTAAGGAGGAGAGAAAGCGGACGAGAAGAAGGCTCCATTGTTCATATATGTCTGGGACAAGATCTTCCATAGATGCCTTTACCGAGATAGTTATTCCACGACTTCTCTCTCGCGTTATCGAGCGTACCATACTCGTTATCAAATGGGTGCTGCTCAGGCGAATTCGCCTTTTCTGTGCATCCTGTGATCTGCTTGCCCCATTCGATACAACTCGTTTTCAATCAAGGTAATCTACGCCTGGCAAAGTCAGTATGGAGATGGAATGCATCTCCAATAGTACAGAACTCTTACAAGCCTGTCTATGCCTATTAACGGTCGAATTAAATGAACAAATATGAGTTTTCTACAAAGTGTCATCCATTCCGAGCACTCAGGCTTGACAACATAAGTTCCATCAGAACCTAACCCCTACCATTTACATTTCTACAAATCTAAGTTAGAGACTACTTTAACATGGATAACACTAGGAGACAGTAGGTTAAAAGCATGGCTGCAAGTTGAAATATACAGCAAGATCAGCTGTAAAAATGATTCTTGTATAAAAGTACTCTGTATATTCAAGTTGAGAAGCTTGCCCATTGCTTTCACCGACGTGGAACTGTATTTTATTTTCCATTTGAAATCAGTAACAACTTCATGGACCCAAAAGTATTTTTCCAAGATTTTGTGGGTATTGGTTAGAAGAATGGCCTAAAGGTTGTATATCCAAGCTATGGCCTTCAAAATTCTTCTCTCTGGATCCATACAGACTCATGCCACCACCAACACCACCATAGCATGTCGAAGCTGGGGTTGCTTGAACTACCTTGATATTAGAACAAGCAACATGCACCTGGCTTTGGCCAGGGTCAGCATCCGGTTTCTGCCTTTGCTCATTGATTCTATTTTCAGCTGCATGGGTAATCCCAACACCAAGATCAAGGCTAACCGTATCATTATTTTCTGATCTGATCCTCGGCATTGCATTGATCGCTGTTGGTCCTGCCATGTCATGGTTATTATTTCTCGCAGTTGGTACATCATGATTGTGCTTCCCTTCGTATGTAGTTATAACTGCTTTGGGGTCGTGGGATGCTCTTTCCACATGTTTTCTAACAGGGCATCCAGCATTTGTACACTTGTAATAACTCCTATATCACGCAAGACAGCAGTGAGGAACACCATCATTCATTCTGAAGGGGGAGAGGACGGGGGTTGTGGGTGGAGGATACACAATTCCAGTAAGACGATTAAACATGCACGCAAACAGAGGATCATGCATTGGGAATCATTTAGAGCAGTTGTCAAAAGAAAAAGTCTAAAACACTTCAACATGGGTGACTGCCATCTATGGGGTAAACAATAATTCGGTCTACAAGTCTCAGTCGTGGTGAAAATGATTTTGGGTTTACTCTTTGAACACTTGAACCTTGTGATGACAAGTGCTTAGAAGTATTAGACTTCCTGCTACCCCTGGCAAGTTCCAAGTGTTACAGATATGTGGTTTTAAAGTAGTATCAATCCTCAAGATTTTTAATTATCACATCCAAATAGTATAGCTCACCACCACCATCGCGGCAAGAACCTATGTAATTAACTCACAAAACGCCTGTATTTTTTAGTTACATCCTCCTCATCAGAACTCTCTCTCATAGTTAAATCATTAGAACTCGTGCTGATTCTTATACTGGAACCTTAGCCTACACTTCTCTCTTTCCGCTTGCACCACAAATGGAACTAGAAATGTAACTGTCACTGTAATTGTCACTACTACTTACATGTAAGTATCAATACAGATATGAGACTAAAGATACCTGTCAGTGCAACTACTAATGCGACTATTCCAACTATATTGACTATCACACAAGTAACGACCATAGTGGGGACCGTTACTCATTAGATCCACTATCCCAGATAACTAGATTTCCGATCACTGAAAAAGAACTTGTTAGTTCATTCTTTTATTGGAAGACAAAATCAGAAATTGCCTATGTATGCAAAAGAAAAATAAGACACGCCTCAACATGGTTTATAGCCATTTATGGGGTAGACACCTGAAAGAACCAAAAAATATGTAATATGATTCAATGACTGAGGCTCAGTCATAATTTCATTCAAGTAAATGCCAGGCTTTCTTGATGATCTAACCAATTACTAGAAAGTGTTATGTACATTTGACCTTTCATTTATTATATGTAGTTTCAGTTTGTAAGTTTAAAATTACGAGTGCTTGAATCATGCCATAGTTCGGCGAAAACAGATGAACACATTTAGTGCTTCCTTTTACTCCGATTTTAAGCAACTCTAAATAAAAGTTTGGTATCAAAGAATACCAAGAGAAAAACAATGGCTTGGAATATTATGCAAAACCATGACAAACGTGGTTCTGAAAGAAGCTTGTTTATATATACATATTCAATGGTAGCTACATCATACAACTAACCTAGAAACGATTGGTGTTACCCAACACATATAAAGTAGCTATAAACTTCACTGCACTTTGAAGTGTAGAAACCTTTTGAGAAACTAACAGAGAACTTTTAACTATGGAGGTTAACCAATTATACTTGGTTTGCAATAACAAACCAATAAAACTGCCCGGTCATAGTTATTAAAGGCGCAGGCACACCTAAAGCGCAAAGGGTCCTTGGAGCCTAGGCGCAAGTGCGCGCCTTTTCGAAGTGAGGCTCAAAATAAAAAATAAATAGATATTAGTATATTAAACCAATAAAATCATGTTAAAAAATTTCAAATGGTAATTTAACAAATTTTCAACACTAGAAAAAGTTTGAAATCCAATGAGAAGTAGTTAATCCTAAGTGAAAATGACAATGTCATCCTTATCATCAGTGAGGGGTAAGGCAACAATCTTTTCCTCAAAAGGGAATCACAGGCTTCAAGTCTGGTAGAGATTTCTCCTCAATTTCATATTCTGTGTCTACAAGTTGGAGTGAAGGAGTAGATTTACTTAAAAGAGAGTAACAATTGGAGACGGGACGCTAGCACAATGAACAACATTAAGAGAATCAATTGATTAGGGATTTGGGGTTTTAGGCCTTTTTTGTGGTTAACATATTGATTTATTATGTTATGAAACAAAGAATAAAAAACAATGAACGGTTGAGATGATGCCACGACGCAAAAATAAAAAATTAGAATTTTTGGGCTTTTTTTGCACCTCCACCACCACCTTGCGCCTTGGGTGCCTAGGCGCACACCTTTTTGAAGGGGCTGCGCCTAGCCCTAGGCGAGGCGCAAGGAGTGCACCTTGCGCCTTGGCGCGCCTAGATAACACTCTTTATTTTTTTCCCGGAAGCTAAAGCCCAAGGTCTTCACTTAAAAATGACTTCGCTAGTATTGACCTTCGACAAATTTAGTAGACAATAATGTCCACATTCCTATAAAAGCGAAATAAACAACTTTGGCTCCAATTAGCCATAGACAACTATACGTATGCCTAGAAATGTCTCATGTTAGGGTTCATAATCAGGCACCCATGGCTGCTTTGTGCTTGGTAAATGGTAATCAGACAGATAATATTATTCGAAGGAGCAGTAACAATAAAAAGTTCTAAATTTGCATTTAAATGAAATTAGTAACAGATCAGCTTCACTAACATCACAAAAAATTTGTACTTCCCAGAATAATCCAACTCTCTCTCTTGTTGGAGCAGAAACCGATTTAATCAATAGAAAGAATGACAAAAAGCATTTCTAACCCATGTATGTAGAAGGGTCATAATCCAGGTAGTGATGCCACTTATCTAATATCTAGTACTAGAAGTTCAAGAAAGGACTTTACTCGTTAACGGTTAACAACCTAGCTTCCTTCTGTCAAGATTGTGGTAGCTAATCTCTTCATAATAAAACATAGAACATAAAGAAACCAGATTCTATTCCACCCATTTAGACGAAGAATTTCTGAAGTTAAGACTTAGAAGTTTGGTCTACACAAACGGAATGCAAATAAATTAAGCCCGTAGATTTCCAAGGCTGCATGAAGTGTAACCAAACAACTAAACATGTAAATTCGTAAAATTTTGTCCTCTGTTAATGTCTTAGCAAATGAATGCAGAAAAACCCTAAGGCATAACAGAAAAGGGAGTAGCAACAAACACCTGTTTGAATCCAACGATTGCACACACTTGTAGGGAGATTCTTTCATATGACTTGGCTCTCGCCTTGGATCAAGTCTAGACACTGATCCGCCATTCTGCAGGAGGGCCGAAAAAATGGAAGGATGGGATATGAAATAGGAAGTACGCCCCAAGGAGGGTTCAAGTGTCACTAAATTTCAGCGGCTGAGCGATGATGAAAAGGTGATACTCAGGTAGGGGAGAGATTTTAAACAAAACCCCATTTTCTGGGAATAATATGGTCTGCTCCCTTTCTCAAACCTCATCCACATCTGCACTATTCATTACTCCGTGTTACTTCTTCCCTCTCTTCCTCCAACCATACGGAAAGTCAGTATAATTAACTATGCCTTTAAGCATATCTGTTTTCTGAACAACTAGAGCATCTAGATTGTTTCCACACACTAAAGCATGACATGAGCTATCGTTACAATTTGTCCCTTGTGATGCATACACAAATGAGCTTATTTTTTACGATGTTGATAAAGAAAATGTTCTACAACAGTGGTTAAGCGCTGCAGAGAAGGTTTAGGGAATCAAATCCTATCACAAGCAGTTAAAGAGATACTTCGTCATAACATTTTCCACTGTGTAGGGGTGTTTTGGTTGGCAACAAAATAAAATGAACCAGATGTACATACATAAGTGCAGTACCTATGTGCAGTACCTATGTGATTATGGGAGATACCAATCCTGCAAATATGCAAAACCTAATGATGAAAAATAAGGGGATCTTTTGCTCTTTCACTTTTCGATACACCCACATACCCACATATGTACACCAACAAGAAACAAACTTCAGCTAGAAGTTTCTACTTAGAAAGTGGACTTTCGAAACTACCAGAATAAAATGACTCTGACACTAAGCACACAACTCAATAAAATAGATGAATCACACATAAGAAATGGTGCATGCAACATAGAAGTCAGAAAACACAGTAGTGGTAAAGAATAAAAGAATGTTACCAGAACCAAAAAAGTGAGGGAAAAAACGGATCAGCTGCTTGCAAATGATAGACATCTTGCTGTTATGGGTACCATGACTACCAGTTTCAGCAATTTAATCACCATCAACCCCCAGATCAAACTACCCCTAACTCCCAAATTCACCAAAACAATTTTAGCATTGGCACCAATCAAAAGCAGACAGGGAAAAAGAAAAACAAACAGTAAGAAACAATCCTCATATCTATAGGCCTTGTTACGGATCTGGTAAATACCTGGGATTTGGATTGCCCCGGACCACTTTCTGGCCATATTTACGCCATCGATATCCATCATCTAGAATGTCAACTTCACTTACTGTTTGAACGACAACACGTGGTTCGCGAATAGGCTTCACCACAGGCATAATGTCAACAGCACACACATCTGTCTTCCTGATACATACAAAATTGATGAGCATAAATAGCATTGGAAAACCATTTAAGCCCTGCTTGGCTACGCTTCTGAATGTATCCCATTTCGCATTAGTAAAAATTAATGCTTATTTTGCGGTTTCACGTTAGATGTGGCAGTGTCGGTGTTTTAACCATTCTTTCTCTCAAAGCATAAGGCCTTATACGAATCTTACTGTCGCAGTAGCTCAAATAGGAGGCTATAATTTATCTTGTGTTTGGAAAGCCATTTCTGTTTAGCCCATTTCAGAAAGGTGAAAGTACATCAAAAAAATGATATGGAACACAAGAATATTGAAAAGTGTAACCATGCAAGGCCTTAAGGCTTCTTATAAACTATATTACCTCCGCTTTGAAAATGGATCATCTTCGTCAACCTCATCATTGTTGCCGTTCAATTGTGAAACTGGACCATCTACACTATCATCAATTGCTCGTTTAGGAGATAGCACAGGAACACCATTTGGCTCAATGTTAGGCGACTTGGCATTAATGGTCGAGTGGTCTTCCAAATGGACAAAATATACAGTTAGAATAACATATTAGACACAGAAAATATGAAAAAGTTTGACCCATTACCTTCTTGAGCATTTAAAGATGAAACCTTTACAGCTTTTTCTTCTTGGATGGACATAAGAGCACCAGCAGTAAATCGACGGCTAGGTTGAGGTTTAGGATGATCGTGCATACCCTTGTACACAATCTCTGTTATCTGTCCATCATAAGATCGTTCAAAAATCTTTTTCACTTCGCAGTTAGGATGGGTACATTTGTAATAGCTTCGTGGGAATTCACATCCCTTTACAAGTTTCTGTCCATATTTTCTCCAGTTATATCCATCATCTGATGACCTCTCAGTCGTCACAGAAGGACCAATATCCTTATGATCAGATTGTGATACTTGAACCACGGATTCTGGGTGTCCTCTATGATTCATGTCATCATAATCAACACCAGCAATTTCACTAACCCTTGGAGCAAGCATCTGTAAAGGTGCAGATGAACTCAATTCCTTTGAGGCTGCCATCTCACCGTTAACCAATGGTGATGAGGCAAATGAGACTTGCCCCCATGGTTCTTTCTTCTGGTGGTTTAAACCTGTAGAGATCTTTAATAAATTGTGAAGCGTTAGATAACCACTATCCGAACTCACAGAGACAGAGTCGACAGACAGACATTCAGCATGCAGAGAATATCAATCATTAAAGAGGGCATTACCGGAAGGCCTGTGGATGAAAATCCTGAAACAGAATTAGATCCAATATGGGGTTTAAACTCAAAGTTGGTGGATTTTCTCTCGTTGGAGAGACTGCCACCAGAACAATTTGGAGCCAGTGAAATTGGAGCATAACAACCAGATCCATGCATCAACTGAGGCTTGAAAAAGGAACCAGTAGTTGGAGACGGCTCGGCCTGCAAAACCAAGAAGTCAAAAAGTCTGTCACAGAGTTTCTTTTTCCCCATTACTAGCAGCAATGGCTCAAAAATCAGAAAAGAAAATAAAAAAAGACTGTAGAACTCCTTTCAATTGTGGGCTGCTTCAGGGTTGTAGTTCTCTGATTAATTTTATGTATACATTGGGGTTGGGGATGGGAGGTGGGGGGTTGGAGGGGTGTGACTAGGTTGTTGGATGCAATACTGTGCTAGCACGAAAGAAAGCCTATTATCATGCATTATTCATTAAGCAGAAAACGGAATTAAACCTTTTGCACAATCTCAAAATCTACCACAGATACTTGCTACTAGCTTATACATGTCGACAAATAGATATCTACTATATATGCACACATAATGACTAAATGCTAGTGCAACGATCCGAGACAGACAGGACAGATCCCAATATTCTCTGCTTCCATTGCATGACACAAAGGAAAAGCATTAAAGCACCACCAAAAAGAAAAGATTCATCTTGGTGACAAAACAACATTGAGAAAAACGAACATTCTGCATTAAAAAATAATTCTGCACATAATGGCATCAGAATTTAACGGTCCCAAAGCGATCATACAAGGCTATACATCATTAATATTCTCCAAGCAGGAAGCCAATAGAAAACAAAATTGCAAAGTGATGACAAGAACCAACAAGGCCATCGAATTTCAAAAACGCACTTTAACACCCGAGTATCACATCATTGAATTCCTCCCAATTTGCTCCACTCACATCTCAAGATGACGTCAATTCAAAATCTGAATCTCAGTCTTATAAATCTAGCAGCATTTTCGTCCAAAGCAACTCCAATTTTACTTCCCACAGCTCTTAAAGTAAATCGAAACTGAATAAGAACGACAGTAAAACAAACTAAAAAAAAAAAAAATCAAAAAAAAGAAGAAGGAGAAGAAGAAGGCGTAAAAGTAGTGAATGGAGCTGACCTTGATGTTGGAGAGGAGGACGGGGGACTCGAGAAACGAAGTCGGACTGAGGCCCGGAGGGACGGAGATACACCCGACGGCGGACCTGGAGATGGGGAGCTTAGCGGGAGACATGAGCTTGTACCGGGCCGCACCGTTGGATCCGGAGGCGCCCGAGCTCGGATCTCGCACGTGGTCGGGGCCGCGAGCTTCGGCGGCATTGGAGGAGGAGCTCAGTGAGTGGGACTCGGATTCCTCTTCGTCCATCGAAGATCCAAAAGCCAGAAACAATACAAAAAAAGGTCAGAAAGTGAAGAAGGAGGAGGAGGGAGGGGCAATTCGGGTAATTCGAGGTCCCTGTAATGAAGTGAAGTGTGTGAATGTGGGTTTTGTCAGCTGGGGGCCGCAGTTGACTTGTTACGTTGTACTCTCTTTCTCTCTAATGTTGTCACACTCACTGCCCCTTGTCGTTATCCCCAAGTTTTCACTTCATTTACTGCGCTTCTATTTACAGTTTTACTGTTTCACTGTGGTGTTTCTTTTGGATTGCTACCCCTGACCGACAAGAGAGCTTTGTCATTGTAACATCTCCCTCACAAGGAGATTGTAAACTACTACAGCTGTAATTCGGGCTCATGGCCAAAAAAACTTCACTGCAACACTCGTAATGATTCGTAGAACAGACAACGAATGTGATTTTAATCTGATGCACTGATTACACCGCGTCGTTAGTATTACTGTTACAGCCGATATATTTTTCTTCGGAATCACTGTTCGTTGTTTTCGAATGAGTTAGACTCTAAATCAGGCGTTCTGAATGAAAACAAGAAATGTCTTGATCATTTGCTTCACTTGACTAAGCGGATGAAAGAAAGATAACAAAAATTAGCTTGAGAATAAAGGAAACTTTGTGTTTAATAATAGAACTATGTGGTAGCTTCATTTAATGATCAAAAGTTAGCTCAGATTCTTCTGTCCATTTTTAAGAGAGATGATAATCTCTTACCTGATGTGTCCATATATTTTTTTTTGGTACAAGATGTGTCCATATATGTCATACTATTCATTACTAGGCACAACGTTCATCTCAACTTGACTGGTGCTTGATACCGTGGTATATAGTTGTCGTTTTTGGGTCCAGACAGATGCTAGATTTTGTAGATTCGATGGATTACGCCCTTTGGATTTAACTTTCAAAAATAAATTTTAAACCAAAGCGAAAACAATTATTCGTTAAATTAATTTTGTTTAGCAAAAAAAAAATACTACAACACTCGGTGAAAAGGTCTTTGAGCAACCATGGCACACAAATATTGGATACTCTTAGTGCATTCCAAGTAGAATTAACCATATCTTGCCATTCTTAGTTAGGCACCAACAGGGAGTATCCTCATGAGAGCCATCAGGCACATTTATCCAGCTATAGCTTGAAGATCCCTAAGCGCATGGATCTGGGTGGAGGTAAACTCCAACCATCTTGAGACAAAATGCTGCTAGCTTTAACATCAATAGAGCTGCCAGCATCACAGTTCACCCTGTATCCATGTGTTTCAACCGAAGGTCTCTATAGCATCCAATTATCAATCTATAACCATGTGGCATGCCCATCACCAATTTGATTTCTAACAAATTGCTCGTAGTAGCTTCTCATTTTGAGTATTTTATTACTCCATGTCCAAGAAACATTCGCAGGTCCTTTGAAAGGCCATAAGTTATTGTTCCTTTATAGAATATATGTACGACACCATTTGGCCCATAAAGAATCTTTTTTACCGGCTAGATCCCAAATATGATTTGCAAAATTGCAGCCATATTCCAGTGGAAAAAAAAAAAAAAATCTGTTAATGTAACTTTATTTAGCTTTCCAATTTTGTAACTTTGTAATTCTTTTGTTGTAAACCCGTTTAGGAAGGACGGCTTTGTTTACATACTAATGACATATTTCCTATTAACCAAAAAAATATAGAATGGACCACTTCGAATTCAATCCTAAACACCATCACATTTTCGCTAAATCTGGAGATGTGAGTGATAACTTTCTAGTATAGTTGTCCATTTTCTTTTGATTTAAATAGGATACTTACCTTGATAAGAAAAGTATAGAACGCATAACAATACAGCCTTGTGGCCATAAGACCAGTAAATAACAGTAAAATATCTATTAAAAAAAAAACCATAAAATAGCTTGAACAAAGGCTCCTAGTGCCATGGGAGACCCATCTGCATCGATACCATAAGGCAGCCATTCTTGGGTGTTACCATATTTTGTTGGCATGCAAGCCTAAGATACTTGTACATGGACTCTTTCCCCGGATTTCAGTGAGGTGATGGTGGTCTAGGACAAAAAATGCTATAAAATAATGGACGATGAAGAGGGTGATCTCGAAAGAGAGTATCAAAACCGATTCTGTTGGGGGTGGCAAGGGCAATGGGTCTTTGAGAAGAGCACCTAAAAGTCCCCATGTGGAGAAAACAATGGCAATACAAACATGACCAGAAGAGGAAAATGCAAGTTACTTCCATAACCATATAGTCACGAGGATGAGCATTAGACTGAAAACTCAGCTGTCCGGTTGGTTCAATATAAGAGTGGGCTTCATCATCAAAATATCAAAAAGGTACAAGTATTAAGAAAAGGAATACCAAAAATGTAAAAGCATCACCATAATATCAAGACAAAGGATACCTCTACAGAGTCCCTCCCTCCCCCCTCCCCTTCCACTGTCTGTGAAGCTTCGTATTGGCAAAAGTAGACCAACATATATGCACATTACAGTAAAAATCTTGACCACAACAAGGCTTAGTTTAGCATTAAGAGCCTATTTGGCCGAACTCGTGTTGAGCCGGTTGAAGATGAGCCAGACTAGTGTTCTTCGCTGAACTATCAATCAGAAAATGGTTTATCTAAGTAGAAAAGAAAGCTGATAAAACCACATAAGAAAACGTCAAAATCTGGTTTGACCAAGAAGCATGGGAAATTAGTTTAGCATTAAGAGCCTATTTGGCCAAACTCGTGTTGAGCCGGTTGAAGATGAGCCAGACTAGTGTTCTTCGCTGAACTATCAATCAGAAATGGTTTATCTAAGTAGAAAAGAAAGCTGATAAAACCACATAAGAAAACGTCAAAATCTGGTTTGACCAAGAAGCATGGGAAATTATTCCTGATCACCACCAAGTCTGACTTTAAATCAAAAACTAGAAACAGATCTCCCACACCAAAAAAGTTGAAGATAAGTTGTGTAAGTGCATTCAACATATTGATCATGTTCTATGGTAACGACGAGCCAATTCTCAGGATTTAAGACTATGACTCCCCAGAGTAGCGAATAATAAATCCAAACACTGATCAAAGCTTCACAATTAAAGCAAGCCAGTATTAACCTTTACGAAATAGGTTCACTATACATTCACCAAAGCATACTGTCTATGTTTCCATCTAAAAGATATTATTGCTCGCAGTGGAATAACTGAAATTTCCACTGATACTTTGTAATCTATAATACCCACCTGACACTCCTAGTTAGTTGAGGCGCAGGCGCATGAAAAGCCTGAAGGGTCCATGGAGGCAAGGCGCACACAAAGTGCAAACAACCCCTGGAGCCTAGGAGCAAGGCGCAGAGCCGCTCATAACCGGGGCAAGACGCTCAGTCAAACTTACAGAAAATGTGTAATCCAAACCCACACCAAAAATATAAAACACTACATATTCACAAAATTAAGCATGTTATAGCAAATTTTAGCAACTAATTTGTCCAAATTCAGTAATTTGCAAAAGAACTAATGAAGTTTTGAGCAAAAAAGAAACTCAAATCTTCTGCATTGAATGATATCTTTATATACCTATTCTACTCAGATATCGGAAATCAGACTTGATAAAAGCGGTTGAACCAGGTAAGAAAAGAGTTAAACACTTGAAAAATAAATCGAGTTGATAAATTTGGATCACCGTTTTTTTCAGCAAACAGAGGCACATTTTATCGATTCTTACCTCTTTCTTTAAGACTTGTGTACTTTGCTAATCAAGAATATGTCTCACTTTTTAGTCAATGCAACCTATTTAGTGAATCACCTACAATATGTCTGTAGAATCATTGGTCCCAAGAAGTGTGTCTTGACTGAGACTCGGAACCCTGAGCCTAGGCGCACAAGAAGTGTGCCTCTACGAAGGGGCTGAGCATAGGGCTACGCAAGGTGCCAACCTTGCGCCTGGCTGTACCTTGCGTTTAGTGCACCTAATAGCTTTTTTCATACTATAAAGTGGTAAAATGCGTCTGACCCAAACAGCACCACGACAAGAAAAGAAAACAAAAAGGTTTAATTATACCCGTGTACCTGAGGCCAGGGTGAAATTACGGTCAAAGACACAAAGTTTGGAAATGTAACAGACCATGACCAACAACTTTGAAAAGGTATCAGCTGTGTCCATCCTTTGTTGATTCGTTAAAAATATGTATTTTTTTGCTGATGTCATAAATATGTACTTATAAAATATCAATACTACCCTTATATAGTATGTAAATCAATACATGTATAAACTGTATCCAAATTAGGGTTTGACTCCCCCCCCCCCATCTTCTCCATTTCCGCAGCCAAACTGTTCTTCTTTTCTGATGTATTGCTAATCTCAATTTCTGATGTATTGATTTCCAACCATATCAACAAAGGAGCTTATTTGTCTCCAAAAGTTAAACGAGGATCCAAATTGTTCTTCTTTTAATCTTTTCTTTCAACCTTAGCTTGGAATTCAATTAGTTTCCATACCAAATTAAGTGGTCTAGTATGTTGGTCTGTGTGGTGGTTTTTGTGATTTAAGGGGTTGGGTAGATATGGTGGTGGCTGGTCTATTGGCATGTAATGTGGGCGACATCTGTTAGCGTAAGGTTGATGGCAGTTGTTCGTGGTGGGTTTCTGCGTTGATGGTGGTGAGTGGTTGATGCGGCGGTGGGGGATGACGGGGATGGGTGGTTGGCGTGGTGGTGGGTGGATGACGCGGTGGTGGGGGATGATGGCGATGGGTGGTGACGAGGTTGGCAAAGGCTGGCATGGTGGTGGCTAGTGGAGGCTAGATGCGGCGTGGACAACCGCAGACCTACCTAGAAGAAATGTGCGTGGTGGTGAAGGCGACAGGATCTAGGGATTCTGACAACGTTAGTGGTCATGGTGGTTACGGTTGGGGACGCCGGTGGTGCTGCGATGGTGAGTTCTTCAAGAGGAAGAGCGGTGGGCATGGTGGTTACGATAGGGGACACCGGTGCCGTGTCTGTGGTGCTGCAGTGGTGGGTTTTCCAAGAGGAAGAGGAGAGATGAATGGATGGCATTTGAAAAAAATTAATTTCCAACTTTTTCTTAAAATCGTTAGGTATTTTCAGTTTCCATTTGGTCAATAGACATCAGTGCTATTTGTCCAAACTAATGTACACGCATATAATTTCAAAACCTCAGGACATCGGTAAAATTAACCCAAAGAAAAAAAACCTTCCAAGTGGAGCCAGTTGCAAAGTTCCATACACATTGCCCTAAAGATCAACCTTTATGATCCTCGCTCCTTTTATCTCTACATAGAAGACCGAGATTCTTGCCCTTGTTTCTTTTGACTTAAGAAAGTCAAATACTACTGAATAGAAACATGAACAATACCGCCCGCTTGGTAGAACAAGTGATGATTATTGCTCCATTTTTCATTCAAGAACTCATCCTCAAGTATTAGCCATTCTGATGAAGTCACTATGTTCAATATAGTAGTCTTCGAAAGAACTACTTGGCAGGGGAAAAAAACAGCTGGAACAATTTATTTCTAAATGCGTGCTTTCCAACCATTGATGTAACTAAGGTAGCGTTTGAAATCACTTAAGTTTTCAGTTTTTTCTCCAGTCTTGTGAACTGGAGAAAAAAAAAACGCGTTTGACACACAGTTTTCGTTTTTTCTTTCTTCAGTTTTTAAAACATGACTGTTTTTAAAAAATTGGGTTTCTAGTTTTGGTTTTGAGACCACCACCACCCCCCATCCCCCCCCCCCCCACCCGCCACCCCCACGGCCACCGCAGCCCACCACCGTTGCCACCCACCACCACCGTCGCCACCGCTACCGCCACCAAAGAAAAAACTCAAAATAAAAACTGGATAGTCAAACACTCAAAATAAAAAACTGGGTAATCAAACACCCATTTGTTTTTGTAACAAATAAAAACTAAACTGATTTTGGTTTTTGTTTTTTTGGAAACTGAAAACCAAAATTGTAAGTGATTTCAAATAGACCCTAAAGTTTTGACTATGTATTTCAGCAACGAAGTGACATTGAGCCTTCGTTGGGTAGGCGCACTAGTATCACAGTCGCTCCACTATAAGCCAACCAGTACACCAATACAAACGCATAGCACCTTCGCCGACCACCTTGAGCCGACCTTTTAACAAGACTGACAATGTACACCGAGTGATTCCACTAAAAAAGGGTGCTAAGCAAGGTTCCTAACCAAGTTCTGAGGGAAGAAATAGACATGCAGCCACAACGCCCAAAATGTTATCACCAACACCCCCACCAACCCAAGAAAAGAAGCATGGAAGCCACAACACCCAAAATGTTATCACCGAACCCATTGCTTCATCCCGGACTTGTATAAAGACCCTAACTAAAACTGGGCCCCCTCCAGTAATTACATGGTAAACATCCCCTTTTATGCCAACGGATAGTGGGGATATTGCAATTTTTTTGCACACTAGTCACAGCATCTCGTTATTAAAGACAGAGAGAAAAGAGGAATACCAAAATTGCTACACATAAAAAGCAGACGATATCCCTTGTTTCAAAAGGAACAAGGTGGAAAGGTTCTCTTCCCTAGTGGTTTCGTTCTACCAAAAAGCCCTCCAAATAAATAATTCAGCATGGCTATACATGCTTGAAAAAGACATGTTCCATAAAGTTCGTATCAGGTAATATAGTCTGACACTATGACCCATGCAAACCCTGTAAGCAACGCTGAAAACCAACTCTAATCAGTACAGTAACAAAGGTGATCAGAAAGCAAAGTGCAGTTTCTGATAACCAATGCCTCAAAGCAAGGGAAAACCTCAGATACCATCCAACATTTTAAAGATCAAAATATTGAACAACCACGTATCACTGAGGATAATAAGATGGACGGTACTGAGATAACAGACCATATCCCCCAGAAGCAACTGGCCGATCATAATAACCAGATGCCACGTGTGACTCCGAAGGATGTTGATTGGACCCTGATGGAGCTAGGTTTGTAGAATAACCCAAAGGGGCTACTGACAACCCATTATAATAACCAGATGCCATAAGTGACTCCGAAGGATGTTGATTGGACCCTGATGGAGCTAGGTTTCCAGAGTAACCCGCTCCTGACAACGCACTATAATAACCAGATGCCAAGTGTGACTCTGAGGGATGTTGATTGGACCCTGATAAAACTAGGTTTGCAGAGTAACCCAAAGGGGCTCCTGACAACCCATACAGGTCAGCAGAGGAGCCCGAGTATGGGGCACTGTTAGAATTAGAGACGGCTAGGCCATAGGGCCCAGGTGAAGAAGTCAGGTATGGAGCAGGACGATCTGGCAACAAACCTGCCATCGGTATGTGAGTTTGTTGAAGTGTGGGAACAGTGGAATTGGCAGCTACACTAGTTCGGATGGTAGATGGACCAGCTACTGCAGTTCTTGGGTGTTTGTTCTTATTCTGGTTCTGAGACTTCACCTGCTGCCGAGGCTTCAAGGTAGGAGGTGCTGCAGCGCGTTTTCTGTTCGCTGTTTCCTTCTCTAGCTTCTGAATCCGCTTCCCAAGGGTATCCTTGAAATAATCAGATTCAAGCTTGTAATCCTCACTGCATTTGATCACTGATTTCAGAGCACTAATTTCTCTCCTAGCAGCCTCATTCTGCATCAAGATCAAACACGTTCATCAAGTGTCTGCTTGAACTAAAAGCTCAAGAAAAAAACAACTGTCCTATCAATCATGAAAGGAAATGAAAGGTTACCAGTGCCTCACAAGAGTTCTTTCCGCTCTTTCGAATTTCCTCACAGAGGTCCTCAATCTCCTTTATATATGCTTTAAGCAAGGGTGCAGGTGGGAACTTGTCAGCCATTCCGTATTCGAAAACAAATTTGACAGCCATAAGCGTTTTGCTGTTACTAATGAGCTTGGGAATAAGATCTGCCACAAACCAGAAAATTTCTGTTTGCATCAAACTATTTTCAAATAGACATAGCCAAAAAGCATACTCAAAGCATCATATATTCTCACTTAACCACAGTGATGCTAGAATTGAGCCGGCTCTTGGCCACAAAAAGAAAAAAGAGAGGGGTGTGACTGATTTTACTCCTTGTTGCTGTATTTAACCCCAACAGTCAACCTTTTCTCTCAAGCCTCGACTTCTTACCAGCTTCTTGTATAAGCTAGTTAAGTTGAGCTGTGCAAACCCCTGTAGATAAAGCTAACTACTACACACAAGGGGTCATGAGCAGTTAAACTAGAATGAATGCAGAAGTTGGCGACAACCCAGCTACGAATTGCTCCCAAAGAATACCTAGGGTATGTCAGCCTCATCAATGTCAGACAACACTTTGTGCAGCCAGAAAGCACCCTGTTATTTTGGCAACTGAAGAGGACCTCGAAAAATCTCAAGTCTAAATCTGATGTTTGCCTAACCTAGGAATAGGTAACTGTGCCTACAGGTAATGACTGGTGGAAGCCCTTCCACCAGGAAAATCCCCGCATCCATACATCATGGTTCCTGGGGACAATGAGTTCTGTACTGTGACAAGTCTGAGGACAATCACCTATACTGCAGTGAGCAAGTGATAGCGGGCCAGATCCTCTTTAGATTTCAATTCCCTCAAAAATATCAAGGTCATATTGAAGATCTATTATTTGAGGCTACTTTAGGTACTTCTACAAGTTATGGTACAAGTTAGTCATGGGCAGCACAAGAAAGTAATCAAGTAGCTTATCTCTCACCAACTTATGCCTGTAAGTTTTTCAGCTTATCTGCCACCACCCATTCCTTGACCACTCTTCAAAATCAATATGGTAACATTGTCGGACACTCGACACTTAATCACGAGCAATGAAAATTCATCTGGCATTGTCACTAACATACGTAAAAATGACTAGGTCCACCAAATAACTGTAGAGAATACTCTCGTAAATGTTCCCCTTGGTCGAAATTGCTAGATAAGTTCACAGTTGCAAGTTGTATGCCTTGGGAATGTATTAAGAATAAGCATATGCCTATATCCTCATGTGTCCCCGTGCCTTTTGACTTAATCATACTATGAATCCAGTCATAGAACATACCTCACATGGCACTCAAGCCAACTCCATGTATGACAGGCAACAACCCAAAATTAAAACCATACAATCATCCGGCAACAGAGCTACCACTACTCTATAGGCTTCCCTCTCAAAAACGAATTCAAGACATTTTAAACAAAGACATCTTTCCATTTTGGTTGTAAGCCAAATAGAGTATATTAATTTGTGCCCACTAGTTTGGGACAAAGGCTTTACTGATGATATTTATGTGCCAAAAGGAGTAAAACCTGATTATAAAGAGCATTTACAAAACTCATAATGAGAAGATATCTTCAAGTAAAAACAGGCAACGAGTATATTCTTGAGTAAATGAAGAGTATACCCATCAATGTGTAACTCAAAATAAAAGAGTATACTCGTTACAAATGACTACATAAACAATGAAACATGTTGCTCAGGTAAAGGCACGAAAAGGAGATAAAGTAGAAAACAATAAGGTGTGGCATTAGATGGAAGAGGATGATTAGATGACCACTATAGATGGCAAATTAGGACACAGTCTATAGCGAAATATGGCATTCTTATCCTACAGTTCTTCAGCGGTAATGGACAAAGTATATGGCACTCTCAACATATAATTGAGCTCCTCTAAATTCATATGAGAACGGATACGGTCTTTCATGGTATCAAACCTCTCATTCACAAGTAAAAATTGATATAAAAGAAAAAAGAAATATAGACTTAGCAAAATACATAAAATTACCAACACCAAGAGCCTCACCAGGAATCCGATCCCCAAGATTGAGTACGCGGCACAACTCACTAGACTGTTCATACTTAGTAAGGACAACAACATAATCGAGAATCTCGTCGACATTAAACCCGTAAACCAACCCAAACACCGCCAAGAGACGCAAGAACCCCAATGCCTCCACGGCGATCACCTTCCGGCTAGCACTCATCTTCCCCTTCCACTCCACCGCCAGCTTCATCGCCCGCTCCCTCACCTCGCTCCCGATCTCCGCCCTCAACCCACTCAGTTCCTCCAACAACAACACGCAAACCCTCCTCAACAACCTCACCTCCGCGTCATCGTCACCATCTTCTGTATCCTTCCCCGTCCAAAACCCCTCCATCGCGTCCAACACCATCGAGACCACGTTTGGACACTTCAATAGCGCGTCGCGCAATTCCGCCCTGATTTTGGCCCGCTCCTTCGGCCGCTCAACTATAAATCGCCTCAAACCTAATCCGTCCGTCTTCTCGCATAGTGATCTCAACTCATCGCGAGCACGCACGGGGACCGGCTGGGACGAGTTGTTACTAGAGTGGTTGACGGTAACAGCGGGTTGTGGCGGCTTGGATGGCTGTGGTTGTTCGGGTGGTTGGGAGTCTAGGGTTTGCTGGAGGAGTGTGAATTGATGTTCGAGGTGGGATTGGAGGGAGGTGAAGTGGGCATCGAGGTCGGGCCACGTGAGGGGGAAGGAAGAGAGGGAAGACGAGTGCGATTGAAGCTCTTCGAAGGCTTTACGGAGGTTTTCTTTCTTCGAATCGACGAGCTTCAGTGCTGCCGAGATCGTCTTCACCGTCGACATTTTTGAACTTTTCAGAAACCCTAACCTTAATTTCTGAATATATGGGATGAATAAAGGATGAGAGGAAAACCAGAGGTCCAGAATAGAGTTTTACAAAACTTTGGCTTATTCCGCATAAAACCCCATACTTTAGGTCATTTACACGAAATACTCCCGGCCATTTTTTTTATTTTGTTCCCATCACCCCGGTACAGGAGCTCCATTTTTTTTTTGTGTATACTACATTAAAATTATTGGCATTATTATTACTGATCAATAAAATGCATATCTCTAAATAAAAGGAGGGGAAATTCTTGGTGGCAGTCATCTGTCATAATTAATCCTTGATGGCAACCACATATCGTATTTCTTTTTCTCTCTCATAAGTCCTATCCCACATTTTCTCCATTCTCATTGCCGCCCCTTTTTCGCAACTACGTTGCCGCCACCACCACTTTCCCACCAAACCAACGAACCCACTAAATTTAGGACTACGGGTTGCAATAGAAAGATGGACATTAATACCTAATTCCATTACAATTTATGACCATTGCCACAGTCCATCCCTACTGATGCTAGGTGCTGCCATTATCACCCACCTACCGTACTCACCACCTCAACCACTAAACTAGCGGCAAAGCACCTTCAATGTAGTAACCACGACCAACCACCATGATAGCCCTAACTCATGCCAACATGCACCACCGTTCCCATTATCGTCACCGGCTGAGTGTTGTATCCTGCAACCAAATTATCACCATTGCATCACAAATAATTTAATCGATTAAAGTCATTGTAGTGGCTGGTGCCGCCATGAATGGGGACTGTGATGATTTGATGGAATGTGGGGGTGGGGTGTTCGAGTGGGTTTAAAGGTGGCAGTTTTGGTGGGGAAAAGAGTGGTGGCGATGGGTTTAACAAGGAGGGTGAAGCTAATTAGGGTGGCAAGTTTAGGAGGGGAGGGGAGAATGAAGGGGAGCACACGTTGTTTTAGTTGGTTTGAAGTTGGCATGTGGTGGGGGTTTGTGGTGAAAAAGGTGGTGGTGGAAGGTTAAGAGGAGGGTGACGTCAATTAGGGTGGCGAGTTCAAGAGGGAGTAGAAGGGGAGGAAGGGTGTTATTCTGGTTGGTTTGGAGGTGGCAGGTGGTGGCGGGTTTGGTAGGGAAAAGGGGTGGTGGCAGGTTCAGCAAGGAGGGTGACGTCGGTTAGAACGACAGATTCCAATTGGGGTGGGGGGTAGGGGAAAGGGTCGGAGTAAGAGCCATCGTTGAGGGGTAGGCTGATGCAGTTCATTGTCAAAATAGGGCCGATGTAGCTACCACCTAAGTTTCTGTGCGAATTACTCCTTTTGCCATAAAAAATCTAATACAATCTTAAAAAAATGGATATATTCATGTCAAATGGTGCGTGGAGCACCATTTACAGAAGCATTGATGGTAGGAACAAAAAAAGTCCTGCATTTTTCGCAAACGAGCCCATAATATAGGATTTTATGCGCAATTAGTTCCAAAACTTCACATTTTGTGTCAATGCACCTCTAGACAGTTTCCTCTGGTTACTTAAGTGCAAAATTCAAAAATTAGGGGCGAGTATTCAGCTTCAGTCGAACAGAATACGGATTTAAAGAATCAAACTAAAATTTTATTTCTAATTTTAACTGAGATTTTTTACCTTAACTAAGACGAACGGAATCATAATTGGGTCGGGTATTTTGGATTTTTGGTTCAAATCGAATTTTGTAGTGTACAAATTTTGGATCTTCTGCAAGTAAAATGTCAATGTTTAGATACCAAATATGATTATATACAACTCATAATGACTTGAGGTTAAAATTAGCATTAGTTTGCAACTCTAAAAGTGATGTTGTTTTGGTAAGCAACTATGTATTAGTACTCAATAGACTTCAAAACAATTTGAACAAATTACACTTATATACCTGAGGTTAGGGTATAATTACAGTCAAGGACAACAAGTTTCAAAATGTAACATTCCGTGACCAAACACTTTTAAAATGTATCAGCCATGTCCATCCGTTAGGGTTCCATCCAAAAATTGTACTTTTTGTATGATGTCATCAATATGTATTTTTAAAATGACGATACTACCCCTTGTACTGTATATATTGAAAAATATTTGTTTATTATTATATATGATTTATTTATCAATTTTAGTTTTAGGATATTCTTGAAACCCTAATTTGCAAATTAGGATATTCTTGAAACCCTAATTTGCAAATTAGGATTTTCTTGAAACCCTAATTTGCAAATTAGGGTTTTATGTTCTCTTTCCCATTGCTTTATCATCAATATTAAGAATTTCTCAAATCCCAGTGTATCACCTTGCAAATTTGCAAATTAGGATTTTGTTGTAACCCTAATTTACAAATTGGGGTTTTCTTGAAACCCTAATTTGCAAATTAGGATATTACTGAAACCCTAATTTGCAAATTAGGGTTTTTGCAAATTAGGGTTTTGTTTGCAATCCCCACCAAAGTGGCCGCGCCGCCACCATCGCCGGCGCCAACTCCCGGCAATCCAAACCTAATCATCTGCCTCTACCACACTGAACTAGGCCTCATCGCCCTCACCTAGTCCTGCAGCCTCTACGGCGACATCGACGACTGTCGAATATCTTTGCGGCGGGAGGTGCGGCGTTGTGGTGACGGGGAAGGGGAAAGGGGAGGGTGGGTACGGCGACGGGGAAGGGGAAGGGGAAGGGGAAGGGTGGGGGTGGCGACGGGAAGGGGAAGGGGGAGAGTGGGTGCCACGACAGGGAGGCAGACCGCGAAGTGGTGCTGCGGGGCTTTGCGGCGGGAGGTGCGGCGTTGCGATGACGAGGAAGGGGAAGGGGGAGGGTGGGTACGGCGACGGGGAACGGGAAGGGCGGCGACGGTAAGGGGAAGGGGGGAGGTGGGTGTGGCGACGGGGAGGCAGACTGTGCAGGGGTGCTGCGGGGAGTTTGAGGCAGAAATGGGGTTGGGGTCGTGGGGGGGTGGGGCGGTATTGGCGCTTGGGGGGGGGGGGGGGTGGTTGAAGAAAAGTAATTAAAAATAAGATGAAATAATGGCATTAAAAAAAATAAGATTCCAGCTTAGGGGGAATATAGTCTTTTCATTAAAACCGTTAGGGTTTTTAAGATTCCGTTTGGTCAACGGACATAAGTGTAATTTGTCCAAACTATTGTCCTCGCCTGTAATTATACCATAACTTCAGAGATATAAGTGTAATTTGCCCAAATAATTTTTTAGATGAAGTTTCATGAACCTCCAAAGTAATTATGAAATCAGTTTTTACGTCCATTATTATTGCTTAATTATCAATTATCATATCAAAAAAGTTTTGTTCCATATTTTACTATTTAAGGCAGTGGGTAGTACTCGATATGGTTCATATATCTTGACATGAGCAAAGCTTAATCTGGGGTTCAATTTGGCACCACAAATTTATCAATCAACGGTGTGAGAAACTTTTTGTCTGAGTATGAAAGTTGATTGGCACTGGTGACCGTTGAAATCTAATTATATATATATATATATGAAAGCTGAAACTGAAAGAATGTTGTTCAGTTATCGTTTATTTGGACACTCTCTTAATTCAACATATGGACTTTCTTATTTTGAATTTTTAAAATATTTTTAATATACTTACGTTTGTAATAATGATTTGGATTCTCTCTCTCTCACACACACACAAAATTTTATTTAAATTCCTTCTTTCCAATCGAAATTCAACCAATTATATAGATTTTACATTTATCTCTTTTCTATGTCAACATGTCCCACTCAAAAATTTTATTTATATCTTTAAAATTTCATTAATTCCTAGTTTTTGACAAAAGTATTTCTCTATTTATTCCTTTTTAATCTAATCTTTTTTATTGTTTAGAGAAATACATTATTCTCCATTAGTTTTTCTATTAAACTACCATAATCTCCTTCCTTTTATTTCATTAGAAATTTTATATATAGTTTACGCTCCCATTTTTTTAATCATTTATTATATACTGTTACTCTTTTCTTGGTGATCTTGAGTAATACAACCTCAAGACACGAGTTATTCTTGTTACTATTATCACTGCAATTGCTATTAATTAGGAGAGAGTATTTTTATTATTTCATACACTATTTTTCATCTTCATTTGTCACTAAAAACAAATAATTATTGCTCAAGTTCATTTCTAACTAAAAATTGGTAAGAGAACTCCTTTAAAAAGGTAAAAAATAATTTTTAATTATGTTATTGTCACTACCAATTTTGTAATTGATATTAGGCAGACAAATACGAGATCATTCAACAAGTATTTTGATAGTTGTTGTTCCCGTGTGCAACGCATGAGATCAAAACTTGTTAAGTAGATGAAATTGATGGTCAAGGGTGAAGAAAAAAGGGAGAGAGTTCAGCGAGATAAATAGTATATTTGTCATATTATATAAGATTTATCATTGCTCTAGCAAGAAAGGTTGCTACGGCGAAGTTGAAACTTGTTCACAACCTATCTTAGTTGTATCCATGGACCCATTGTGGGTCTCATTTTCCACGACATGTTAACACAGTCGAGGTTAATTTTCAACGCTCACAACCGGTCAAAGCGACGCACGCTCAAGTTATGTACTTTCTTTTTTCCTTTTTCGCGTTTCTTCTCATCCAAGAAACTTATTTTTACCCGAGTAACGGAAACGCGCTCGTCGCACCTTGGCCATGAAACCCCTTTTTTCTGCTAAGTGAGAAATGTCGGTGCGCCTTGACCCTCGCCAAAGGTGGTCGGCCTCGGCCTTCTCCCCAGAGTTGACCTTGGCCTTCCCCTATGAGCCCCAATCTCCCCTCTTTGGTTAAGTGCTATGGGAACACCCATGCTCGCGGGCTAACTTCACGACGCACGTCGCCACTCCAGCGCGGCGACTCCGCGCCGCCCGCCGCCCTCGTGTCGACTACGCGACGTTTGTTGCAACGCCGACTCCCATCGCCACGTTCGACGCCTAATCCGTGACACATGTCTGCACGCCCGAGCCGATTCCACGACAGCCATCGCCGTGTCCATGCGTCGTTCCCGCATCACGTGCCCCCGGCACAACACCAACTTCCGTGACAGACGTCATTGAGCCCGTTCGCAGTTCTTACGTCACATGCCTCCGGCACAACGCCTACTTCAGCGACAAATGTAGCTGTGACTCGGACTGTATCTTTTATGGTACCTTCATGTAAGCTACAAACCACTTTCTTGGCATCAAAACTCATTCATTGAATCAATATATATAGTGGAGAAATATGGAGAAAACTGGTTCTAACCCTTGGATTGAGAGAACTACTGTGTGGGCGTGGTTGATTTAATTGTTATGTATCAACTACTTGTTTAACAACAACAAGAAAAAGACAACAAGTTCGCTGTCGACAGGATATTCGAGGAGCACCGGCAATGAATATCAACTTTGACTATTGACAACTCGAATCATTGTTCGAAATTTAAAGATCCCCACGCAACGGAAAACAACATCGCGAGTCGGTGCAAATTTATCGAACTAATGAAAATAGGGGCAAAACGTCTACTAAATAGACTATTGACCATCTTGATTCCACAATAAAGTTTCAATAGTGACTGTAAAACATTTTCTTCTCTTAGACGTAAAGTACGTGAACTTCTTCATATTTCTTATAAAAGCATAATAGCTTCCAAGTGTTTAGCCCCTAAGCAAGTGCTCAATACACTTGGAATGAACAAATTCCATGACCAACTGACCTTCATTCAAAGTTAATCTGGTTGTCCTTTTAACAGCCATGGTCTAGTTAAACCCACTTTAACATGAAGAACCAATAAAGCATACAACGCACCAAGCCATAATAAACCTCATTATTAAACCCAGAATGATCATTCCATAAAGAAAGAAAATTGACCTTTTCGCATGGTAAAATTGCCCTGGCATATGAATAAGCTTACCACTTCAACCTTAAGAAAATTTTATGGTCCTCTGCAATTGCCAGGGATGCATCTCCCAAAGGTTTCAATGATAGAGTCGGCCGTTCGTTGAAAGTCCTCCTGTAACTCCCAATCTGTACGGCTTTTAGATGATGCCGCCAACACTTGATCGGATGAGAACTGCAGCAGTGTCGGTTTCCTCTATCTATCAACTCCTCGCTAAGGAACTTTACCACTTGGCTACCGAAATCAAACGTCCCCGTTATAACTATAGACTCGGGATGACAACTCCAGAACAAGCCATCAAACAGATCTGGAATGTCCCTCCTTGACACAAGTGATTGAAGTCCCAACTTCTCAACCTCTGGGTTGTGCAAAACCGGAATTTCGCTTAAATTCTGGATATTAAGCCCACTCTTAATAGAGAAGACGGTCAGATGGATAACTTTAGGTCCATTCGACTTGCTTAAAAATTCCCTAAACATAACAAACCATGCAGTGTCTAGATCATCCCAGCAACGAATATGAAACGAAGTCTTCAAGTGGCTTCGAGTGTTGGTCATGGACAATGATGGTCCAAGTTTACCTCTATAGAAAAGTGAAAGCAAGTTTGGAGCATCAATCTTGGTCTCCACATGACTTTCGCCCGAATCCAGGTGTAGGTTGAAGTGTTTTAGCGTTTGACTTGATATGTTCAGGCTTTTTACATTATCACAAAGCAACAATGCCAAATCATCCAGTAGGGGAAATTTAGATGCAAGGCTGTGGATGAACGTGTTGCTAACTCTCACGCCATAAAAATATAATCTCTTAACGTTTGGCGCTTCAATGTCAACTTCTATCCTATCCCTTCTCGTTGCAGAAATCGAAAATGCGTTGAGGTGATGAAGGTTAGTTACCTGAATTTTCTTGAAACCGTCACACCAAGACAGGGTGAGATCCTCAATCAAGCGGCAGGTTGAGATTAGATTCTGAATCATCGGCTCGTCTAAACGCATTCCGTGAAGATCCAACCTTCGTAGAGTCAATGGCAATGCAGCAATTACTGTATGAGGCAAAACATAAGGCATGCCAACCGAGAGATCAATCTCTCTTGGATTCCTTTCTGCGGCAGAAGTTATCCACTTGTCAACAAGAAGAGAATCCAAAATGATGTAAAAATGAAGTCTGAACTTGAATATGCCTATCTTTTTGTCGCGATATCGTGTTAAGGTATCATCCACCCTTTTAGCGGAATGGTTTTCGAGAAAGTAGGCTACATCAAAATCCAGAATAGGATAAGTAGACCATGCACAAAACCATGTCTTGGACAAGACACTAGTTTGGGCTGCTTCCTTCCTGGAGAGAAATGAAAGCATATGCTGAATGATGACTTCCGGCAATTCTGAGATCCTATCCATGGCCTTTCCTTCTCTGTTTGCCTCTCTTATGTTTGTGCTTGAACCCTAGATATCCCCTCTTTCCAGGGCCGTAGAACCTGATCGCCCCTTTAATACTTCGAGCCACAGCCCGGGTTCATATAGAGAGCAGTGAATCGCATGGGGCCTGAGAGATGGCAGAGTCCTTGAGGGACATTACTTTCAAAGTGGTTCCGATCCTCGTACTGGAACAGAATTTTGCTGCTGACCACCTGTCCGCTGTCGACATCTTCCCACGTAAATCAGAATTTTGCTGCTGTTAAGGGAGAGTTGCCATCAACACACCGCTGATTCCTAAAATCTTGGCTGATTTTAGGGATGTGGAGCTGTTAATGATAAGGCAAAAGTACAAAACTCTGCTAGCTGGTTGTTTGGTTAAATTTGATCTATTATTCTGGTTTAGTGAATCCAATTCAGATTGTGCAAATATATGATCAATTAATAAGCAACATATTGAAAATAAAATTGTTTTTAGATAGTTGGGTTGTTTAACTCAACGATTTCAGCAATCACATGATCAGCGGAAACTGACGTATGCATAAACAAAAGTTGCAGTTAGGTACGTTGTTTGACTAGTTTCCTTCGTTGCAGGATATAGTTATTACTCACTACGTGCAGTACATGGCGTAGCTACAATCCGGCCGGTAGCTCCCATGAAAGAAGGCGAGGAAGAACAACAACCATCACAGAACTGGAAGATAAAAATGCTCTATATATGAAGGGGAGAGCCCGCTTTGTATGCGTGAGGTAAAACCCGATTGCAGAATTACGTACACATTGCTGCTTTTTTCGTTTTTCTTTAAATTATATCTTCTCTGGGATGTTTTTCTCTGAGGATATTTACTTTCCAAGAGTTTGCTCATGAAGTGACTATGTTGCCAGGTTAACATGTTAAGAAAGAGGGATAAGAGCTACATACTCCATAACGCAATCAAATTTTTCAATATAAGTTCAGATGAGTTATTTGCATGCATGGCCTTGCTCAAAATATAAGTTCCATTTCCTGATATCATGTTTAAGAACCACAAGGCATCTCCAATGGTTTGGGCTTCCTTCAATTGCGTTAGTTATGCAAGAGTCAAATATCGATTCAAAGAAATTGTTAGCTGCTTGTTAATTTAAGGAGTACCCACGACAGGATGTACAGTGGCAAGTGGGTGCCATGGCCACCTCAAGAAATCTTGAAACTGGTCTGATTGGCTCTTAATTAAGCTCGGCGATTTTCGAATCTCATTGCTTTCCGTTGCAAAATGAGTGTTCATGGCTCGTGTTTGCAAAAGAACACATGAGAAGGAACATTGGACATGAAAAGCCCAACCAAAAGCAACATTACCTCAACTTAGAATATGAGAAAGCAGAACAAAAACCTTTTTGCAGGACGAAATCAATGCAGCTCTTAATGATCTAAACCAATATTGCTATAAGTACTAATGAATCTAGTTCTTTTCAAAGCCTACGAAGGAGTAAAACCTGAAATAATAACATAAACACTATTTCCGTAGAGGGATACAAGTGATCTAAACCAATATATACATATCCTTCAAACTTTTGACAGCGGCTTGCACCTATATGTTCATCGTTCATAATGGATCAACTCGTTTTTTTTTATTCTCTTCTAGTAGCTGCCTTCTCCGTCTTGCTTGTCTGAGTTGTTTCTCTCTTAGTTATGTTGTTGCATAGTGTCAACAGAAATTGATGATGCCTAGAAAAGCAAAGCAGAGTTACAACAAAGGTCTAAAGACAAATATTTATATATCAAAATTATTTTAGCAGCGCGAGGCTGCTACCTGGCTAGCAGCAAAATTTTGTTCCTCGTACAAATAATCCATATAAATTAGCGTTCTAACAATATCAACATATATAAATACATTTATACTACCTATTTTTTTTTGTTACACATCTATATCTATACTACCTATAAAAGTATGAATGTTGTAAATTATTTCTGGACGATTTTTTCTTCCGTTAATTACGTTAATAACATTCCAACCTACACTTTATGACTCCTTTTAAATTTTGTTGAAATGAAATGAATATTAGATACAATGAATCTATTCTAAACATTGAAAAATGAAAAGTATAATGAGAAAGAAATATAGAAATTCATTTGTTACTCCCTTTTTAATTTGGTTAAATGAAATAAACATTGGATAGAACTGGGTAATAAGAATTGTGGTTTTTTTCCTTGCAAAAGTTGAAAAACAAACAAACAAAAAAAAGAAAGTGAAATACGTGAAAAATCACTTCAGAAACAAAAAATTGTTGAAAAAAAAAACTAAAAACAAGGTTAAATATGCATCAAAGATTTTGGTTGGGGGGGGGGGGGGGGGCAAGGCTTAAATATGATCCCAATTTGAACTTAAAATCTATTCAGTTATTGCAGTTGAAGACCAAGTGTTTTGCATGATGTACAACATTCGTACAATGAAATGCAAAGTACCAGCTGGTCTTGAAAATTACAAATATTAAGTATATATCATAAACCAATTTAACAGATTACAAAAACAAATATGCAGATTCATTCTTTTAATTTCTCCATTTGCTCTCTTTTTAGGAGCACCAGCAAACATGTCTTCAATCCAGAAGCCTACAAAGAAGATTTTCAAATACTAAACTCATTACAATTACGAATATCAAATATACATTTATTCTAAAACAAGTTAGAAAAGAAATAAGAACATAATTGAATTATATTATTTTGATCCCAAAAAAAACTAATGATATCGATCACCTCAAAAACTACTCTCGATCACATTCTCGTGCAACGCACGTGCTTCGTGCTAGTATATATAAATAAATATATATGAGTTCGTGTATGTGTGTAGGGAGCTAATCCGTTGCTCGCGCATGTAACATAAGGTAAGTTGTTAGCGTCATCTGGCCGTCCATTCATTGCTGATAGATGTGCCAGATCTGTTTTTTTTTTATAAGTAAACTTCGTCTTCGCTGTTTGCCACATAATGTAGCATATGGTAAAATTTACAATAATGGCCCCCCTATTTGCCTGTGAATCCTTCTGGCTCATTAAATACCTTTGAGACATTTTGGTCAAGATCACCGTCCTCTACGTAATGTAGTGGACGGTGTTCTTTTTTTTTTTTAAAGCACAAGCAACTTATTTAAGTTGTCTGGCAGGGGCAAGGTATATATATACATTGAGAGAGAGAGAGAGAGAGAGAATGGTATATAGAGTCACATCAAATTAGTGATGCTAAAAAAGGCGTTGAGACAGCATACAATGATATTAAATTGTATTAATGGAATATTTCTAGCACATAAAAAACTTATGGAATTAACTGTCAAAGTACTCATTAAATTACGCTATATTGAAATAGTAATTCATAGTAAGAAAATTACATAAAACATAGAAATAACAATGATAAAGAGCCAACAATAAGTAGAATTGGCACATTCAGGTTAGGCCACAAACTAATACTAATAAAACTAAAAAAATAGAATAAACATGAAAAAGTAATAAGCAAATGCCATCTCAGCTAGTAGGTAATCTATATATACATACCTCTGAGTGTTATCGCGATCTTTTTTTTTTACAGCGTGTGTAAAGTGATTCAAGTTGCGTATGCTGTAAATATCTCTTACATGTCGGGTGGCAAACATGATTTAACTTTTGATCTCGCAAGCGAGGCAGCCTAAGTAAGCTATATATACCATATGTATTTGGATTCAATTGATAGAGACTTTGCCTTTCAAACCTTTTTTTTTTTTCCTAAAATTTTTCATTCTAAAATACATAATTTTTAGTTAATTCTTTTTTTTAGGACCACTGGAGGCCATTTGGACCTAAGCTGCAATAGCGAGGCAACCCTTTCGCTCACCCTAACTCTCTCTCTCTCTCTGCAGTCAAACTTGACTCCTATTTTTTGATCCGTTGCTTAAAAACTCGACCAACTGAATTAGCTCATGGTTCCTTTTAGACGGTTGTTAACATAAAACGAGTACAAATTTCAACTTTAGTTAAAAATGAAACAACTCCCAAAAATAAGTTGGTGCATGAGAAAGAATATATATCTCGGAAAATTTTGATAAAATATTTGGTCAGCCAGCAAACAACCTTCCACTTTTTAGCAGATCGAGTGGTCAGTTTGAGTACTTCGTGAAAAAGGAAAAAGGGCTTGGAAAGTGGCCAACCAAAGGATGCTTGTGCCGTCTCGCTCAAAAAAAGACGTGCCCGGCCTGTTAATACAGAGTACTAGTAGTATTATGATACTGAAAATCTTTCCGCATCGCGTTACTTTACTTGTGCTTCGTATGTCGACCACAAATCTCATCCTTAACATTATTTTTCATCGGCAAGACAATTTATAAGTGGCTTCATCTCTCTCCCTCTCTTTATCGCATTAGGCCTTCGGTCACAACGAAAGATAAACTCTTCCTTCCTTGTACATTCCATCTTTAACAATTAAATATATGAACCCACTTCCCCTTTCTTTGTCTATTCCGTGCTTGCATGACAACGAGTAAGCACTTGCTAACAAATTACTTTATAAGCTGTAGACTTCATGATATGCTTCTCAATGGAATATTATCATTAAACTTCTTGATTTTAGAGATAAATTACGTACGGTCAATGATTACATTTTGCAATAATAGCACTAATGTCATTTGACTAAATGAAACCACCTCCCATCCCACCCCACACCATCTCTCTCTCTCGGGTAACAACCACCTCCCATCCCACCCAACCATGCTTCTTCTCACATGGCAAGGGCGTAACAGTCGTAACCATCACCACCTAGCACTCGTCCTCACATCACCAACACTGCATCACAAACAATTTAGCCGATTGGAGCCATTGCAGGGGTTGGTGCCACCATGAATGGGGATTGTGATGATTTGATGGAAAGAGGTTCGAGGGAATTTGGAGGTGGCATTTAGTGGGAAAAGGGTGGTGGTGGCGGGTTTAGCAAAAAAGGTGAAGCCGCAGGTTCAGCAGGGAAGAGGAGCACAAATTGTTCTAGTTGGTCTGGAGGTGGCAGGTGGTGGGGGGTTCAAGGAGGAGGGTGACGTTGACTAGAGTGGCGAGTTCAATAGGGAGGAGAAGGGGAGGAAGAGGGGTTATTCTGATTAGTTTGGACAGGGACGGATGCAAAGCATGACCAAGGGGGGCCATGGCACCCCCCCAAATTTGAAAATTTGTGTTCACCTATTTTATGTAATGGTTAATCAAGTTTAAAATATTTAGGAAACTTGTCATTATATTGTAAAAACCTTAATGTATTATTTTATTTATTGTGTCTTTGACTTTTTGTCTCACCGGCTGTCATATTTTTTTGTTTTTCTCGTTCACTTGTTCATCTTCATTCTTTCAAATTTTAAAGTTACAGTTATAAAGAAAAGATCAAAGTTAGTTCTTTTAAATTCTTGCCGTATTTTAACTTATTCGTGATTATTTTTCTCGTACAATTAATAGTAATACAGAATAGATCGACAATAAGAGGTAATTTTTCTATAGAAAATTAGTAATTTGTTGTTACCAATTTAAGTAAATCAGTATGAATAGTGAACTTGTATAATTAGTTGTCAAATTAAGTAATCTATTTTGCATTTAACACATCAAATAGTGACGCAAATTCTTTTACGGTAGCTATTAATTTTTCTTATAATTTTTTGGCACCCCCCGATTAAACTTTCTGGCTCCGCCCCTGAGTTTGGAGGTGGCAAGTGGTGGCGGGTTTGGTAGGGAAGGGGTGGTGGTGGCAGGTTCAGCGAGGAGGGTGACGCATGTTAAGGTGTGGGAGGGTTAGGGGGGGGGGCTGTTAAGGTAGGAGGAAGCCGTCGAGGAGGAGTAGGCTGGTGCAGTTCATTGTGAAAATAGGGCTAATATGGCTGCCACCCAAGCTTCTGTGTGAATTACCCCTTTTGCCATAAAAAGTTTAACAAAAACTTTAAAAAAAATGGATATATTCATGTCAAATGGTGCGTGGAGTACAAAAATAAAAGCGTTGGGTGGTCTGAATAAAAAAAGGTCTTAGTTGTTTCTTGCAAATGCACCTCTATAAAGTTTCCCTCTAGTTAATCAAGCACAATATTCAAAATTTAGGGGGGAGTATTTAGCTTCAGTTGGACGGAATAAGGATTTAAAGAATCAAACTAAAATGGAAAAAATTTGACTGCTACCCTGATTGGAGGAATCTTCCTCTTACCCCTTATATAGCGACAATCAATTGTCTTTAAATGTTTCTAGTGGCTTTAATTTAGTGACGCTAAAAAACTGCTGCTAATAATTGTTGTCGTTTGAAACATTTAGACACTATTAATTGTCACTATACATGGGGTTGAAGGAAGATTCCTACAACCCGGGTAGGAGCCAAAGTTTGTTCAACTAAAATTTCATTTCTAATTTTCTAAACACAAAAATTGTGAAAACTTTGGACCTTAACCAAAACAAACGGAATAATAATTCGGTCGGGTAATTTGGGTTTTCGGTTCAAATCGAATTTTGTAGCGTACAAAACTTGGATCCTCAACAAATAAAATGTCAATATTTGTGTACGAAGTATGATTATATAGAATTCAGAGTGACTTAGGGTTAATATTAGCATTTGTATACAGCACTAAAGGTGACATTTGTTTTGGTAAGCAACTACGTAACGTATTATTACTCAAAAGACTTCAAAGCAAATTTTTTGAATGAAGTTTCATTAACCTTCAAAGTAATTATATATGAAGTCAGTTTTACATTCATTGTCGCTCATCAATTATCATACCAAGTAAATTTTGTTCCATTTTTTGGTGTGTAAGGCTGTGGGTAGCACTCAATATGGTTCCTATATCTTGACATGAGCGGAGCTTAATCTGGGGGTTCAATTTGGCACCACAGATTTATCAATCAATGGTGTGAGAAACTATTTTGTCTGAGAGTACGAAAGTTTACCGGCGGTGGTGACTGTTGAAATTAGGTAGATGAAGTTGATGGTCATGGGTGGGAGGGAGAGATTTCAGCCAGATAAACAGTAAATGTGTCATACTTAAATAAGATTTACTGTTGCTCTGACAAGAAGGGTTGTGTTGGCGAAGGTGAAACTCATTCTTTGAATCAATATAGATGAGAAATATGGAGAAAATTGGTTCTAATACTTGGATTGAGAGAACTATTGTGTGCCCATGGTTGATATAATTGTTGTATTTCAACGACTTGTTTAACGACAACAAGGAGCGCCAACAGTGAATATCAACTTTCACCATTCACAACTGGAATCATTGATCGGCGTTATTATTGTTGAAATTTGGTTGATCAAAACGAAAGTCATGGCTGAAGAAAATGGCTGAAGAAAAAGGATGAGAGTTCAGCAAAATCAAGAGTAAATTTGTCATATTTATATATAAAAAATATTTACGGTTGCTCTGGCAATACGGGTTGCCAAGGCGAAGGAGAAACTCGTTCATTGGATTAATTAATTAATAGGCAGCGCATAGAAATTTGTAGAGGAGAATGAGAAAACAGGTTCTAACACTTGGATTGAGAGAACTATTGCATGGACGTGGTTGATTTAACTTTTACATTCCAACGAACGTCAACAACAACAGGACAACAAGTCCGCCATTGGCAGGAAATTTGAGAATCACCGGCAGCAAATATCAACTCTTTTGACCATTGATAACTCAAATCGTTGCTGGAAATTCAAAGATTCCCGCGCAACGAAAATCAACATTGTAAGTCAGTGCAAATTTCACAAATTAATGAGAATAAGCTTACCACTTCACAAAGTGCCAAGCCATAGCAAACCTCATTATATATTGAAACCAGAATGATCATACCAAACAGAAAGAAAGTTAACATTTTCTCATAGTAGAATTGTCCTAGCATATGAATAAGCTTACCACTTCAACCGCAAGCAAATTTCTTGGTGCTCAGTTGTCAGGGTTGCATATAAAAAAGCTTCAAATGATAGAGTCTCCCGTTCGTTGCGAGTCTTGATGAAACTCCGAATGAATCTCCACGGCTTTTAGATGATGCCGCCAACACTTGATCGGATGAGAAGTGCAGCAGTTTCGGTTTCCTCTATCTACCAACTCCTCGCTAAAGGAACTTTACCGCTTGACTACCGAAATCGAGCTTCCCGGATATAACTATAGACTCAGGATGACAACTCCAGAACAAGGCATCAAACAGATCTGGAATGTCGTCCCTCGTAGGCACACGTGATGAAAGTATCAACTTTTCAACCTTTGGGTTGTGCGAAACCGGAATTTCGCTTAAATTCTCGATATTAAGCCCATTCGTAGTAGCGAAGATCATTAGATTAACAACTTTAGGTCCACTTGACTTGCTTAAAATTTCTCTTAACATGAGAAACCATGCAGTGTCTAGATGACCAAAGCGACGAAAAGTAAACGTAGTCTTCAAGAGGCTTGGAGTGTTGGTCAAGGACAAGGATGGTCCAAGTTTCTCTCCATAGAAAAGTGAAAGCAAGCTGGGAGCATCAATCTTGGTCTCCACATGACTATCGCCCAAACCTAGGATTAGTGTGAAGCGTTTCAGCGTTTGACTTGAAATCTTTAGGCTTTGTACATTAACACATCGCTCGAATGCCAAATCATCCAGTAGAGGACATTTAGATGCAAGGCTGTCGATGAACGTGTCGCTAACTCTCACGCCACAAAAGTATAATCTCTTAACGTTTGGCGCTTCAATGTCAATTTCAATGTCATCGCCTGCCCATGCAGAAATCGAAAATACATTGAGGAGATGAAGGTTAATTACCTGAATTTTCTTGAAACCCTTGCACCAAGTTAGGGTGAGGTCCTCAACCCAACGGCAGGTCGAGATTAGATTCTGAATCATCGGCTCGTCTAAATACATCCTATGCAGATCCAACCTTCGTAGAGTCGATGACAATGCAGCAATTGCCGTATGAGGCAAAACATAAGGCGGCGATCCGCGTAGCGTCCTAACCTTGAGATCAACCTCCCTTGGGTGCTTTTCTGCAGCAAAAGCTATCCAGTTGTCGACAACAACGGAATCCAAATTGGCGTCGACGTCCGCATGAAGCCTGAACTTGCGTATGCCTATCTTTCTCTCGCGATATCGCGTTAAGGTACCGTCCACGAATTCTGAGAACTTGTGTACCCTTTCAGCGGTACCCTGATTTGGATGAGTCAGGTATTCGACAAAGTCGCCTTCGTCAAAATCCAGGATAGGATAACAAGACCACGCACAAAGCCATGTCTTGGACAAGACACTGGTTTGGGCTGCTTCTTTCTTGGAGAGAAAAGCAAGTATATGCTGAATGATGACTAGCGGTAGTTCTGACAACCTATCCATGGCCTTTGCCCCTCTCTAATTTGCCTCTGTCGTGCCTTGTGCTTAAACCCTAGAGCTAAACACCTTTTTTATACTTCGAGCCAGCCGCCCGGCAGAGTCCTCGAGCTGGAGGGATATAACTTTAAAGCGGTTCCAATCCTCGTACAAATTGGTCATATAAATTACATGACAGTTCTAACCGTATCAACATATATAAATACATATATGTAAATGTATAAATACACACACACACACACACACACACACACACACACACATATATATATATATATATATATATATATATATATATACATTTTCCGCGCAGTGAGATGTGGACGGCCAGATCGCACAGGCAATTGCGCGGAAGTTGCCCGTGCGAGCAATGGATCACGACCCTATATATATATATATATATATATATATATATATATATATATATATATATCACTGCGATCAAATTAATAAATTAAATTAAATTTCAATAATGTTCCCTCTTGATCCCTAAAGAAAGCAATAAAATTCCATCTATTTGTATACTTATATAAGCTTCAGAATTAAGGCATTTTTTAAGTTAGACTGGAGGCCATTTTGACCTAATCTACAGCTGATTTTTAGTTAACGTGCTATTAATACTACGATAAACTTATGGACAAATAGTTCGGGAAAAATTTACTTTAATTTTGTCAAAGTAATGTCGAATTTACGTGATTATAACTTTTATTTCAAAACATTCAATATTGCTTCTGAAATTGTTGCTTTGAACATAGATTTGATTATTTTAGAAATTTAGTAGTATTATAGTACTGAAAATCGCTCCGCATCACTTTACTTGTGGTTCGTATGTTAACCAAAAACATCCTAAGCATTATTTTTTGTCACCAAGACAATTTATTGGTGGCTTCATCTCTCTCCCTCTCTCTCTCTCTCACGTTAGGCCTTCGGTCACAACGAAAAATAAGCCTCCACCTTCCTTGTATTTTCTATCTGTAACAAATAACTGAACCCACTTTCCCTTTCTTTGTCTATTCCGTGCTTGCATGACAACGAACAATTAGCACGCTAACAAATTACTTAATAAGGTGTGGACTTGATGATATGCTTCTCAATGGGATATTATCACTAAACTTTTTGAGTTAGAGATAAATTACAGTCAGTGATTATGTTTTGTTGTAATAGAACTCGTGTCATTTGATCAAACGAAATACTAATAATGTTAAATTTATTTCTGGAAATACCAATTTTCCCTCCTCTCTTCACGCTATCTTTTCCCACTCCTTTCTCTCATACTTTAGATCATGACCACGTCCTCCACCACCATCACCCCAACACCAAACCACCAGCTACCAACACACCCCAACATAATAGTCTTAACCACCACCACCTAACACTCATCCTCACACCACCACAACCGCTCATCAACCTCCAAATACTGGAAAAAAGCAGACCCATACACGAAAGAGACAAAGAAAGGGTTGGTGTCGGACACGATGCCTCGACCATAGAAGAAGAGAAAGGTTTGTCGATATAATTAGGGATTGGACAAAAAGTTAATTCGTAAAATAGCCCCACATTTTCAAAATATTACCCACTGACCCCCAAAATAACTTTTAATAATTATATTTTGGTCTCATACGTGTCGACACTTCTTCAAGAAATGTCCGACACATTGTCCGACAATGAGAAGAATAAAAAAATGGAGACACCTTCGAGACGTGTCGACGGACATGATACCTTGACTCATATCTATGAGGTGTTGGCGCTTCCTAGATGAATCCCAAAAGATAATTACAGGTCAAAAGAAAAATGCTTTCGAAATGCACGTATTCAGGAATCAGACAGTGTCACTGCTAGAATGGAAAGAAGAAGAATCAAAAGTTTCTCATTTAATGTCGGATGGGGCGGGCTGGAAGGGTCAAGTTACCGATGGACGGGCGTACAAGAAGGTGAACCCCGTGTATTGTTTCATTGAACTGCCAAATACCCACGAGTTTGCCCCCCTAGTAAAGTTTTAAGGTAGCTTGCACAGAATGCAAAGTTTGTAATTCCATTTCTTCTTAGCAATAGAGTTCATCGACTTCCTTTGGATTTCCCGTACGTAAATAGCAGCAAGTACAGCCAAAGAATATTCACGTGGAAAAATGGATGACAGGTATCGCTATATTTCAAAGCTAGCAGCATTTCATAATCTGCTTCCATGTTAATCCGTAAGCAACTGGTTTCTGATATCCCTATGTTAAAGAGTTCGCATATTGCTGGAGAGAATCTGCAAAACACCGTTTCAAACAACCTTTAAAACAATCATCATCATCAAGAAGTCAATTACTGTCATGTTTTATCAATTTCACAAGAGGACCAAACAAGTAATGACTTCTCTTGTAACGATGGCATTGAGGTGTATGCCTAATTTCGAGTTGTTTCAGGAGTCATGGCTTTACCACAAATGCAGGTTGTTTTCGACTATGTCGCCACCCAACAATGGAATCTTATCATCAATAGCAATATAATAGTAGCAGTTTAGTAGTTGTACCTAGGAGAGTGTAGAATCATTTGCCATTACATGAGCCAGGTAGCATACAAAGATAAGAAAGCATTACTGTCGTCAACTCTCATTGGGCATTGAGACTCTTGATTGAGATGGCAGGGCATAGAAGATAACGGAAGAGCATAAACATTGATTATTACAAAGATTGAAGAATAGTTCTTTGTCCTTTCAAAAAAGGAAAAAAAAAATCGTGCATTGTAATCTTTGGAAGCTATGTAGGCAATTGTTTTTTCTGACACTGCCCCGAAAAAGGTTCGAGTTGGAAGAATATGTTTCCCCGCCGCAAAAACGTCCCTTTAATCACTTGATGACCCAACAAAAAAGTATAGACGAGAGAGGTAACTACTATGCAGATCAGGAGAGACTTTGCCCCACTTTGGGGGTTGCTGATGTGCATCGTAGCTTCTGCTCTCTTCATCAGAGTCTGCAATGGAGGTGAGTTTTCAGAATCTGGCTACTTGTTCAATTTCATTCAAGCTGTTGATCCTGAAAATAAACTTGGGATTGACTCGAATGGGTTGGTGCCACGTCCCTGCTCGCGTCAGTTGAAGGGTGTTAGATGCGATTTACGAGCCAACACGGTAGTAGAAATAAGGCTTGAAAATATGAATCTGCGTGGGATACTTGACACAGATTCGCTTTGCAAACTTCCCAATTTACGGGTACTTAGCTTAGCCAAGAATCACATCCATGGAAGTATTCATGACTCGATATCTGGCTGCACAAGCCTGATATATCTGAATCTAAGCAGCAATCTTTTAAATGGAAGCGCGCCTATGGATGCTCTTAGTAAGGTGAAGAATCTCAGGAGATTGGACATTTCAAACAATCAATTCGACCAAGAATGTGAAATTTTCACCAGGTTTCCCACTCATTCAAGGTCCTTGCAAGCAAGAAGAATAAAGGAAATAGCAAAAACAGTAGACGCATCATCTCCAGATTCCCCAGCATCGGGAAGATCCAAATTTACTGCAGAACCCAAGACCAAAATTACAATTTTGACATCGATGCCTTTGGTTGTTGGCATTGCATTCTTCTTGCTGCTCGCATACTTCCTGAACAAGAAGGCTGCCAAAGTAGCAAGGGACAAGCAGATTCTAAAGTTTCTTGCTCACTCTCCTCTGATAATTCCTCCCGTAAAAAGTGTAGAGGATCAAGTGAAGGCTGAAGAAGGAGGGTCAGAGCTTGTGTTCTTTGTTGCGGAGGAGGACAGGTTTAAATTGGAAGATCTTCTTGAATCGGCAGCTGACTTGCAAAGCCAGGGTCTTTGCAGCAGCCTTTACAAGGTACAGCTAAAGAACAATGCCATTTTTGCTGTCAAGAGATTGAAGAAATTGCAGTCATCTTTTGAGCAGTTTGACCAGACAATGAGAAAGATAGGGAGGTTGCAGCATCAAAATGTTATTCCTCTTGTTGGTTATAGTTCTTCTAGTGATGAAAAACTTTTGATCTACAAGTATCAAAGAAATGGGAGCCTGCTTGGTCTATTTGAGAGTAAGTCGGTTGGAATTGAAGTTCTTCATATGGCTAATCTTCCCTAAATCCCTCAATTTTAGCCATCTACAAAGTCAATTAGAAAGGACAAACATGGTGTGGACGCAAAGACAGTACACACACACACACACACACACACCCCGTGCACGCACATGTGCATACACATTGCATCCACACACACAATCGCATTTCCTGCAGGTGTGTGCCTATGGTCTCCCAAGTTTAA